>SGQK01000161.1:0-25917 GCA_004216415.1 Aeminium ludgeri
CCCCCCGCCCCTCCCTCTCAACACACCCACAGCCCAACCTCCCACACCGACAACCCGCAGCACCGCCCTCGCCTCCACACGACCTCCAAATCCTCCTGACATTCCCCATCGCGCTCCGCCGAGACATCGATAGAGTCTTTCTCCAGGCCGAAACTCGTTCCCCCGGTGTCCCAGAGAAGTCTCAGGGGTAAAGGCTCGGGCGGGCTCGGCTGGGTCCGGCTGGGTCCGGCATCGAAAGGTCCGTTGGCGTTTGTTTGGGGTTTCCTTCAGGGTGGACAGGGAGGGGTTTGTGTGAGGGAGTGAGGGAGTCGTGCAGTTTCGATGGAGGAGAGTGGTGTAACGGGGGCCTTTTTCGAGGGGTGGAGGAGATTGAGGGAGGGGGAGGAAGAATGGGAGCTGTTGTAGCGTTTTGGCTGAGCCTTGCGATTGAATGACGCTGTGATTCTTGGTGGTTAAGGGGGGCTGAGTGGGGTCAGGTGTTTGTTCGATTGCACTCGCCTTCGGTGGCGAACTGGGCCAAAGGACGAGTGGATTGGGCTGGTCCTGGTGGACTCGGCCTGGGTGGAGGTGGAGGTGTCCTGGGCGGGGCGGGAGGTCGTGCAAACTGACGGACCCGCCGTGCAGTAGGAACTGGATCCCACTGCGACCTACCAATTGATGGTAGACGTTGGAGTCGATTGGATTTAAGGATTGATTGATATGGATCCCCAGGGCTTGTGGCCGCGCCTGGACGGCCTGTCACGCTCTCCGCGAGCTCGACTTCCCCCGACGCCGCCGGAAGGGCTCGAGATACCTCCACCTCTTTTCCTCCGCTCGATGACGGTACTGTCAGGAGACGGCAATGTAAGATAAGCTCGACGGGAACCAACGGGTGTCGACATCTTTCTTTCGACGACGTACGTCTTCAACACCGGTCCGCAGGCGGGAGATGGAGTTCTTTGGAGAAGTTCAGCTGACGATGCTATTAGGATGGCTTCAAGGTCAGCTGCGCACAAATGGGGGGCATCAGATCAGTCTAATTTTCCACAGGGATCGTTCGTCCGCAGTTGGAAGCCCGCAAGCTGAGTGTCCCTTGGTAAGGTCGACCTGGCATGCTCTCCGCGGGGTCCAGGCCCACGATTGCCCTGTGGCGGCTCCAACCCCGTTTCTTTGCTCGAGATGGCGTCTCCGCGACAAGATCGAATAAGACACAAGGCGACTAACGGGTGTCGACTTCTTTATTCTGACCACGTCGGCCATTCATCTCTCATCCCACGCCGAGGCTGAGGGTTGAGTTTCTGACGAACATAGTTGCATGGCACCTGGAGGGTAAGTCGTCGAGGTTGCTCATTCATGCTCGGGATTGACTCAAGGATGATTCGCATGCTCGACCTTCGCATGTAGTATCCTGAGGACCAGGGTCATCGTTCTACGAAGTCGGTCTGGCACGCTCTCCGTCGGCTCTCATGTTTCCAAAGGCCGCTCCGACATCTTTATTTCGACGACGTGTCTTTGAACGAACCCCGTGCGTCTACAGGCCTGATAAAGAGGGTCCGGAAGAAAAGATTTCGCCCTTCTCTAGCAATCCTCCACTTCTGACGAGGTAGAGTTGGATAGGTCTATGCGAGGTGTTCCGACTTCTTGCTTCCTTAGCTGGCCCCGGTATCATGGGTGTTTTTGAGGTCGATACGACACGCTCTCCATGAGCTCGACGTCAATAAAGCCGGCCCTTGTCGACGGCAGAGCACCGCCAACTACGCTGTTCCGCTGGAGATACAGCCTCCTTGAAAATGGCAAATCAAAACCTATGACAACGAGTGGGTGTCGACATCTTCAACGCACAACTTCCAACACAACCGCCGTACGAACACATTGACAATTTGCAACGCTCCCTATCAATCGTTGAAACATGCAGGACGTACAACATATCCAGCACGGACCAAGAGACTCCAGACCCCACCTCAAGCAGCGCAGAGCCGTCGCATCGTTTCAAGTAGGAGGAGCTGGCTGTGGCTAGAGAAGTCCAGCGTGAGCCCATTGACGAGGCGACGACGAACGAGGCCGCGCTCGAGCAGTTGGATCCGGAGCTGAAGGACGTCAAGCAGAAGCAACCCGAACAAGTGGAAAGTGTCCTTGTTCACGCAGGATGCGCACTTGACGGACGGTGGTCACGTGCAGTAGCTGGGTCGCCCTCTCTGCTTGCAGCCTTTCGAGGACGGCGGCGCTGCGGGATCCCGTGGTGAGGTCGGCGTGGCACGCTCCCCGCGAGCTCCACGTCAATGAAGCCGTCCCTCCAAGATGGAGCACCGCCAACCGCGTTCTTCTGTAGGGGATACCGCCTTCTGCAAAAAGACAAAATAAGGCACACGGGAACTAGTGGGTGTCAGCATCTTTAATTCGACGACGTGTGTCTTCCGATTCTGGTCCCGCGCCTGGGTTGAACTGCTCAGGAATGTTCATTCAGTTGATCGCGAGGTTGGATCCAGGCCTGAGGACAAACTGGTCTTCTGCAACCCATGTGTGTTGAGCCTGAGCGTAGTGGGGGTGTTGAGGAAATGGGACGGGCAGGTCAACGTGGTTGTTGTATTGCCATCTCGTTTTCATCGCTGTACGTACCGTAACCAGACCACCTTGGCCACTACAATCATTCTCCATTCTCATAGCGCATATTTAGCGTCTCGTTCACCCTTCCAACTGTCCGTCCTCCCCCCCATCTCAACCCCCAAACAACGCATCATGCACTTCCATCCCTTGAGCTTTTACGTCCACAACTCCTCCAACACCGCGGCCCCCTTCCCAACACCTCACCCTTACCGCCTCTGCAACACCCCCGCCACCCACCCCTCCAACTCCACATTTCCATGCACCCCCAACTCCCACATCCCACTACTTCCCCCCGCGCCCTCCCGCCCCCATCGCTCCAACAACACATTACTCTCCACCGGCTTGACAGCCGGCGATGACGTCCCCACCGTCACATGCGCGACGCGATTCGTACTCGTGAAGAGCTCCTCCCCTCCCCCGCCTCCGCCAGGCGCGAGACGCACCTGGAACGCCATGACGCGGTTGTCCCAGACGAGGCGCTCGAAACGAGCCAGACACGCACCCAACACCGGCGGCGACGCGGCGGGGTTCTGCTGCTCGGCGGATTTCTGCGCGTGCAGTGCGCTCAGCCGGTCCCAGTAGGCGGGGAACTCCTTTGCGTTGGCGCGGTGGGCGAGCGTGACGTGGAAAGCTGGTTGAACGCGGCCGGTGGTGCGGAGGTGGGTGTACATTTGAGCTGCGTCGGGGGTGGCGTCGCGGAACATGGCGTCGAGGATGGCGTGGATGCGGGGGGCTGGGAGGTGGAGGGCGAAGTAGTCGAGGCGGCGGTCTTTGGGTTGTTTTTGGGCGGCGGAAGAGGAGGTTTTGGGGTTGTTGGCGGCGTCATTGTTGGCTTTTCGGTCTTTGGTCGCGCGCGTGTCGCGGGATTTGATCTCGTGCTTGAGATCGACGGTGTAGTCGTTGAGAGCGGCGGCGATGGCGGCATCCATGTCGTAGGCGGAAGGCATTTCGCGCTGGGCGAAAAGCTTTGGGTATTCGGTGTAGAGGGCGGTGATGACGGTCTCGAGGTTGTCGCGGGAGGTGGCGCAGGGGTCAAGATTGATGAGGGTGTCAAAGCCATCGTCGGGGGGCGATTCTGGGTCGACGGGCTCGAAGCGCTTCATGAAGCCATCCATGATCTCGATGACCTGTTTACTGCCTGCCGTCTCGACTTGGATCGTTTGGTGGTTGTCGCCACGATTTAGTACGCGTTCGCGCGTGGCTTGGCGGATGCGGTCGTAGTTGCTGCGGTCGTGTACGTATTGCATGCAAACAAATCGCGCGTTGGGAACGGTCCTTGATGCATCTTCAATCAGTTGGTTGCGTTCTCGCTTTTGGTGATTGTTGCGATCCGCGACCATGGCTGGTGCCTGCGTCAAGGCATCTACGCACTTGCGCGCGAAAGCCGCCGGCTTCCCCTTCTTCACAGTGATGTTGTCGTTTTGCACGTGGCCCCACTGAAAGAGCTTGCACAAGGCCAGAGCGACGGTGGTCTTCCCGCACCCAATGGTCGCCACCGGGACGAGCATGACATCGCCCGTCACCTCGTGCTTCCCGACATCGCCCTCTTCAGCCTCCTGACGTATTATGTCATAGCCTCTCAGGCCGCGCGATGCGAGGAAGTCGTCTCTCATCTTGATGATGCCGTGATTGTTCTGGTACGCCTTCGCCAGCTCCGGGTTCCCGTGCAACTGCATGCGCGCGAACCTCAAATAATCCTCCGTGATCTTCTTGTGCTTCTTGTACTTGGGCTCCCTGTCGGCGATGATGGCCTTGGTGCACTCGCGCCACTGCCGATACATCAGGTAAGGCTCGTCGAACTTGTACTTGAAGAACCAGTCGTGGTAGTCGTCCGTGTGTGCCTTCGACTGGCAGCGCACGACAAACCCCTCCGTGTCTCGTCCCTCGTAGTGCCCCGTCTCCGCGATACCGTCAAGGAAAGCCTTGACCTCACGGATATCCCCCCGGACAATGTACGTCGTCTTCTTAAACCCCCACTCCTCCGCAAACCGATCGACCTGATCATGCGGGTACGTGGAAAACACCGGATGGTTCACGTTGATGCCGTGCAGATACAACCCCGCCGTCTCTGGAGTGTATGCCAGGACATGCTCCTCGAACTCGTCATCACACAGCTCCGCAACAGCCGTAGCCTTCATCTCGCGTAGTTTCTGCGCCAGCTGCGCCCTATTCTTCCCGACCCTTGCCAGGTGTCGGTCGACCCATTTCTCGCCAGCCTCTGCATGGCTCAACGACTCCTCCCCGCGAGACCCCGTCGAATGCTTGCTGCAAACCAACAGCGCGCCATCTTCCAGCCCCGAGATGAAAATAATGCAACCGTTCTCCTTCACGCTCAACTCATACGGCCCACGCGTATTCGCCTCGATGGCCTCCCACTGCGTGTCGGGCACTTCGTTGTGGTTGAAGAACTTGTCGTAACCCCGTGCGACGATCTCCGGGTGGCCGTCCGCTGTTGTGGCGGTGAAGAGGCCGCGCGCGTAGGTCGGCAGGTGCGGTTTCTTGTAATCCCACTCCTGCATGCGCCACGAGTCGACGGTGGTGTGACTGCCAGCGACGGGATAGGTGTTTTTCTTGACGGAGAAACCGCCTTTGCTTTTGCCTTTGCCAATGTTGTCTTCCAGGCTGCGCAGCATTACGGACACGCCATGGCGGTGTTGCTGCTCGTGGGGGTGTTGGCTCGACTGCATCATGTTTGTGGAGCCAGGTGAGTTGTTGTGGTCTACTTTTTGCATTCGAGAGCTCAAAGGTTGAAGATCTGTCGATGAGTCTTCACGACGAAAGCGTGCTCGTTAACAAACAGACGCCGCCCTCGAAATTTCACGCGGTATCCTGAAAGGCAACCGCCAGGCGGCTACGTCACTTCCTCTTCCGGCGATGAAAGGGTCAAGGGCAATCAGCGATGGGCAGGAATTGCACGTGGCAAACAAAGCATTCCAAAATGCAGCTCGGCCGGAAGTGCAGTGTTTTACCATTGAATAAATGTTTCTTTCACAGAGTGAAGTCGCGGGGTGGCGGGGTACTTGCCAAGAAAGTCATGAGACTGACGCGAAATCGCTCGAAGAGGAGGCAGACCTCTGGAATGCATTGTTTGTGTGCTCGTTGAGCGGTAGAATTATACCACCCTCGTTGACACGATGTAACTAAATTCTTGGATCCTATTAATGGCGTGCTATTGCCGAATACTACCTCCTTCCTGAGATAGGTGCATCAGCATAGCAATCCCTCTGCCCAGACCGGACCACACCGACCCACCAAGAACAGCGACGAGCGGCAGAGTCGATCAGAGACACAACCCATAACATTATTTCGCAAATACCTACACGCACAACGCAGACGCACTCCCCGCCAAAAGCCAAAGCCAAAGCCAAACCCACGCTTCCAACCCAAGCCAAACGAAACTCTTCCCCCCTCCCTCCCCGTCGAAGCAATAACAGTGCAGCACGCTCTCCCTCCCTGCTCACACTCGCGCACGCAAAAGCAGCGCAAGCAAGCGATACTCGTGCGGGAAACCAAGTCCTAAAACCCCTGTACAAATTGCTGCACCTTCTGTCTCCCACAACCTGCTTCCATCTCTTTCCAGCTACCGCCTGCTCTGCCACTCCCAGTGCTCCCACTCTCAGGCCACTCAACAATTACCAAACGCGACACCCAAGCCGCCCAGACAAGAGCACGCCACCACAGCATGCCCCCACCCGCCAAAAAGAAAAAAAAGAACAGACAAAACGCGCGCAGCTTCCACCGCGCACGCCCGCCCTTGCCGCCCAGCACACCGTCGCCTGCTCCAGCAACAGCGGCCAGACCCGAGAGATGTTATCGAGGAGTTTTGTTTTATGTTGGAGAAGAGAAAAAAACCCCGGCGCCCCCGCAGAAGATGAGTAGCGATCGTATACCGAGTTCGTCGTCGTCGCACGTGACTGGCGTGCGGGATTGCAACGGGTGCAAATGTAGGTCCAAAGGGGGGCCCGGCGGCAGCGCGTGGGTGGCTTTCGCCGACGCGCTGGGCTGGGGGTTGGGAGGGAGGGGTGGGGTCCGGGGTCTGCGGGGGCGAAAGGGATGCGTGTGAAGTGGGATAGGCCGTGAAATCTGATGCGATGTGGATTGAAGGGTGCATTGTGAGCCGCCTGCGAAAGGCTTACAAGGCGTAGGGGTTGAGCGAGCGGATCGTGAGACACCTGTTGACGAATGTTAGCTTCCTGCAAACAATGGGAAGAGTAGAGGGAGGGAACGTACGGCGGGCTCTTGCTCAGGTCAGTCTTTAGCAGCACAGGCACGCGCGTCATCTCGCGCACATCCTGAATGTAGTTGCCGTCCTCCTCGCGCAGCGCGAAGAGGTCGAGGTACTTGTCCTTGTTGCTCGACTTGGCCTCGGGCGCGGTGGGCTTCTCCGAGGCGGCGGCCGGGGCGTTGAGGGCGACACCGGCAGCGTCGGTCGCCTCGGAGGCGGCGTCATCGTCATCGTCGAACAGCGCATCGACGTCGTTGGTGTCGATAGAGCCCGTGTTCATGGCCTTGCGGTCGGCCTCCTGGGTCGCGAGGCGCTTGGCAGCGGCATCGCGGACGGCGGTGGAGCCCATGGAACGGCCGGGCTTGGCCGTCGAGCGTTCGTCGTCAGGCACAAAGGCCGAGGAAGGGACGCCCTTCTCCCAGTACAGCTCGAGCAGACGCTTGTTCTTGTCGAATTCGGCCTTCTTGAGCGGCAGCTGGTCGCAGTGCACGCGCTTCTCGAAGCCATATTCGGGGATCAGCACGTCGAAGGCGGACTCGTATACGCATACGACGATGCCCACGGAGATGAGGTCGCCGCCCTGCTCTTCGCCCTTGCGGGCCATCATGCGGCACGACTCGATGTGCACGCTCTGCTCCTGCGCGGCGTGGGCGGAGTCCTTCTTGACGTTGCACGTCTCGGCCGTCTTGGCCAGCGACTCGACGTCCTCGTTGAACTCGATGGCGCCGTTGGACAGGATGGCCTCAAGCTGGCGGTGGACGACGACGTCCGCGTACCGGCGGCTGGGGTTGGTGAAGTGAGTGTACAGCGGCAGGTTGAGCGCCCAGTGGCTGAGGAAGCCGTCAGCAGCCTTGGCCGGGATGGTGTATTTCGCACGAAGCATCGACTTGACAGCCAAAGTCTCCATGCCCTTGCGGGTGTCCGGGTCCTCAATGTGGAACAAGCTGTTTTGAACCGAAGCCGAAGACGAGATGTCCACTTCGTAGCCAATGTTGTTCATCCTCTCGGCAAAGGTCTGCAGGCGCCTCGGGTTGGGGCTGGCCTGCTTTCTCAACAACGCTCTGTCGGGCATGGCGTTGAACACCTTCTCGGCGACGAAATTGTTGGTCTTGTGGGAGAGTTCCTCGATCATGTCGTGAGCAGGGCTCGAGTCGAAGATGTTGTGCTCGACGGGCACATTCTCGTCGTCGAGCTGGTAAAGCAGACGGAGCGGCGGGATGTCGTCGACGGTGTCTCCACCGAAGCGTTGCTGGCGGAACTTCCGAGCGATCGAGTGCAGCGTCAGGATCTGCTTCGCGCGCTCTTGGGTGATACCGGCAGAGGTGTGCGAGGCACCATTGATAATGGCATCGACCTCCTCATATGCCAGCTTGCCCGAGCTCTTGATGATACCCTTGCCGACCCAAGTCTCCTCCTCAACAACACGGCCAGTAGCCGCGTTGACCTTGAAGACGACCGACACGGTGTAGCGCTCCTCGTCCGGGCTCAGGCAGCAAATGTCCTGCGACAGCTTGGGCGGGAGCATGTTGACGGTCCTATTCATCAGGTACACGCCCGTGCCTCGCTTCTTGGCCTCACGGTCGACGAGGCTGTTCGCCTTGACGAAGTGCGCGACATCCGCGACGTGCATACCAATCTCGACCTGCCCGTCGCCAATATCACGGAAGTGAATGGCGTCATCCAGCTCTTTCGAGCCGTTCGGGTCAATCGTGAAGGCGTTCTCCTCGCGGAAGTCGCGGCGGCCCTCGAGGGCGGCCTCGCCGTCATCCGCAACGCTCCACTCTTCGTAGCCAACGTTCTTGATCACAGCGTCGGAGAATTCATCAGGGCCAAAGTTGTTGTCGCGGAGCAACGCATCGGTCTCCACCTTAAGGTCACCCGCGTCGCCCAGCTGCTCAACAAGAGTGCCAAATGGGTGCAGCGAGGTGATGGGCCAGCGCTTAATGCATGCGACGAATATCTTGTTCGCATAGTCCTGGTGACGCTCGACAAAGTCCTTGGGGGCCTGTTCGGTAGGGATGGCGATGAGGGGCACGCGTTTGTCCGTCGGCTTGAACCAGACAATCTTCGGGCGGTTCTCTTGCTGGCGTTCCGGCTGGCGGGAGTTGCCACCATCGCGAGCCTGGCGCTCGGCCTCCTGCTTCTCCTTGGTGGCCTGGCTGGACGGACGTAGCAGCCCAAGGGTGCCCGAGAACATTTGACCAGCAGTGCGCTCAATAACCGCAACAATGTGGCCAGCGTACAGCGGCTTCTGCTCGTCGTTGATCTCGTCCTCTTCCATCAGCAGCAAGCTCTGCCCCTCCACCTCCACATCGTCGTTCTTCTTCTGGGTGGGGCGCTGCTTCAGACTGCCGCGGCGTCGGATGCCACCGTCAGCCGATGAGCTTTCAGGTTGAGTGGTCGCATCGTTCACAGCGGTCACGCTGCTGCCGTTGCGCTGGTCCGAAATGTCCTTGCGCTTCTTCTTCTCTTCCTTCTCCCTCTTCTGACCCCAGACTTCGTCGACATCGAGGAGCTCAACCGCCACCATGTCGGCCTCGAGCGCGCGGTTACGGTCCTTGCTACCGCAGATGAAGATGTCGGCGTCGAGGTCGTTGGTGGTCACGTAGGCGTCGCTGCGGTTCTTCTTGTTGACGCGGAGAGTGCCGGCGACAAGCTGCCCGTCAGCGAGCAGTGCCGGGAGGGTGGCTTGCGGCAGGTAAGGAGTGAAAAGCGTCTTGCGCTGCTGCTGCTGTGCCTGCATGGGCATGGTGGGGCCGTTGTGCTGGCCGGTGAGCTGTTGAAGGCTGGGAGGTTGGACACCCGCCTGTTGGTACGCCTGAAGCTGAGCCATCTGCAGAGGGTTGAGGGGCACGTTGCCGTAGACGTTGGGTTGCTGCATCATCACCTGGCCCTGGGGCACTTGCATAAGCTGAGGCTGCTGGAACTGGTTGAAGCCACCCATCGAGCTGACGGATTGGGCTTGGATGGAGCCGCGTTGACGGTGGCTGGGCTGGAAAGGCTGGGCAGTCGTGTGCTGGTTCATCTGGAAGTTGCCCATATTCTGACCCTGAGGCTCGTTGATCGCAGAGGCCTGGTTGTTGTTGTTCGGCTGCCGCCAGTTGCCCTCAAAGTTGCGAGAGCCAGTACGGTTGTGACCACCCTGGCTGCCCCGACGGTTGAGGTCGCCGGTGCCGGCCGTGCCAGCGTCGGTAGTAGCTTGAGCAGCTGGGAACTGGAATCCCGTGGGGCCACCGCGAGTGCTGGCGCCCATCCCACGCCCGTTGCCAACAGCCATGCTCTGGCTCCGACCGTGACCACGACCGGCCAGGCCGCCACGGGCACCGCCAGCCGGAGGCGGTGTTGATCCACCTTCTTGCTGTTGCTGCGCAGGGCTTGCGGAGCGGTTCTCCGCAGACGGCGAGGCACCGCCAGCATTCGGAATGGGAAACTGGAAACCGCTAGTCTTCCGCTTCGCCTCCGCAGCTTCAGCAGCCTTCTTCGCCTCTGGCAGGGCCAAAGAGTGCCTGCGAGCGTGACCACCCCCTGAGCCGTTACCTCTGCCACCACGAGGAGCGTTGTTCTCGTTCTTCTGGTTCTGACCAAAGTCACCACCGGCCGGCCCAGCAGCACCGCTCGAGGGCGCCGGGGGAGGGCCCATGCCCATATTGGGCATGGCGGACTGGTTGCGGCGGTGCGTGTTCGACGGCGGCGCCATGCTCCCGGTCATCGGGATGCCGAGGTTTTGTTGGCCCATTTGCTGTTGCTGCTGCTGTTGTTGCTGTTGTGGGAACTGATACTGGCTGGGCTGGGGCGATGCGTTGAGGTTCTGCAGCTGCCCCTGAAGCTGCTGATACTGGTTGGGGAGTTGCTGCTGCTGCGGAATCATGCCCATGTTGACATACTGCTGGTGGGTAGCGGCGATCTGCTGCTGCTGTTGTTGGAGCATTTCAATTTGCTGGGCGAGCGCGAGTTGCTCCACTGCAAGACTGGGTGGTCAGTACACGGGGTATGGATGGGGAACGTAGACTAAGCAGCCTCGAGGGGGTCGTACTCATAAGGGGAGTCATTTCGGACGGGCTGCGGCGGTGTGCGATGTTCACGCGGCGGCCTTGAGGACCTTGAGGGCCGGTCTGCTGCTGTTGCTGATTTTGTTGCTGGTTGGGATCCATGATGTGTGTCGCTACTCTTGTTTCTGTGGCCTAGTAAGCTTACCGGCCGAGTGACTGGGCTGCTCAACAGGTACGATGGCCGTGGCAGTGACAAGTGGCCTGGACGGAAGGTCGGGGGTCCGATGGGCGGAATGCTGAGTATGCTGGCCGGTTCGACGGGTGGTCGGAGGTCGGGCTGGCAGAGGGCAGAGGAGGCCGTCGAGTCGGACTGGACAGGCCGAAGGGAGGAAGTCTGCTTGGTCTGCGAGCGGGAGCGTGTGGGAGTGGGGCTGTTCTGGATGGGATCCTAGTATCGTAGTCGTGTGTCCGACGTGAGGACGGAGCGGTGCGTAAAGATCGGGGCAGCCAGCTACTATCGGGAAAGTGACTGTCGCGGGAGCAACGGGCGATGTTGCTATCCGACGCTTGTGTGGATGGGCCTGGGACTGGACGAGGCAGGAGGCCGCCTCAAGGAGTGGGCGAAGAAGGCACCTAGGCGGGAGTGAGCGATGCGAAGGGGGGTGGTCGCGAGGGAGCGTGGGCGGAGCAGGCCGGGGAGGGGGTTGCTCAGTGACGGTGGTGGTGGTGGAGGTGGTGGTGGTGGGCAGAAGGAGGGGGTAGGAGGAAGAGGAAGAGCGATGAAGAGGGGAAGTGAGAGAGAGAGAGAGAAAGCAGCGTCGGGAGAGGATGGTCTAGGCGAAGTCGGGCTCGGTGAGGGTTGATGACGCCGGCGGGCGGGAGGGGACACCTACTCACCTCACCTCAACAACTGGCAGTTTGCGCCGGTGGAGCACGCGCGGGCCACGGCGACGCCGCTACGTCTCCAGTCACTCTCGCTTGTCCCCAGAGCTGGGCCTTTATCTGCCACGAGCGCCCCCGGAAACGGTCGTCGTGACGATGCCGCGAGAGATCTCCATCCCATCGTCTGATCGCGCGGCTCCCGCCAAGAAGATACATGATATTGTCCACCTCGCCCACGCTTCCTGTGCGACGCCGCCGTCCGTTCTCTTCGACAAGCAGCCCGCCTTCACCACGACTTCACCTCGTACAGTAGTAGCCTGTCTCCCTGCAGCCAACTCAGCCCGGTCATCGCGAGCCCTACCAAGCACCCCGGATAGTAGCGGGTCCAGTAGGTACATGTACATATACATGTACTTCTTCCTAACTTGTCAAGCGCAAAAGTACCTTCTACGACCTTTGATAAGAGTTGCGGAGCCCCTCCACGTGTCAATCAACACCGTCGAGACCGTGTGTGGCCGCAAATCGTTTCACCACGGTCTGCGCACCTGCACGTTACAACATACATACCCAATGACCTCATATGTTCATAATGCTGCGTCAGAAGTAGCCTGCGTCTAATCAATCTCTCACCAAGCGGCTCGATATTGATGTCAAGCTGAAACCACGGCCTCGATGCTGCTTTAATAGAATGACGGGCTCGGCCGAGTCGCACGGTACCTTGCGAGCCTTGGTCCACGTAGGTACTCTGTAGCTGATGACGATTGATCATTGCAATCACCTTGAAAGTCGGGCTGCTGCAGATGTCTCCGGATTAATAAAATGTTCGATCCAAGCCGCTGTGAGAATTGTTGTGAGCAACCATCAATGTGCAGTGCATAAAAGAATCGATCGCTCCAGGTCCGGCGCGGGTTCGAGAAGTTCGTTCGTGTCCGCCGGCAGCTTCGCCGGATGCGGCTTGGCGCGGTCGGCGTCTGTGTGTCTCGATGATGCCTCAGGCCAGCGTGCAGTCTTCAAACGGCCTCACGCCTTGACGACCTTCAATCCTCCTCACTTTGACGCGTTCATTTCCACTCGTAACGACCTTTATGGCCATGGCAACACAGTCGTCCGATTGCCGACTGCAGCCTCCACGTTCACTGTCGCGCTCGGCCCGCTAAATCTCCGTCTTCCGCCGGCACTCCCGCCGACGCCGACTGCAGGCTTTGAAGCCGCATTCGCACTTCAAAGGCCTAGATTTCGCCCACTGCCACCATGTCTTCACCACTTCGGAGGTCAGAACCATCCCACTCAAGCACGCGGTCCAGTCCCTCTCGCAACGGTATGCGCGCCAACGTCCACCATCGCCACAGCATGCGCGACTCCCCCGAGCCCTCGAACCGCCTGCTCGAGGATTTCGGCCGCATGGCGGTGCTGGAAGACCGCAGGTACAAGGACGCTCTGGACGAGCAGACAGCCGAGCAGCAGAAGTTGCACATCGAAGCCCTCGATCGCGCGCTCGCAAAACATGAGAGGGTCCGGGAGAGCGCAGAGCGCACGCGCGAGAGGATTGAGCTTGAATGGGAGAGGGATAGATTGAGGAGAGAGGCAGAGGAGAAAGCAAAAGTGGAGGCTGCGAGGAGGGCTATCGAGCAGGAGCGGTTAGAGACGCAGCGCAAGGAGCTGGAGGCTGCCAAGGCGCGCGAAGAAGAAGCGAATGCCAAACGAGCGCTGGAGAACGAGAGGCAGGAAGCGCAGCGCAAGGCTGAAGCGCAGAGGCAGCAAGAGGAGCAGCGGATGGTCGAGAAGGCGACGCAAGAGAAGGAAGAGGCGGATCGGAAAGCGAGGGAACAAGCTGAAGCACACGAGAAGGAATTGCAGGCACAAAAGGAGAAGGAGAAGGCTTCAGAGCAGCCCAACGGCGTCAGCCCGGCAGCCCCGCGAGCTCCTCCACCCTCGCAATCCGAAGCGTCGCAACCCGAGCTCGAAGGATTAGTCTCGACCGCCCAGGAGCGTGAGGATGTCCACAAGAGATATCTGGAAATCCACGCTCGACTGAAGCATCTGCGCACCCACGTGATGGAAGAAATCAAGAAATGGCCAGATTTGAAAAACGCAGTCTCCAACTGGCGACGGTCTGTGAGCCAATTCATCGGACAATTGGCCAAGACAGGGCCCGAAGCAAAGAAGGCGAATTCCGAAACAGTACGTACAGATCACAGGCTGACACGCATCACCCACGACTAACGTATCTTTCCAGATGAAAAAAATGGTGGCCCTCTTTGACGACGTGTCGCAGCGCCAGCAACCGACTGTCGACATCAACGAGT
The DNA here is from genome assembly GCA_004216415.1 of Aeminium ludgeri. Lineage (NCBI taxonomy): Eukaryota > Fungi > Ascomycota > Dothideomycetes > Mycosphaerellales > Aeminiaceae > Aeminium > Aeminium ludgeri. The sequence continues at coordinate 13,986 of SGQK01000161.1, forward strand.
ACTTCCTGACGCCACCCTCGCTCCCGAGCGACAACACCTCGCAATTTCCCGCCATTCTCCTCTTCCTCCTAAATCAATTCGCCAAAGGCATCGTGCGGCAGCTCGTCTCCGAAACGAGCCTAGATGGTTTGACCGCTGAGCCCCTCGGCATCTTCGCCGTCACCATCTTCGCGCGCCCCGTCTACCTCTTCCAAGGCCACTCCCTCATCGACCTCCTCTGGGCCAAATACCACAAAGAATGCCCAGCTCTCTTCGGCATTTACGGCTCCGAGCAGAATAAAGCTGGCCGCACTCGCCTCGGCTGGAAGATTGACGGCGACACTTTCATTCCTTCTTCCGACCACTACGAGCGCATGGGCGGCCTCGCCTCGGGCTACTCGGCCATCACGCTGCGCGACTTTGCCAAGTCCAAAAACTCGAATCCGGCCCCCAACCGCATCTGGTGGGAGACGGCCGCGCGCATCCTGAACACGTCCGCGAACGACGTGCAGCCCACGCACTTTGTCCTGCTCAAGTCTCTCATCCAGAACTCGGTCCCGCGCGTCACGGGCTTCTTCGGCCTGGCCGGGGTCGCTCTACTGCGCACCGCGCTGAAGAAGTTCCCGCAGGAGAAGGGCGCGAAGGATGACAAGGGAAACCTGTCGACTCAGGTGCGCAGCCTGATCTCGCTCGGTGACAAGCTGCGGATGGAGAAGGCGCTCGACTTATAGGGAAAGCCTAGCGCTTCTGCTTCACCGCCTGCACCGGAGCTGGGCGCGCAGTCGCGGGCTCAGACACACGGCCACCCGTCCCCTGCCTCCCAGGCGCTCAAGCCCGCCCATGCCCCCACCACAGCGCCCGCACAACCGCCGCGCAAAGTCGGCACATCCCCCTTCGGCCGCTCGACCAACGCGAACAACACCGGCAGTGGTGCGACCAATGCCACCTCTACGCCTGCGTTCGGGCAGTCGTCCTTTGGGAAGCCCACGTTCAGCCAGCCCACCTCACAGACCGCCACCACAACCTCGACCGGTGAACCTCAAGGCTTCAGCGCTGGAGCCGGCGTCTCGCCTTTCAGCCAGACGGCAAACAAGAACAAGAACAACAACGAGTCCGGCATTCACGCCCACGGCGGAGGAACCGTCCACGCGTCGTTCGCGCCCCCGTCCGGTCGGTCCTCGTTCCAAACCTCTGCATTCGCGACCCAGACACCCGGCTCTTTGGGCTTCGGCGGCGGACCTAATGTTTCGCCCATGGGCCAACTGCCGAACCGCAACAGCAGCAGCATCGCTCTCCCAGACAAGCCCGCATTCGGGCAGGCATCTGTCGGGCAGTCTTCGCCCGACCAAAAGTCGCTTCCAACCCAGGGGAAGCTAGAATTTGGCCTGTGTAAATTTGGCCAGACCTCTCAACCAAGCGACGCAAAGCCAAGCACGCCTCAGAGCGTCGTGGCTAAAGTCGGCATCTCGCCCTACATCGCTTCGGCGAACAGCCACAGCAACAAATCCACCAGCGCCGGTGGCGGAGGGACGACGTATGCGCCATCCACGCCTGCTTTCGGCCAGCCTGCATTTGGCCAGCCGTCTTCTGCGCAGCCCGCGTTCGGGCAGCCGTCTTTCGGCAAGCCATCTCCCACAACCGGCAAGCCAAGCACGCCTCATAGTATCGTGGCGAAAGTCGGTATCTCGCCCTATAGAGCCTCGGGCAACAGCAACAGAGCATGAACTCCCCCGGCGCCGGTGGCGGGGGGACGACGTATCCAGCTCCCACGCCTGCGTTTGGTCAGCCTGCGTTCGGCCAGCCATCGCCGAAGAAGAGCGGCTCACTCCCCTTCTCTAGCGCCGGCGCGCACGCCCATCCCACCGCTAGCGCCACGACGACCCTGCCAGCGCAGGCTGCGCACCCGCAAGGCGGCTTCAGCTGGTCAGCACGATTCTTCAACGGGCCCGGGCAGACGTCGTAGTCGTCGCGGCCCTGTCCGCCATCGCAGTCGGAGGGGCACGAGACTTCATCGTGGGAAGAGGAGATGGTGCATGGATCCTTGAGGGACGGATGAGGGTACGTGAGGGACGCTCAAGGGGGGGATAGAGCGTCAGGAATGAGCAGTGAAGGACCGAGCAGAGATCGATGAAGAGAGGAGACGAAGCGCAGTGTGCATCTACCAAATAGCAGGTCGTCAAAGATCCATACCAAGTGAGCATCAAAATCATTCCTCCTGAGTGTGACGTCCAGGAGCGATATAAGGGCGAGTTTGGCTGGCTTTTGCGTGGATCTGTGGGTCGTCACTCGCGCACTGCTGCTTTCAGCTCCATGGATTTCACGCTGGAGCTTCGTCAAGTCGGAGGCACTGGTCGATTCTTCCTCAATTATTCTTGGTATTACATGATTTCACTCAATGCACTGCCGTCGACCGCATCGTCTTACGCATTTTCCGTTATCGCAGCAGTGGCCTCTCGTTGCGACAACATCCCTCTGGGTTTCCCGATCGGGCAGGTGTGTGGAGGAGCGGGTTCAGATTGAATGATGGGAGACAGCGAGAATCGCAGGCGTGTTTCCGCGCTGGCGACAGATTCAACCGCGACAGATTCCAAATTTGACTCAACATTACTATGGCCTGATGAGGGGGAGGAGGAAAGCCTTCCGTTGTCGACGCTTCACGTAGAACCATTACGTGAGGAATGGAAAATAGGTAATCGCTGCGACCACGGGCTCTCTTTCACGTTTCGACGCCATTCGCGAGACATCAACGACCAGCGAGCACGCAAAGCACACGGCCACATCCCGCACGACCGGTGTCGACATACAATATCAAATACTTGCATCGCGGAGACGCCTATCATTCCAATCGACTCAACGGCCAGCCACGCCATCACCCACCGGAAAGAAGTTCACCCAGCGGCAACAGCACCTTCGAACAGTTGCCGAGCGCGTCAAGCGCAGGCAAAACCCGAGCAACCAACAACAGACCCGCAGCCAACAGCCAACTTCGCAAAACCAAAGCCGGCCCCACCACATGCGATGCACCCTCCAGTTCGGCCGTCTCCACAAATCTGGCGATCGTCAGGGTGTCGTGCAGCAGTAGTGGATGAGCGCTCTGCCTCTCTTCTGCGCCAAATGCAGGCGCCGCAATCGAAGAAAAAGGGGCTCTCGAGGGCTTTTCCCTTTTGGCACTTAAACCGCCTCTCTGATTGGTCCAGGGGAATGCCTATTCGAGATGGGCCAAGATTTGAGGCTAGAGCAGGTACCCGCGCGGCTCGCCGAGACGTGCGGGCGGACCAGGGGTTGGAGGTCGAGGAGGGATGGGGCGATGGGGGGGGCGGAGGCGCTGACTACTCTCCTACTACTGTATGTATGTATGTATGTATGTATGGATGAAGGGAGACAAATCGTTGGATGAGTGGACGGGGGAAGAAGATGAGCATTCTCCTGCCGTTCCTCCATCGCCCCTGCAACCAACCCCTCGAGTCTCCCCCCTTCGGCAGCTGCATTCGGGCTCGCGGGTTTGTGCAGCAACACGCGCCCGCGTGCCTGCTGCCGCGCACGCGCTGCCCCGTCTACAGTTCCGGCACCCTTTCTCGACCACCGAGTCCCCCCGTCTCGAGCCCGTCCGTCTCTTCCCCTCCAACCTTCCCGACTGTTACTTTACTTCCGCAAATCTTCCACCCCTCCTCCCTCCGACCACCACTACTACTTCACACCCGCCGCCGGGTAACAGGAGGCGGCGCGGGGGCTGAACGAGAAACGTTGCAAATCATCGCAATTCCCCCTCTCACGCAAATAATCCGCATCCGCCAGACAATCAGCGCGATCGACACTAATCCCCAACGGCGCCTGTGCCCTTTTCGGCTCGAGCGACGCGCAGCTCGACCACCGACTCCCCCCCCCTTCGCTCGCTCGGCCCTCTCGAAGCCTTCGCTAGTCGGATCCCCTGCTGTCAATCTCGCAATTGCTGCTGTGATTGCTGCTCCAAGCACCGCCGCTCGATACAGTAGTAGACCTCCTCGCCTATACGACCCTCGAGATACCATCTGCCGGGCCCCCCGCCCGCCATGGACTCCTCCCACTCGCCCTCCTCCTCCCTCGCCGACGCCGACTACTACGTCTACTCCTACTCGCACTCGCCCTCCTCCTCCCTCGCCAGCGCCTCCGCCCTCCAACCCCCGGCGACCACCGCGACCACCGCCTCCTACTCGGGCTACACCGCCCAGGCCCAGCCCCAGCCTATTGAGCGGAAGCAAGCCCAGCTCGCCCACATCTCCATCCCCTCCTTCTCCGCCTTCCGGTCACGAGCCTCGAACATCCCCGTCTCGTCCCCGGCCGCCCCTCGGAAGCTGCCCACGAACCAGACCGCCCTCAAGTCGCCCCGACACGCCTCCTTCTCCGTCGCCGAGAAGGCTTCGCCGCGCCTCGCCGACCCCGACTGGAGACCACTGTCGCTCGGAAGCCCCGTGCCGGAGAAGTCGAGCGGCCTTACCCACGAGCTCTCACCGCCGCTGACGGGGGAACCGCCAGAAAAGCAGTCGGAAATGTGAGCCGCGACCCACCCGCAGCACCCCATTCTTCACCATCCCGCTGACCTAGTGAACAGTTCCGCGTATGTCTTCCCGCGTCCTCCCTCCCACGCGCGCCACGCGTCGATAGACCCCACGTCGACCAACCACCCTCCCCCCTCAACCTCCCCCCGACGCTCCAGCATCCCCGTCCACGCGAGATATGCGCACGACCCGCAGCCCTCATCCCACGCGCCGAAGCAATCCATCTCAAGCCTAGGCTCATACTCGCACTACGGCGGCTCCGTCAACCGCGCAAGCGTCGTCTCCATGAGCGGCGGCCAACTCGAACCCGAGGACCGGCGAGCGCAGCAGCCAGACGGCATCCGCCGCACCCTGACCAACGAGTCGCGCAGCCACTCGGACTCGCGCCAGCAGTCGCCCGCGGGCCGCATAGGCAACCTGTTCGGCTGGAAATCGTCGTCGCCGCACAAGGCCGGTACCGACTCGTCCACGACCAGCTTCTCCGACCGCTCGCCCTCGCCCTTGCATACGCCGCACGACGAGCGACCGTCGCCCATGGCGTCGTCGAAGAATGGCGGGGGGCAGGAGCTCCGGCCGATCGGCCTGGATATTCAAAAGGCCAACGCGAACACCGTGGGCTACTTCGACAACACGCAGACGCCGATTCTGATCGGCACGCCGCAGTCGGGGGCTCACGTGAAGGAGCTGGAACGTGAGTTGTCGCAGGTCAGCTCGGAATTGGCCGAGTCGATCAAGAGGGAGATGGAGCTGGAGGACGAGGTGGAGCGGATGCGGGAGGAGATGCCGAGTCTGAGGCTCTCCGAGGGAGCGGAAAGGAGAAGCAGCGATTACTTTTCCGATTCCGGCACGAGCTCGTCACGATACCCGGTTGCCAACGTGGACGTGCGGATCGAGGAGCTGGAGAAGCTGCTGCGGAAAGCGGAGCAGGAAAAGGGGCAGATCAAGATGGACACGGCGGCGCGCCTGCAGACGGAGCTCAGCCGGCGACGCGACCTCGAGATCATGGTGGCCAACCTGGAAGAGCAGGTGAACCAGCAGACGGCCGAGGACGCGCAACGCGCCAACGTCGAAGCCCGCTCACGCGAGCTGCAGTCGACTCTCGACGACACTCGGCGGCTACTCAGCCAAGAGCAATCTGCCAAAGCCAGCTTCGAGGACCTCTACAGCGCCACGCGCATGGAGCTCGAGCGGTATAAGAACGAGCACGACAACCTGCGCGACGAAGTGGTGCCGCAGATGAAGGCGCGCGTGCAGGGGCTGGAGCTCGAGGCGGCCGACACGCAGGCGCTCATGTACGAGAACACGCGCATCCAGCACGAGTTGGCGGCGCTAAAGGAGCGCTCCAGCGGCCGCGTTGGCATGATCGCGGAAGAGGACGATGCGATTGCCTCTCCCGTCAGCGGAGGCCCGAAGATGGGTCTCTCGCGGTCGGCGTCCCTCGCGCGCACGGGGAGTGCTATGCGTGGCAGTTCGCTCAGCCGTTCCAACTCGGTCAAGGATCGCGACGCGGGCCGCCACCGCTCCGGCTCTGGTACCGGCCCCCTGTCCGCTGAGGGCGTCAAGGAAATCGAAGACCAGCGCGACGCCCTGCACAAAGCCCTCAAACTCCTCCTCAGCCGCCACGACAAGCAGCAACGCGACCACGGCCGCGCCATCCGCAAACTCGTCCGCCCGACGCCCTCCTCCCACCCCGCCGACCCCACGACCACCAAACGCACCGCCTACCAAAAGGAAGTCGCCCTCCTCAAAGACGACCTCTTCACCCTCCGCAAACGCGCCGAAGACGCCCTGGACCGCAAATTCCAGTACGAAAAGGGTCTCTCGGGCCTCAAAATCGACCTCGACCGCGCGGAGCAGGAGACCCGCGACCTGCGCGCCCTCCTCCGCGACCACGACATCCTCGCCCCCAGCTCGCGCCTCAGCCAGAACCCGACCGACGCATCCCCCGACGACGACGCCGAAGGCACCCACGACCTCTCCCTCGCCGCCGCCGAATCCGACCGCGACCGCGCCCTCGCCGCCGCCGAATCCTACTCCGCCCGCGCCTCCGCCGCCGCCCCCCCCGACGACGCCACAGCCCTCAAAGCCTCGGCGCACCGCATGCACCAACTCGCCTCCTCCCTCTCCACGCACATCACGGCCACGGCGTCGCTCCGCGACCGTCTGGCCGCCGCTGTCGCGACGGGTGAGGCCGAGCAGCAGCGCTCCGGCACGCGCATCGCGCAGATGCAGCAGCGGCTCGCGGGGTTGGAGGAGAGCGTGTTGCAGGCGCAGGGGTCGAGCGAAGCGGTGCTGGCGCGCGTCGAGGGCGAGGTGAGGGAGCTGGGAGACGCCGCTGCCAGCCCGGCGTTGGATCGGCTGGGCGGGAAGGGCGAGCTTGGTGCTGGGTGGGGTGACATGCGGGGTGCGAGGGGTGGTGTGGCGGTGGCGCCCAAGTCGCCGCTCGCGAGGCCGCCGGCTTTCGCGCCGTCGACGCCGACGCTGGCGAGTACGAGTTTGCTTGAGAGGAGTAAGGCGTCGTTGTTGGAGCGCAAGGTTCGGGAGTTGGAGGGGTTGTTGAAGGAGGCGGAGGCGGATATGCAGGCGGTCGTGGCGAGGGTGAATCGTAGTCAGGTGGAGGTTGCGGCGTTGAGGGAGGAGAGGGAGGAGAGCGTTCGGGTGGGGAAGGGGCTCGTGGGGGGCGTGGAGGAGGTTTGAGTTTGAGGCGGTGATTGTTTTTCTTTTTTTTTTGAAAGCGTGCGGTTCAGCATTGGTGGGCAAGATGGGCTTTTTACGGGACCATATACTGATTGATGGGTTGCTTTTTTTACTGGAAGGCGAAGGGAGACGAGGGGATGTTTGCTGTACTGTACATATCACCACGCTAGATGGGCCATTTTAGATGCGTCAGAATCGAGGGAAGTGGGAGCTTTGGTGGGGGGCTTTTGGAGGGAGAATTCGAGGAGGACAGTGTCAGATACAGAAGCACACACAACGCGTGTGCCGTTCAACAACCAAAAACAGCTCTCTGCGTCTGCCGTTTGTTCGTCCCTCCTTTCGCGGCCGCCGCGTACGAGGGGTCCTTTTCTGTAAAGATACTGGAAACCCGGGTTATACAAGGTTGGAAACTCTTTGCAAGTGCAAATCTTTGTTGATTTACAAGGCTTGCAGGCGGAGTTACTTCAGAAAGCTGGTTGCTTCTGTTCTGTAGCATTCACTTCTACCCTGCCTCTTTTGTAAAACGTTTCCGTCCCGCCGCTTGGGCAGGAAGCCGACGCTGGCATTGAGGGAGAAACCCTGCGGTGTTTGACACAAACCCCGCTCGAGCAAGCTGTACCTGTAGAGAGGATCACTGGTGCTCAAGGATAGGAAAAGGGGGGGGGGGGTAGGGGGGGTAAACCCGGCCTGTGGAAGCTCGGGGGCTGGACTCAGAAGTGCGGTGGTGTTTGTTGCAATCGACCAAACCACGGTTTCCCTCCCGCGGCCCTGGAAGCCTTCCTTGGTTGGTGGGGCCTTCCATTGCGGGGTTTTTTCTTCCTTCGTGCCACCACACATGCTCTTTTTGCGGCGTCTCACACATTCCACCACATGTCAGCATGAGGAGGTGGGGATGGACGGTGCCACAAGGGAGAGACGGGGATGTGCTGAGGAAGGATGGATGCTTGTGGAACCTTTGACCGGGCCCGGCCCGATCCTTGGAGCTCGAGCACGCCGCCCTCCTCTCGCGGCGCGGGCGGGCCGTGGCGGGTGGCATTTGAATGTGGGGCTCTACTGGGGAAGGAGGGCGAACGCTGGCAGGGAGTGAGGCAGAAGGTGTGTGAGCAGTTGAAACGAGTGCGAGACGGACGCCGTTCTTGCTTTTGTCGCTTGCTCCGTCGTCTGCGAGACTCTTCTTCCACCCGCCCTCACTCACTTTAGCACCTTGTGCCTCCTTTCTCCTCCTCCTCTACCCTTTCCCTTCCCACTTTTTCTCTGCCCCGGATTGAAGTGCGAGAGTGCATCCATCCGCGTCAGGGGATTTGACCGCTCCTTCCTCGCCAATCGACGGACCCGGCGACACCGCTTCGCTCTTTCCCCCGTCACACACCTCCCGTCCCTCCCGACCCGGAGACAGCACCACCTCGCACCGAACACGCCTCCCGCCTTCATCCATCCTCGACTTCTACCGCACTGCATGCCGCCGGTCCCCCTGGCTTGAAGCTGCTTTCTTTCCCGTTCGACCTTCCCCGCGACTCCACTTTATCGCTCTTCAATCCCCCGTTGCAGGTTGCTCCTCTTTCCCTGTTAGAGCTTCACCCTCTTCCTTCCACCTCACCTCGCTGACCCTCCGCCGAGCCTCACAGACTCGCACCCCCCACCTGGACCACTCCACCGTCCCTCCCTCCCACCGTCCACCCCCCACCTCTGCCACCAACCTGACCAACCCACCATGGCCTACCCGCAGAACAACGGCCAGCAGCCCCCGCAGCAGGGCCAACAGCCGCAACAGGGCCAGGGCGAACGCCAGCGCCTGCAACTCAACTTCGGCTTCCAAGACCAACAGCCCAACCTCGCCGCCCAGCAAGGCCGCGCCTTCCCCACCACCCCCTCCACCTTCCCCCAACCCTTCCCCAACGCCGCCGGTCAGCAAGAGGTCTGGGGCACCCAGCAAGCCAACACGGGCATCAACAACCAGGGCTACTTCGCCAATGGCTACTACCCGCAGCAGGGGCAGCCCTACGCCCCCATGACCCCCGGCGGCGCCGCTGGTGGCGCCGGTACCCCCTACGGCCGCCCTCCGCCCGCCGGCTTCAACGACATGGCCAACGGCCTCGCGCAGCAGTTTCAGCACCAGAACCTGGGCGGCGCCCCCGGCGGGAGCGGCACCCCGCGCTCCGCCAGCCCCTACGGTCGCCAGCCGTCGCCCGCCAACTCGCGGCCGCGCACGGGGGGTGGCCAGCCCCAGTACGGCTCGCACTTGGGATCCCCCATGTCGGCGCAGCCGCCGCAGTTGCCGCTGGGGCCGAGCATCTACGACGACGAGCCCCCGCCCAAGAGCCAGGAGAAATACTCCACCGCGGTGACGGAGCGCTGCAAGGTGCAGAAGATGCTGACGCAGGAGTTTTTCAAGGAGAATGTGGAACGGGCGAGGGCGAGGAACGAGAGGTGAGGCTGATACGCTGGAGGTGAACATGGTGTGTGGGGGGGGAGTCTTCGCTGACGATGGATCCGCAGAGCCAAGCAGCTGGAGAACGTGATGCAGTCCGCCGAGACGGACAAGGTCAAGTCGTCGCAGAAGAACAACCTCCGCAAGTCCGAGTCGAACTTCTTGCGTTTCCTGCGCACGCACGAACAGCCCGGCAACTACCAGACGCTCAAGATTATCGGCAAGGGCGCGTTTGGTGAGGTGAAGCTGGTGCAGCGTCGGAACGACGGCAAGATTTACGCGCTCAAGTCGCTGGTCAAGACGGAGATGGTATGTCTGAGCAATGGCGGTTCATGGTGTGCATCGTTCTGACCCCCTCAGCATAAGAAAGATCAGCTGGCCCACGTCCGCGCTGAGCGCGACATCCTCGCCAACGCCGACAGCCCGTGGCTCGTCAAGCTTCACACGTCGTTCCAGGACTCCACCTTCCTGTACATGCTCATGGAGTTCCTCCCCGGCGGTGATCTCATGACGATGCTCATCAAGTACGAAATCTTCTCCGAGGACATCACTCGCTTCTACATGGCGGAGATCACGCTCGCCATCGAGGCGGTACACAAGCTGGGCTTCATCCACCGCGACATCAAACCCGACAACATCCTGCTCGACCGCCACGGCCACGTCAAGCTCACCGACTTTGGTCTCTCGACCGGGTTCAGCAAAGAGCACTCGGCGTCGTACTACCAACAACTCATGAGCCAGGCGCGCCCCAAATCGACGGCCCAAAACCGCAACTCCGTCTCCCTCGATCAGATCCAACTCACCGTCTCCAACCGCAACCAGATCAACACGTGGCGCAAATCCCGCCGCCAGCTCGCCTACTCCACCGTCGGCACCCCGGACTACATCGCGCCCGAAATTTTCAGCGGCAAGGGCTACGATTTCGGCTGCGACTGGTGGTCCGTCGGCACCATCATGTTCGAGTGTCTGGTCGGCTGGCCGCCTTTTTGCGCCGAGGAGCCCCACGACACTTACCGCAAGATTGTCGATTGGCCCAGGCATCTGAGCTTCCCGCCCGACGCGCATCTGAGTCAGGAGGCGGAGCACTTTATTCGGAGGTACGTCTAACCACCCACCCTGCACTTCATACCGCAATCGAGGCCCCCCCCCCACTGACAACCCAACTCGCAGCCTCATCACGGACCCCCAATCGCGCATCGGCCGCACCAACGGCGCACCGGACCTCAAAGCGCACCCCTTCTTCCACGGCGTCGACTGGGCGGCCCTCCGCCGCATCCGCGCCCCCTTTGAGCCCAAACTCCAGTCCGCCATCGACACGCAGTACTTCCCCACGGACGAAATCCCGCAGGTCGACACGGCGGCGCAGGTGCGCGCGCAGCATGAGGCGGCGCTGCAGGGGGGTTCGGGCGGCGAGGAGAGTACGTTGTCTCTGCCGTTTATTGGGTATACTTATAAGCGGTTTGATGCTTTCAGGGGGAGTTGAGGGGGGGTGGCCTGGTTGGCTTGAGGTGGGGGGGCGGATGGGGTGGACTGTGGTGTGGTGGCACTGCTTGGGTGGGGGGTGTGTTGGTGCGCTTTTCTCGCGCGCGCGAAAAGTGTTGGAGCATGGCGCTCGACCAGAGCGGATGATTTGTTGGGCAAAGTGGTAGGAAGGCGGATGTGCCAGCAAGCCGGCGCCATCTCGACGGATGCTGGAGAATTTTCTCGGTGGGGACGGAATCGTGAAGGCGCGCGAGTGGGGGGAAACGAGGAAGCCAATCGAGAAGGCTTTTCTGTCCGCCCGTCACTCTTTCCTCGCTTCTCATTCCACGGTTGGGGGGGGGGGGGGGGGGGGGGGGGGGGGGGGGGGGGGGGGGGGGGGGGGGGGCCCCCCCCCCCCCCCCAAACGAAAAAACCCCGAAAAGAGCAAAAGGACACCATCCGTGACGCCTCGCTCGCCCACTTCGCTCCGCCGCCGCAAAAGAAACCACTGCTCTATTCCTCGCTCGCGCCTAGGGAGGAACCCCGCACCCTCGCACCCTCGCACCCTCGCGCCCTAGAGTCTCAGGTTTCATCCCCGTGCTCGCTCCTCGAGGGCTCTTGCTCTCGCTCCCGTCGTCCGAAACTCGACTCATACGTAGTGCGATGACACCTCCTCACACGCGCACGCCCGCAACCCCACGTTGCTTTTCCCGCTCTCTTTCTCTCTCTCTCTCTCGCGCCTTTCCCCCCCCTCACATGTTTCGTCTTCCCGAAATCCAGCTCCTTCTCGCTTGCGTCCGTGTGCCCGTGCCCCCGCGCATGCACGCCCCCC
>SGQK01000162.1:0-23784 GCA_004216415.1 Aeminium ludgeri
AAGACACATCCGAAGCTTCCTCGAGCAACCATCTCAACGTCTTCGCAATGGCCGCCTTCGCCTCCCTTCGCCGCCCCAACGCCGAGTCCCAGATGCGCCCAGCTCCACGATCCCGCCTATCTGCCACACCACCATCTGTGCGCTCGATCTTGAAGCCGCCCGCCTGCAGGTCGAAAATGCCCTCCAGATCGGCCAATGAGAGAATCCGCCAGCGGATCTAGCTCCTCGCACACGGCGCGTGGGTTTAATGAAAACGGAAAGAGTAGTGCCAACACCCTGCCCTCCCTCGCCTCCGGCCTGGAGGAGCCTGGCGAGGCGAGCTCTCGCCCGGCAGCTTCGACGCGATCGTTGTTCTGGTCCGTCGGGTGTCAGTCGCTGGTTTCTCGGCCGCGTCGGTGTGCGGCTGTCGCGGCCATGTGCTCGCTTCTGTGAGCTCGTGGGTCTCATCTCGCGGGGGGAGAGCGAGGGTCGATGTGGACGCCGGACGGCTTTTCTCACACCACAGCCCTTCCTCCACCAATCGAGTCGTCCGCAAGTTAACCAACAAGACGGTGGCTCCGGTGGCTGCGCGCCACTGCTGGGCTCCCACGGGCGGGCGTGTACTTTGAGAGTCGTTTGAAAGTCCCTAATTGCTCGCAACGACAACAGCGCGAGCGTGCGAAGCACCCAGCGGCAGGACCTGGCTAGCGAAGGCTTCGTGGCCGTCCTTCAGAAGTACAGCACATTCAAGGGAGGGAGCTCATCAAATCCACCCAGCAAGCGAATCTGTCCGAGAGAAGGGATTCGCGGACCATTTTGGTAGGCGCTGCTGGTCGATATTCTTCGAGGGCCAGGTTTTACATGAACCCACTGTATAGCTAAGGCGATCGCCCCGCATGAGGAAGGAAAACGGAAATGCTTGCGAAGCACGTCGGCATCTTAGCCACGTTGCCTCCGCGGCGATGCCAAAATGCCAAAGTGCTTTGATCGCGCAAAGAGACCCCCTCCGGCGAGAGGAGGACGAGACGCAATGCCCCACGCTGTACCGACAAAGGGCATTTGGTGCATTGGTCCGGACGGTTTGGAGTTGTGCAATGGATGTTGTCCGGAAGGGAAACTACGGTGAACAGATTGTCGACCGAGAACTGCTGCTGCACCAGTCTCGTTGCCAAACGCAGCAGCCACATGGGCCCGATACAAGGAGCCAGACGGCGCCGACCAAGGCCTTTCGAACCCGACTCTACCGGTATACAGTGCCAAAAGTCTAGGCTGATGATGAAAAGCGCAACGCAACACAGCAACGGCCGCGTGGCAAGGAAACGCGAACGCTGGCGAGAACGAACCTCGTCGTCAACAGCAGCAAACACTCCTCAGCTCACGAAGCCCAGGCAGGACACGGAAGTGGGAATTGATCCATCGATGCCCGTCCGGGGTAGCGATGCCGCCACCTCATCTCCTGCTTGACGTCGGCGATGATGGGGGCCTTACTAGTACTCATATGGGCTGTTTGCCCCCCTGCTTGCTCGAGACAATGCCATTCTCTCCCTTTCACAATGCCTGGCTGACCCGTGGTGTGGCTCGACCGATTTCGAGTTGACCTACTGTGTGTGTGTCTGAAATCCGCGCAATGGTCAAGAGCATGACGGTCAACCGCAAATTGAGACGCGCAAGGGATTGGTGCTTCGCAGCTGAAGTCGTGGTCTGTTTCAGTAATCCAAGGCCTGATCCATGACATGATTTTACTAGATACCCCTTAGTCTTCTTGTATTCATCCCCAACCAACCCCTCTATCGACACCTTCGAGATGTTCGGGCACGCTAGATCAACCTCAGCCTCTGACTTCTCGGACGCCACGAGCCGCATTTTCGACGCGAAACCCCCCTCTGATCATCGCCGCGACACATACTAAGGGGGTACTTCTGGTGGGTCGATTTCCCATAAGTTTTTCGGCCACGGAACTGGCAAGCTGGTCCAGAGAACTGCGAATGGCGGCTTCAATTTCGACCGCCAGGGCCCTCCGACGACGAGCCTTCGGGCGAATCAATCGACTAGAGGTGCAAGCCTGGACAGACATGGACGGCGAGAGCTTCTTCAAAATAGGTACCGATGCAGTTGCGGGCATGGTCACCGTGGGAAGTCGACGGTAGCAAGATTGAATCGATTGGATGGCCTCCTTTGCCCCGATTGCTGCTGGAGCTGCACATGTATCGGCGCACAGCTGACGTGGACCGCTGCCGCGCTCTGTACGAGCAGCTCACTGTTCCCTCAAAGGGGTGTTTGGCCTGAGGAGAAGCGCTTCCGAAGTCTGATGGATGCAAGCGCGTCTTTGTCCAGGGGAAGACAGCCGTTGAAGACGAAGATCTGGTCTTGAAGGAGTGAGAGCCCATTCTCGAGGGCTGATTCGAAGATGGGTCGATAGAGTCAGGCGTGACCGTGACTGCTGATATGTCTCGCGCGAGGAGATGAGGGTTAGGTGTTCGTGACGGAACTTCGGCGCTGGCGCGATAAGAAGGGTGCGGCCGTAGCGGGTGGGTTGGAGATGTCGCGAGGGACTATTCGGGCTCTGCTTAGCATTACCTCGCTGTTCTGACCTCCCCCGAAGCGCCCCCAAAAGCCTCGTGTCTCCTGTTACACATCCGTGTTAAGAAATGGTCATCTTGCGCCACGTGCGTCACCTCACGCTTCCCTCGCCCTCTTCCCCACCGGCCGCATCAGCCCGTCGTCCGCAATGCCGCTCCTCTTGGTTCCCGGCAGACTCGCCGCCCCAATCTCATGCGTCTCAGCCGTGACCTTTCTCGCGGGATACTTCGTCTCCAGCCCTTCGAAACAATTCCAGCTTGGCAGGGCATCATTCCCATCCGCCCCGGTAAAATACGCGTGCTTCAGCGCGTTCTCCGCCGTCAATCGCTTGAGCGGGTCGTACTCGAGCAGCTTTTTGAGAATGTCCAGCGCGTCGTCCGAGGGCGGCTGCCCGTAGCTGTGCTGCACGTAGTTGTTGTTGGCCACGATGTTGCGAAACCACTTGTCGAGGCCCAGAGGCCGGCTGACGGCCGCGTTATGCTGCGCCACGGAAGACAAGTTTGGGTACTCGGGCATGGCGCTGAGGAGCGGCCAGTCTTGCTTTTTGGGAAGGCCGAGTACTTCGCCGATTTTGCCCATCTGGTTGCGCTGGAAGGGGATCGTCTTCTTCGTGTCCTGTTTCGCTTCCTCTCCCTTGAAGATGGGGCGCAGCGATAGAAGTTCGGCAAAAATGCAGCCGACGGCCCAGAGGTCGATTGCGGGGGTATAGTGCCGGCTACCTAGCAGCAACTCGGGTGCACGATACCAAATTGTCACGACGACCTTATCGCCTGAGAAAAGGGGATGGAGTGGTTTGTAGAAGAGCCGTGCGAGGCCGAGATCGCCAATCTTGATGGCGCCGGACGAGGTGACCATGATGTTGGCGGGTTTGAGGTCGCGATGCACGACCCAATTTTGATGGAGGTAGAGGAGGCCGGAGAGAAGCTGATACGTACAAGACCGGAGGGTAGATGCTGGTATCGGGGTGCGGTGCATAAGGCTGTGGTGATGGATTATCTGGAGAAGGTCGTGTTCGGCGTACTCAAAGACCATGAAGATGCACTTGGATTCAAGAATGATTTCGACCAGATGGACCAATGCCTGGTGGCTCAGCTCGGTGCAGAGTGCCATCTCACGGATCGCCGACTGGGAGATGCCGGTATATTGGAGCTCGCCCTCTTTGTCGGGCTTGAACTTCTTGATGGCGAATGCTTCGATATTGCGGCCAGTCGTAGGATGCTTAACGATGGGCGCGGGCTGCGTGCTCGAGCGCTTGGATATCGCTTTGTAGACTCGGCCATAGGTGCCGCTACTGATGAATCCAACAATGTCATAATGGTCGTTGATATGTCGTTGTGGAGCATAAGGGGCTGCGTTCATTCTTGCTAGAGGTGGTGTTGAAGGCGCTTCTGATGCACTTCGTAAGTTTGAACGTCCGTCGATAAATGGATGCCGCTCTCAGGAGTGCTGAGTTAAGGTAGGTAGCCAAAAGACGACTAAAGCGAACGGCACGTGGAAAACACGGGACGAGCAGCTCCTTCCCAAATCAGAATAACTCACCTTCAAACGCCAGCTGCGCCGTCCGCTTCCCGCCTTGCGGCTGCACGGATCCGGAATCCACGCTGGCAACGGTCGAAGGGGCAGGCCCAGGAGCGTTAGGGGCGCTTCTGGTAATGGCGGAAGGGGGATTGGAGGCCATCAGGCTGGTTCCTGCTGGCCTGTTGACCGCCTTCGCCGCCTCAGGCTGTTGCCCGCCGTTCCGCGACATCTGGAGTGGAGCGCTGCCGTCGCCGTCCGTCGTCCGCGGCCGGGGTTAGCGCGATCATGAACGGAGGCGGCGGGCCGAGATGGCTACAGTAAGCGCATGTTGCAGCAAAGGGGTGGCGTCTGGTGTCCAGCTTCTTATGCGCGGTCGACGAGGATTTGGCGGATGTCGAGCTTTGATCAGCAGGGCATACGCAGCTCGACACGTCCAAGATACGGAATGGCGATGTTCCCGGCCTTTCAGATGCACCGGACGGGTGAGGTGTGAGATCGGACGACATTCAGGCAACCAGGCAGACATCAAACACGTACAGCGAGGGGTTCGCATCGGGAAGGCGGACCGGTCGGCCGTCACACCTCACGCTGACGATGAGAGCTCGTCCGGCCTCGATACGGACAGCACCGATGAGGAGCGCAAGAACACAGCTGGACTGTCTGTCCCTCTTCCCTCCACCACCGGAACGACACCTCTTGAATCTTCCTCCTGGGCACCAACCAGCAGCAACGAGAAGCAGGGGCTGCCAGCTCTCCTAAGCCACCATGCCAGCCTCAACGTCCGCATTCCAAGGCCTCACGTCTTATTTCCTCTTCCTCCTCTTCACCGCGACAATCGGGCCTCTTCTCTTCGGCTACCACCTGGCTGAACTCAACGCGCCGACCGATATCATCACCTGCGCGAAGAAGTCAATCAATTCTTTGGCCGCAACAGACGCCCTCCCGCAATGCATCCCCATGAGCCCGACCCAGCTGGGCCTGGTGTCTTCTTCGTTCACACTGGGAGGGCTGTTCGGTGCGATAGCAGCTGGGCCGCTTTCTGCAAGATCTGGAGGGCTGAAGTCGATGTTGTATACCGCCGTGGTCGCAACGGTCGGACCCGTGTTCGAGGCGCTGGCGCCTAACATTGGCACGATAGTACTGGGCCGTCTGATCTCTGGCCTGGCAGCCGGCGCGGCCATGGTGGTCACGCCGATCTATATCAGCGAGATTGCCCCCCCGGGAAAGAAGGGGTTCTTCGGAAGCTTCACTCAAGTCATGGTTAACGTTGGAATCCTGTCGACGCAAATTCAGGGGATGTTCCTGAGCAAGGGCCAGCTTTGGAGGATCATCCTTGCGGTCGCTGGAGCTATAGCATTCGTGCAAGCTCTCCTGCTGCTTCTTGGAGGGCAAGAGAGCCCAAAGTGGATGGCTGAAAACGGCAAGCCCTCCAGAGCGAAGCGTGTCCTTCGCAAGATTCGAGGCGACCATGCCGACATCGACGCCGAGGTGGCTAGCTGGGGTGGCGAAGGCGAGCGCGACCTCGAAGACGAAGAAGAAGCCCTCCTCGCCAACGAAGATCGAGACCAAGGCGAGACGAGTGGCGAGCAACAAGGCGCAGACAAACCAGCCAGCCGTCAAAGCCTCAACGTCCTTCAGGCCCTCCGCGATCCTACTACGACCCCCGCCATGGTCGCCGTGACCGCCGTCATGCTCGCCCAGCAGCTCTGCGGCATCAACAGCATTGTCATGTACGGCGTGAGCCTGCTCTCCGACCTGCTCGAAGCTAACAGCGCCCTTCTCAACGTCGCGGTCTCCGCGCTCAACGCCATCATCACAATGTCAGCCGCCCCGCTGGTTGACAAGCTGGGCAGGAAGATGTGCCTGCTTCTGTCAATTGCTGGGATGGGAACGATGAGCGTCATGCTCGGGATTGGCATTATGCGGCACATCCCTCTGGTGTCGGCGACTGCGGTCGTGCTTTTCGTTGCCTCATTTGGGCTGGGTCTAGGACCTGTGCCGTTCATTTTGGCGTCTGAGCTGGTCGATGCGCCCGCTGTGGGTGCGGTGCAATCGTGGGCGTTGTCAATCAACTGGATCGCGACATTCATCGTTGCACAATTCTTCCCTGTGTTGAATGAGATGCTCGGCAAGGGACAGGTTTACTTCATTTTTGCCGCCATGGCCGTTGTATTTGGAGGCTTCGTTGCCTTCTACGTCCCCGAGACGAAGGGGAAAGCAAACGCCGATGAAGTTTGGGGGAGGAAGAAGGGGAGTGCGCGGGAAGACTGAAGAGCTTTTCAATCAGATCTAGCTTGTCTAGACCGAGAACCAAGATTACATCATACAATTCGAATAGAGGAACAGCTGAAGCCAACAAGCTGTTATGGGGTATCCAATCCCGCCCACCCAAAAACGAGAATTCGTTGTTCTCGTCCCCAGCCCACTCACATGACCACACACAGCCCGCAGCACTTCTCTTGCTTCTTCTCCTGCTGCTGCTGCTGCTGTTGCTGCCCATGCTGCGGCTCCTGGTAGCCCATCTGTTCCTGCGGCTTCCCATATTGCTGCTGCGCCGCCGGGTATCCACCTTGCGGCTGTCCACCGTGCGAGTAGCTCCCCGCCCCGCCGCCCATGGGATACGCCGTCTCGTACATTGGGTTGCCGTGGTTCTGGCCGCCCCACGCCTGGCCCGGCCGCCTCCCACCTCCAAGCTCAACGTAGATCCTCCCCTCGTTGTCCTCGGTGCGATAATTGAGCCCCAGCTCGCGGCACACGCGCTCCACGCGCGGCTTCAGCTTCTGCACATGGTGGTCCGAGTGGTTGCCCTTTCCGACGATGACGTGCAAGTGGCTCTGGTTGGTGCTGCGGGCGTAGCGCACGCGCTGCTCGAAGATCTCCTCAGCCTCCTCGACAAACTGCCCGTGGAGGTCAATGGTGTCGGCGTCCACCTTGCCGACGGCGTTGTTCTCGCGGAAAATGTACTCCGAGGCCTGGCGGTTGTACTCGTCGGCCTTGGCGGCGTGCTCTTTGGATTGGTTGGACAGTTCTTTGGCACTTGCGCCGTCGCCCGACTGGTAGGCTTCCTGGCTGCGGTGCGAGAGTTGTGCGCGCTGGTCGTGTTCGCGGTGGGCGAGGGAGCGCAGGCGGTCGTACTCGGCTTCGGCGTCGTGGGAGGAGGGGCCGGAGGAGAAGGCGTGGTTGCCGAGCTGCGACATCATGGCGTTCATGGTGTTGTAACTTTGGAAGGCACGTTGGAAGATTGAAGAAAGGTGAGGATGGCGGGGAAGCAGCGGTGGAGGTGTGGCAGATTTTGGTTAGAATGGCTGAAATGGAAGGAGCTATTGGCACAGAAGCAGAGCTGGAAACCGGAAAGCTTCGTGGCTGGCGCGATTTGCTCGATTGGGAATGAATCGGCGGGTTGATTGAGGTGAGCTTGGACCTGTCTTGTTGCCTTGGACTCCAGCTCAAACTACCTCCTAGCTTCATTTCACATCTCACGGAAGGCCCTTGCAGTCATCAAACTTCCGCGGATTACAGGATCCCATCTGAATTCGCCCACCTCATCATCTTAATCTGCCTGACTGCTAGGCCACGTATCACGTTCCCTAGGCCTCAACCAGACACCGAAGGCTGTGCCTGGAATCTTAGGCCCATATCTTTTCATCCCAAGACGAAGGGCACGCCTGGGCGAGCTCCAAGATCTGCACGGAATCACCAGCCAGGTCTCAAGAAACAAGTTCTTCTCAAGCGTGCGAGATCACCTCTTGCCGACGCGACATCCCCTGCGATCTCCAGCCAAGTCGCAAGCATGAAGACACTGCCTCCTGAGCTCCTCGAGCACATTGTAAGCCGGGCCGACGTACCAGACCTGCGCTCTCTGTGCCACACAGCACGCATTTTTGAAAGCGCCGCAATGCCCATCTCTTTTCTCACGTGTGCTGTGCACCTTATGACTCGTGCCTAACGAATCTTGAACAAATAGCGAAATCGAACTGACTTGGCAAGGCATGTGAAATCCTTCAGCTTCGACTGCGACACTTCGTCGGAGCTTTTTCCTGAGCATTCGTTCAAGATTCACCTTGTGCTGGATTCTGGCACGCTCAATTGGGACACCCTCGAAGCCGACGAATGGAAAGAGGGCCTCACAACGAATCAAGTCCAAGAAGGCTGGGTCCAGCTCCAGCAAATCCGGCAAGATGCGTTCCAGTGAAATCATGACCCGACTCTGCCACTCCGATTTTCAAAACTCTTTGCTCGCCTGCCAAACGTCGTCCAAGCGAAGGTCGATGGATCCGCGACACGGACAAACCGCGGCCACTTTCGAAAAGACGAAAACAATTCACTCATCTGGCGAAGACTTATCAATAAAACTTTGCTGGGCCCTGAGCATAGGGGTCTGTCAGGCTGTTGGGGAAAAGTAAGCTACATGACAGAAAAGTCGTTGGCCTTCCAATTGATGAGTGCAATCGCCTACAGGGAAGAGGAAACCGGGAGAAGTGTCGAGAGCATTCGCTTCGACTGCCTGCCAGAACTCGATCAACATTTGATGAACGACGGTACTGTGCAGGATCAAAGCCGGTGGCGGCACGCCCTTGGCTCGTTGCGCAATGTGGTCCACACGTATCTGACCGTCGAAAGCGAAAGGGATGCCGAACAGCACGTCACAAACGAACATACGAAAAGTTTGCAAAGCCTGTCCGTAACTCATCAACGCTGGCATGCTCACGCAGACCGCGACGAGGACGAGATCCCCGATGTGCCGGTCTTGAGTTTGGTAGACGCTTCGCGCCCGTGCCTCCAGAATATCCGAAAGCTCCACCTCTCGGTCGACACCCCCAACCATGTCATGCTACGCACCCTCAAATGCACATCAGAGCTTCAGTCACTCACACTTGCAGACGTAATAAGCACCAACACAAGGCAGCTGTTGCTAGAAATTCCACGCCTCGCTCGCCTCCAGCACGTGGAGGTCAGGCATCTTCGATACGGGTCCGACAGGTGGCAGCATTGGTCGCTGAGGAATGGACCTGACCGCCATGGCGTCTGGGTCGGTCACGCGCCTGTAGAGCGACCGAAAGGAACCCGCCGTGTCAAAGCCTTTCTCCTAGGACATTCAGAAGAATTGCCTGACTTGTACGAGAGTAGCGATTATGACGAGGCTCCTCCTGAGAGCTCGGACGAAGAGGATGAGGGGAAGGGCTTTCCAGCCGATTCATGGGCCGATTCTGATTACGAAGTATGAGCCGAGAAAAAGCCACAATGCCTTCAGAACGGATTTCAGCAACCTGGGGCAATACAAGCCGACGCATCAAGCTCACCATGTACCAATACTGCCATGTTCAAAAGTACTGTAGTCAACCGTCAAGGCGGAGCGGCGGAAGAGAAGCAAGTTGCATGCTCGCCACACCTTTAGTCAGTCCCATGAACCGGACGGCTTTACACGTCTCTTCTCTGAAGCGATATCGTGGTACCCAGACATCAACGGAGTCAGGGGCTCATGAAAGTACCGTTTTCGGCCTCAGTCACCAGTCATCGTAGACAGGACCGGATCGAGAAGGGATCAACGGAAACTCTGGCCTCGGATGTCGCCTTCAATTACGTACCGTAGGCACCAGGCGCACTCGCGCTCCTTCCCTACTCTGCTGCCTTCATCATTGGTGGCTCCGAACAATCCTCCACCACTGCACTCCGCTCAAGCTAAGTGGCGGAGGAGTCTTCGGAGCCACGAACAATCTCGCTTGAGTACCTCCCAACATCTGCGGATGCTGCTTTACTACAAAAGCGCTGGCTCCCACCAACGACTCTGTCAGGTGTTCTCTCCACCAACAACACCTGCACTCATTCTCTCTTGACGACTCAATCAGGTATTCTCTACGACAACACAAGCTCTCACAGCCATGGAGAGCCTGCCGCCGGAGCTACTCGATCACATCGCAGATCACCTCGACGTGCCAGACCCCATGTGCCTCCGTCTTACCGCGCGCAAATGGTCCAAAGCTGCTAGGCCCGGCAAGTACAAGCTCTTCAACCCGTTGCACTTCGCTCCGTTTGAATCATGCATGCAGACTCTCGAAGCTATAGTAGAGACACCCGAGCTGGCGAAGCACATCAAAACCTTCATATTCCACTGCGAAATGATCCCAGACAACTGGAAGTGGAAGACGTACGCCACAGAGCTAGCGGCCGACTGAGCTAATTCTGAAGCCGGCAACTGGAAGGGCGATCTTACGGCCGAGCGACTTTACGCTGGAAGCAATTTCAGATCATATCCAAGGAGCCATACGAATGGGATGCCAACCGAGCGATCCCGCTTCGCTTTGCGCAACTTTTCGCGCGTTTGCCAAATGTCGTCAACGTGAAGATCGAATTTCCGGCCAGACACGATCTCCACCGAGGTAAAAATATATTGCCCATTTGGTGTAGACTCAAAAGGAGCCTGCTGATAGGTGCTGATGTGTGGAAGTCCGCGAGATACCACAAGAGTGCGCGTCAAGTCTTTCTGGAGCAGCTGTCACTCATCTACATGATGAAGGCAATTGATCTCCGAGAGAATGTCGCTGAATCAAGCTCCGTGGAGAGTCTTGATTTCGACGTCATGCCTAGGACAGGGGCAATGTTCGATCATGTCCACGTCGACTCTAGCCATGTGCAGCGGCATATCTGGTGGCAGGGAGCGCTCCAGGCACTAGAGAATGTGTCTCACTTGCACCTGAATTTGTTTGAAGCTGAGGGACACCATCCCGAATTGATTGCGGAGATGCTTCACGCTGCTCGTGGCTTACAAAGCCTCTCCGCGGAGTTTTATTATAACGACGGCCATGGGATGCCTGAACTACTGGCTCTAGACTTCAAAGGCCCGTCCCTCTCATCCCACTCTAGCCTGCGAGAGCTACGACTCGGCAGCCTTGGGTTGCTAATGAAGTTCTGCTCCGATTCCTCAGCTCAGTAGCTCCCACAATCCGACGCCCCAACCTACGGCACCTTTCTGTCACCGATGGGCTGCAACTGCTGCGAGAAGTCCCACGTCTTCTACAGCTCGAGGAGGTGTATGTCAAAGATTTGGACTGGAGGACTGGAGAAGACCACCGCACGCAAGCAGTGCTTGTTTCGGGTCTTGGAGACTCGGACAGTGAAGGTTCTGACGATGAAGACATGAGCGCGAGAGAACCGAATGAGGAGGAGAAGTTGTGCGGACGACAAGTCAGAGCCTTCCTGCTCCGACGTACAGCAGAACTGCCTAGAATAGAGGAAACGTGCTCCCTGAACTAGAATATTTCTACCTGTCCGGAGCACATGGGCAGAAGCAATCACGAGCCGTGATAGAGGAACGAGGGATCTGGCGAAAGGGGTCAGCTCGTCCGCGATCGACAGCAGTCAGTGGGAAGACTCTAAAATGGAGCAAGGTTGTCTTCATGCCTCTACGAGGTTGTAGTGGGATGTTGTAGTAAAGTGGCTACCTATACATAGTTATGAAATGTGCGAAAGCTCTGAGAAGTCGGCCATCCACGTCCTCATATTTCCAGAACTTCTACGTCCAACCGTGGGAAGACGCGACCCTCCTTTTGCATCGTGCTGCTGCATGCGTTGGCCTCAGGCAGAACATCCCCAAAGTCACTAAACAGCCAATCAGGGATCATGTTTTCCACAAGGCTCTGGACACCACTTCCCTAAGGTAACACGCGATGAGGACATCGCGAGTCTCTCGCGAGACGGCGCATCTGGTCGAAGCATTATCGCCTTCAAGGACTCGCGCCACTCGCCGTTCACTTCGCGGCTTCGCCAACCCAGGCGCCCCGGTCAACCAGCATGAACCCAATGGCAGCGACTCCGAGCTATCTACGCCCCCCTGGAGTCCCAAAGAATCCCCCGTGAGCTCTCTTGGCAAGCGCAAACGCGGCTCACGGCGCGCCACCCCAAGGGCGACCGAATCGAACCCTTCCCGCCGCTCCACCCGCAAACCCTCCAAGCCCGACGACGCGACCACCGCGCGCAAGCCCCGCCGGCAACCCGCGAAACGCATTCAAGGCCCCAATGGCGCGCACACAGCCCAACCCCCGCCCAATTGGCAGCGTATGTACGACGTCACAGCAACCATGCGGCAACGCCTACTCGCGCCCGTCGACACGATGGGCTGCGAGAGCCTGGCGGAAGAAACGCGCTCCCCGCGCGACCAACGGCTGCAGACGCTCGTGGCGCTGATGCTGAGCAGTCAGACGAAAGACACGGTGACGGCGGTCGCGATCAAGAATCTGCAGGAGGGGCTGCCGGGCGGGTTCTGTCTCGAGGCGCTGCTGGAGGTGGAGGCGGAGGTGCTTAATGAGATGATCGGGAAGGTGGGGTTTCATAACAACAAGACGAAGTATATCAAGGCTGTGGCGCCGATCCTGCGGGACGCGCATGGGGGAGATATTCCGGAGTCGATCGAGGGGCTGATCGCGCTGCCGGGTGTCGGGCCGAAGATGGCGTATTTGTGTATGTCTGCGGCGTGGGGGAAGACGGAGGGTATTGGCGTGGATGTGCATGTGCATCGCATTACGAATCTGTGGGGATGGCATAAGACGTCTACGCCGGAGGAGACGAGGGGAGAGTTGGAGAGCTGGCTGCCTAGGGAAAAGTGGCATCATATCAATCACATGCTGGTGGGACTGGGGCAGACGGTGTGCTTGCCGGTGGGCAGGAGGTGTGGGGATTGCGATTTGGCGAAAGAGAAGCTTTGCCCAAGCGAAGTGGCTGGGAGTCCTACGAAGAGGAGAGTCAAGAGGGAGGTGGAGATTAAGGTGGAGGATGGCGAGGTTGTGAAGAAGGAAGAGATCAAGACGGAAAAGGACGATGTTGGCGTCAAGATCGAGGCAGATTTGGAGAGCGAAGGGAAAGTTTCCGTGCAGGCTTTTTCTGAGGCAAAGCTGGAGGACGCTGGCACATCTGAAGAGGTGCGCAGATCATCTCGCAGACCAGCTCGAGAGGTCGGCTAGACCGCTGGGCAGGATAACAAGGTCGTTCAATCGCCACTCATGTCTCCAGACGCGTCACGCGTCGCGTTCGTGATCGGCCAATAATGCTTCCTAAAGGGGATGCCTATCCGCACGTCCCTCCTACTCCAGCACTCACCCCGACAACACAATCAATACTCACATGCCTCACGCTCGCGATGCCTTCTCCCGACTATACCAATGCCATCGGCGGCGGACTAAAACTCAAAGGCGCAGCGAAACCCTCGGGCGTTGAAAAAAAGAAGTCGAAAAAGAAGAAGGCGTCCAAACCCCGCGACGAGGGTAGCTCGGACAGGAAGAGAGAGGACGATGGACCAGCCGAAGTTGTCGGTCAGACAGCGTTGCAGAAAGCACTAGCGGACGAGGAAGAAGGGGAGCAGGGAAGCGCGTCGGCAGCCGCGCAGGGCAGAGGCGCGGAGGGCAAGACCGAGACGCAGAAACGACACGAGGAAATGAGGCGGAAGAGGGTGGGATATTCCCGAGAACGCGTGCGGTGGGGGTATTGGTTGCTGACTGGATTCGCAGTTGGACGAGCGGCTGAAGAAGGAGGGCATCAAGACCCATAAAGAGCGCGTTGAGGAGCTGAACAAGTACCTGTCACGGCTGAGTGAGCACCATGATATGCCGAAGATTGGGCCGGGTTGATTAAGGATGAAGTGATTGGGAACGTGAGATTAGCGACGACGTTTCTGGCTACGGGTTTGGGGAGCATTCTCACTGGCAGCTGCGAGATGGAGCCGAGACGCACGACGTCAAGCCGATGTCGACTGCACTCGCTGCGGGACCCGGGTGTTTTATGGACTTCAAGAAAAGAGGCCTGAGGAAGTCTGCTTTGCGATGCGAAGGAGAAGAGTGTTCTAAAGCGTATCCATGATAGATGATGCTGATGAATGACCACTGAGCAGCGAAAAAAGCATCGTTCCGTTCCAAATCCAACGGCTTCCAAAATCCCAGCGACTTTCAAACCACGAGCGCGCTTGCTGCAGCGCTGTAACGCCCATCCCCTCTCCGCCCGAGGACCTTCTGAAGTGCATGCCTATGTATGCGGCCCGACGAAAGAAAAATGACAGCGAGCATGGCTGTCAATCCGACTCAAGCCCAGCGACCTCTTTCTGGCCTCTCCTCGACCGCCTCCACTCCGTCCGACTTGCTTGCTTCCGAGGTTCCATGATAAAGAATTGAAAGGTCTGATTCCTATTCCGTGCTGTTAGCTCAGGACTGCCCACGACGCCACGACAACTCTTCTCTCAACTCACCTAATCAGATCTCACGCTGTACGTGCGACTAACATGTACACCCTCGGCGCCCATCTTCTGCATCTCCAGATCCGTATCTGGAGTGCTAAACTTGCAGCGCGTCTTGTTGCGCGGTGAGGTCAAGCCTGCGCGCTCGTCATTCACCAGCGTCGATGCCTGTGTGTTCTCGCTGTATCCAGCACTTTTCTCTTTCCTGCTGCCGCCGTCACTTCCTTTGCGACTGCTTTCGAAATCCGAGGCACCGAGGGGAAAGGCGCGGTGCCCCTTCTCCGGCTGAGCAATGTGGGAGTGGTTAGTGTTTGCTGTCGCCCACATGGCAGACAATGGAAGGGAGATGGCGACGACGGTCGGGACAAAGCTTCTGATTTGGTTGGCCTTGACGCCGAAGTAGACGGCGATGGTGAAGATGACTGAGATGAGGTCAGCAGGATCCCGAAGAGATGGATATAGAAGAAACACTTACGTGGTGTGAGCAGAGTCTGACAGCCAACAACAAATATGATCTGCACTGGGCCAAACTGGGTCATGCCCATTGAGCGACGCGATCTGATGGCGAGGAACAGTTTCGTGCAGAAGACTGTCGCGGAAACACCGATGCTGACAACCAGCACGATGTTGGCCGCCTCAGCCAGCTTGGAGATTTGGTCAAATTGGGACTGCGTGAGCGTTTCTGTGTTCAGAATGTTCCAGTGCATGTTGATGACCATCAGGGCGAATCTGACGGCGACCGCCGCGGTGGCGATGATGCCGTTGGGAATGTTGATGGCCATGCGATGCCAGGTGCGCAGGTTGCAACATACGATGCGCACCTGCATGATCAGAGACAGCTCGATCGCAAGCGTGAGAAGGAAGGAGAGGGCCTCGGTTGAGGCTGAGATGGCCTGATCCTGGCGCGAGATGCCCTGATAGTAGGCCAACTCCCAGCGGTAAAAGTTGTAAAAGGGTCCGTTGAGGGTGATGCTGGCGAAGATGCCTCGCAGTGCGACAAACAGCAGAGCCATGGCATTGAAGGCGAACACGAGGCTCTTTCGCTTGTCGGGTCGGGTCATGATGATCATGGCGAGAAGCAGCATCAGCGTGGCGCCGATCATTGTGCCCTGGCTGACGGCTTGATAGACCTGGTTGCGCTGCAGCTCGCCGACGTATCCCAGATTGGTCTGGTATTCGGTGACACCATCGGGAAGCAGGATGATGAAGGGCTGTGTGAAGCCGTCAAAGGTCGCGTTGACTTCGGTGGTGGGGAGTGCCATGGACATCTTGACGTTCGGCGCGAAGTGGATGCGGAGCTGCCAAACGAGTCTCCTTGTGCTGATATTTGTCGAAGAAGTCTGTCAGATCAGTGTCCCGTGTCTCTGGTGTCGAAGGCCTCGTCGATGGTGGATGAAAGAAAGGCGAGCACGAAGCAACGAGCCGCGGTCGGCCTCAAGCTCTTGTGTCTTCTCGAACAATCCTTACCCGAGACAATCGCCTGGTGGAGGGTTGTCGCCTAACGATTGTTGTGCGGTGCAGGTGAAGAATCGAAATTCTCGAACGCGAGCAATATGAAGCAGCGATATGAAGCAACAATACGAAGACGAGGAAGCACATGCAGGGTAGAAATCGAGAGACGAGACGAAGAGCGAGAGCTCGTCCTTATGAAAACTCAGCCTGGAGCCTCGATGGCATGGGTTCTTTGAGGGAGAAGGCGCATTGGGGGCGGTTTCCCAAATCGGACGGGGTCGACCGACGTTTTCGATGTCGACCGCGACATCCATGACCACTTGCCCTGTGACGGGAGACTGGCTTTGGAAACTCTCCCAATCATGTCTATCCAGTCTGGCAGTACTTTGAGCAATATATCGTTCGCGCGAGACTTCATGAGGATCAAGAACGACATGCTGCGAGACTCCTGGGTGGTCTCACTGGCTTAGTATTGTTGTCGAAAGTGCGCACGGGCCGCTATATCGTGAGGTACGCCACTTGGATGGAACGTCCAGCATTCCGCACCGCAGCGGGTTAGATAGGCCTCGTTCTGTCTTCATCCGGGAATATTTGGGCTTTTCACATCAGGGTGATGCGATTCAGATGTTTTTGTCGCCCCTTTTTACCCTCGCTGCCTTTCCCCTGTGGCGTGCAATGCTTCTCCAGGCGTAAACGCGCTTTGGAAGCAGGTCGCATACTGCTCGATGCCGCTTTATGGTCTCCAATTTGCTACTGTTACCGGGCAGCATCGCGGTGTCATAAGACAAACGTCACGTACCTAGTGAAGTATTGTGCCTGCCTCGTTCGCAGTGAAGTCGAAGTGCCCCGCCATTTGCTTGGCGCGTCACTTTCGCGATTGCGGGGCACGTCGGCCTGGAGGTGTCGGGAGGTTGGTGTCTTTGAGGGGAAGGAGACAAACCTCTCTGAACTTCATCGATCCTCTGTTTCATTACCTTGCTACGCAGCTGTCGCATGTCTCTCTTCCGTTCTCTACTTCATCGTCGTCAAGATGAAGGAATGGAAGGTGAGGTGCATGTACAGCGGTTCGAAAGGGGGTAGATCCTCGTCTGGAGCCATTGACGATTACAGCTTGACCTCCCCCACCGCCGACATCATTCAGACGGATGGAGCGTTGTCATTGCGCATTGACGGACGGGAGGATCAAGAAGAGTCGGGCCGCGGCGCCGAAGTGACAGTCCTGGGACACATTAGTGCGCATATCATAGATCGCTCCATCCGAATCCTACTAACAGTTCGCAGAGGTTCACAAAGCACACCTGGAGTTTGAAATGCTCGTTCCAATCACCATCGAGCCAAAACCTGCAGAGCCCGCGTCATATCCCGTTGATAGAATCGAATTGTCGCCGGGCACGCAACACCACCAGAAATCTGTCTATCTAAGGCCAGATGACACGCTGAGCTTTCGCAATGCAGACTTCAGAATGACATTCTACATTGGAGATCGCCCGTCATCTCAAGCTCATTCTCTTCGCACCGAGACTACGCGGGAAGAAGTTCAGGTCGCGTCTTCCGAGCCGCGTCCAGTTAGGGACGACGAGAACTCTGTCACCACCACAGACGATGACCCCGACGAGGCGCGTGACCACCAGGTCAAAGGTTTCGAGAAGGAGGACGGGAATCGTCGAAGTCCCACTATCAAGGAGACCCCCAGACAACCTCAACCTCCCGGTATGATCACGGAAAGCTTGCCAAGTGAGGATATCGGTGGACCTCCCAGCCCCCTTGCAATGAAGGTCCCCGCAAAGGAGCGTGGTGCGTCTGAATCTCAAGCACGCCTACTTGAGTCAGTGAAGAACACCCCAGAATCGCAAGGCGGCGACCCTATCGTTAAGGAATGCGAGGAGCAGCAAAGACCCGGCGCGCACGAAGAAGAGGACGTTGCTGGACGTGGCGACGACCGACCTGTTGAACAAGCACTGGAACGACCGCATGAGCCATCACAGAACGATAGCACTGCTTTGCGGGAAGACCGCGGCCAACCTAGTCATACTAGCGTCGATGGAAATGCACACGATGGCAGTGCCTCGTCTCACGAACCCGCACAGGACAATGCGCACGACGTTCCCTCACAAGAAGTGTCCGTCCCGGTCGCGAAGCCGAAGTCTGACATTGATAAAGAGGTCCCAGCAACATCGGATCCTATGGACTTTGCTGGGGCTGCTAGACTCGCGGCGAGCCGTTCTGTGACCTGCGTGGGTCGCAAGCGGAAGGCAACTGCGAATCCGGGCGAAGAGCTGGATCAGGAACTGCCTGAGGACGATAAGTCTCCTCGTCAGCCCGAAAACGAACGGCCCGCAGTGACGGTGGGCGAGAACGTGGCCGCAACGCATGAGGGTGGCGACCTTCCTAATCAACTCGCAAACGGACAGACAGTGGCGTCGTCGTTCGCGAAAGCAGAGGCGGTTACGACATTAAACTCTACGCCAGCATCAGAGGCGTCGACAAACACGAACGGTAATTTATCTCGTGTTCCGAAGCGCTCTCAGCGACCTCGCAAGACAGCCCGCCTCCCAAAGGCCGCTCGGACCGACAACTCAGGCGACGACATAGCAGTGGCCACCAAGACTCCGAGAAACTCACCCCCTCCTCCATTGCCCGCTCGCGCAAGTGCCACACCGCGAGCCAGCCAGTCATTCGCACTACAAGGAAAACCGACGCATCTCGTCCTCAGCAGGATAGACCTGAAGTCACGGTAGCATTGACAAAGTTCCTCAAGTCGCAGGGCTGCACAATCACCGAAAAGTGCCCCAAACAAGCAACGCGCTTCATCTGCGTCGCCGGCACCAACGACCAGCTTCCTCGCACCCCCAAAGTGCTCCGCTCAATCATGATGGGGAAGAAGATTGTCACAACCGACTGGCTTGCCGAATCCAAGACTGCTGGCGAGTTCCTCGACCCAGAACCCTACATTCACGCAGAGCTCAAGCCCTCTATGGACGCTGACCGACACCACCTCTTCGGCCGCGCAGACATCTTCTTCACGTCTGCGCTTGCGAAGCGGTACGGCGCTGACTACGCGGAAGCGGAGGCGCTGGTGCGCGAAGGCGGCGCCGCATCCGTCGTCAAGGGCAGCGGCAAGGAGGGCGCAAAGAGAGGGCAGCGCGATCAAAGTGCAATGATCTTCTTCGGCGACACCGAGCACGATGAGGACGCGAAGACGTTGATGCGCGAGGGACATCGCGTTTTTACACGCGAGATGCTGACGCAGAGTGTTTTGTCCGGCTCGTTTGATGCGGACGACGAGACGCTCATGTTGCGTCTCCCGGCTGAGATGAAGGAGGGGAAGAAAGGGAGGGAGGCGAAGAAGTGATGAGATGGTTGTCGGACGAGCATCTGATTTCATTGATGATACCCTTACAGTGCAGCGATTGAGCATGGCGTTGGCGGGAAAACATTCAAAGGCATTTCGGCGGGCGCACTGCCTGCCATCGATGGCGAGGTTTCGCTTCGAAATCAAAAAACAATGGAGCGCATGAACACCTCACCTTCACCGGTGCATAACCGTCTCACCTACCCGCTGCCTCTGGAAGGCCATAGCATGACCAATTTCCCGGGCCCCTTTCTGGCTCCCCGCATATCCCAAGTCAGCTGATGATCTCCACGCAGCAAGCACAGCAGCCGATCCATCAGCGGAGCACCGTCCACGCCGCTCGTGATTGCTCGACCCCCCGTCCTCGCCTCCGTGCACGAAGCCCTAGAGGCTCCTCCACAGTACCTACAGACCTTCACGCCTACAGCAGTCTTCCCCTTTCCCCCAGCTTCTACGCCCCGCCCCGACGCAAACGCACATGCAGGTAAGCGGCCACCCCCCCCTTCCTTTCTGTCCCCTATGCCGTCGCGCACGCACGCATCTTCGTGCCTCTGCTCGCTCAGCAGCACGCCAGCTCGGCTCCGTCGCGCTCTCTCCGCAGTCCGCATGAGCATGAGCGCGCTGATGCTCCGAGCGTGAATCTCACGATGGTCGCACCGCAGCTCCGCAGCAGCAACCACCCCCCCCCCCCGGCCGCGGTGCGCTCCACGACCCAGCGTCGCACTGGTTGCCTGGTGGCGGCGTGCGTGGGCGCGTTGGGGTTGGGAGACCTGACGGGCTTGTGCGTGCTGGTGCGAGTGGTGCGAGTGGTGCGGGTGGTGCGTGGTTCGTGGTGCGTGTTGCGCGCGCGTGGGTAGTTGGGCGCTTGGGTGGGTGATGCGTGATGTGTGCGCTGGTGCCCGGCTGGGAGGAAGATGGGCACGGGGATGAGCATGGAGAGGCGGTGTGCCCGGCTCGACCGGTGAAGACGCGCTCGTGGCGTCGCATCGGCGTGTGCACGTTGGCAAGGGCTTGGGGAGGGGGGGGGGGGGGGGGGGGGTTAGGTGTTGTGGTGCGTGCTGGCGAACAGGAAGAGCATGCTGCTGCTGCAGCGGGTGCTGCTGCTCTATGCGAGCTACCTACCTGCCTACCTACCTGCCCACCTACCTGCGCCGACCTGACGGCCGGTGCGATATGCATCCGGCCGCCTGCATCATTGTTTCGAGGTGGTGAGACATCTACCGCACCGCACCATGTCACTGTACCTACTTCAGCTAGGCCCGCCGCCGCTCATTCATGCGCGTCCGACCTTCTCGAATATGCCACAGCATCCGGCAGCGCGCATGTATGAACGACATCAGGTCTCCGTCGCGGTCAGGCGAGCAGGCTCGGCAGGACTGCAGGAGCGGCACGGAAGGGCTGGCACGTCAGCCCACGCCCGCTCGACGCGGCCAGCCACGTTGCTCGACGGTAGGAAGGCGGGGGTGAGATGGGCTGCCGACGTCACTGTCTGGTCTGCAGGAATCCAAGTGTAGATGAGCTGGTGGCGAGCATGGCACCATGGCACCATGGCACTCATGGGAGTGTGCGTGTGTGCGTGTGCGCGTGTGCGCATGCGGCGCCGCGCTCGCTCACTCGCTCGCGTGAATGAGGGCGTCAGCGCGCTGTCGGGTATTTTGCGCCTGTGTCTGTCGCACCCGAGGGGGGGGGGGGGGGAGAGGCTTCATCTGGGCGGGACTCGTGTGGGCGGTGTCGACGCGGTCTGGGTGCGTCTGGCCTTCCGGCCCCAACGCAGTTTCCGGTCTAAGTTTTGAGCGCGCAGGGAGGAAGCCGGGAGGATCGGGCACGGCGGTGTCGAGTCGAGACGCGGCGAGAGGCGAAGGGTGTCAGAGGGGGGAAGAAAGGCAATGGGAAGCGACGACGGCCCTGGCAAGGCAGTGGGAGAGCGATGCGGCAAAGGCTTGAAAGGATGAGGTTGGTGTTGCGACATGGCTCGTCACATGCCAGGTCTCGCAGGCACATACCTTGTTGCGGGGACCCGTCGGGGGAAGAGAAGGGGCGGTGCTTCTGGAACGTGTGCGCGGCTGTCGTTGCTGTTGTTGCGGTTGTGCCTAGCTTATTTTTGTTGCGATAACATTCTTGAAAGGATGCAGTCGGCGCGATTGGGGGAGGGATGAGGGAAGAGATTCCAGCGCGTTTCGGCGTGTATGGGCGCGCTTGTTTCACAAGAGCGTTGGGGGTTTATTCTTGTCACTTCTGCTTCAGCTTCAGCACATCAGGGTCGTGCTTCAGGGTTGTTGGCAGGGGGCTTCCTGGTGCTGGTCGCAACCCGCAAGGCTGAAATGGATATGAGGTGATGAGACGGCATGAGGGGGCCTGCACAGGCCTGCGCAGGGCTGACATGGGGGAAGAAGGAGCCCGGTCCCACCACAGCATTCGCAGCCCTCACCAGCGATATTTTTACAAAAACTGCTGTGCCCGCCTCGGACGGTGGCGGAAATACGGCCCACGAACGCAACGAAGCCCGCGACCATGACGGCAAACAAGAGTCAAAGCCGCTCCCGTTCACCTTGGTAGAATTGACTTTTCCCAATTTTCGAAGCGTTCGCACCGCCTTGGCGCGAATGATGGTGTCAAAACGCCTCTCTCTCTGAGTTGAGATTGTGCTTGGGAGGGAAGCAGGGAGGCGCGGCAGAGCCGTGTGCCGCTGGGAGCCCACGGCAGCGCCACACCTACAAGCCCACCGCGCATTCAACGGCGTGGGAGGTGGCGTAAGGGACGGGAGCCGACATCACTTCATCGTCCCGTCTGCACGCGGAGCGACGTCCTAGGGAGTTGGTTGAGGCTACGGGGGCACAGGAGCACGGCGGGGACACGGGAGCACGGCGGGGACACGGGAGGTGTTTGTTCGGAGAATGGGGAGGCGTCGGACTTACGGAGATGCGAGGGGGTTGTCGTGATCATCGTTTGTTGCGTGTTTCCCTTTGGCCGTGTCGGGGAGCGGATGGGTGGGTGTTGGCGGTGCGATGATGCACTGAACCGGGCGAGGAGGCGGGCTCAGCGGGGAAAAAGTACTGTCGATGAGCTGGGTGATGACTATGATGAAAATTGGGAGACTTGTGCGGCAGGACCTTTTTCGACCGACGTGCTTGGCGCTAGGGCATACTTCCGACATGTAGATTCGGATCTTCCTGAGGTACCACTCTGGAAGAAGATGGACTCGTTACTTTTCACCGCTTCTTTCGCATGAATTGTCGGCCTCAACCAGTCGCCAGCATGAATGCCTTTGCGAGAGTGGCGTTGGGCGCCATCACGGCAGCGCACGCAGCTAAGGTACGAAACAGCGTTTGGACTCTGGCGAGCCTATCGATGATTGAATTGCGGCTCGCCAGGTCCCCTCCACTCGGAAGGCAGGAAGACTGTCGTCTCCTGAACGGCGCACGGTAAGAACCGTGAAGGACGCGGAGACGAAGGGATATGTGCCCGCCGCCGAGCGAGACGGTCGCGAAGGCTGTGCCTCAACCCCTCAATCCTTCACCTTTTCGTTCTTGCGAAGCAGGTTTTCGCGCCAGGAGGTGAAGACGGGCGGCGCACTCTCGTACCTGCTGCTCTCGTGTACCGTCGACTACCCCGCGGCCGTCACCGATACGATGACACACATATGGCCCCCTGCCCCTGCACGCGCTGCCCTCGTTAACGTGCAGCCGAACCGGCAGACGGCTGGGTGTGTGCTGGGGCGGTGCGCGATCTCTGCCAAGTTGCAGCGCGGAGGGAGGGGCGGTGGAGGGGCGCGAGTGGCTCGGGTTTTGCGACGCGGCGGTGGAGGCCGAGGGGTTTGCGGGTTTGCAGGAGGACGTTGGTTGCCTTCCATGAAACCTCCCACCGTCGTACCTCGTGTTTGCAGCGGCTGGCATATGCGCTTCGCCCGCGACGACCATGACAGCTGCGCGAGGCTCCAGCTGGCAATCGTAGCCAACGACGCCCGACCAAAAATACACACCACCTACTGATCCCTCAGGACCCTCCTCGGTGATCTCCTCGGTGATCTTCCGTGGGATGATGGTCTGCATCGCCCTGTAGGGATAGGGGTCTCAGCCGACGCCCGCCAGTATTGGGAGCGACCCGACTCCTCCACCTGGGTCAATAATCTCGGGTCGCATCGCTGCACGAGTTGTCTGTCTCCGTCACCCCCCGTGGAGCGCGCAGCATGGCAGCCACCGCCCTGCCGGAGCTTCGGAAAATTTGAGGAGATTACCGATCCTCCTCCCCACGCCTCCGTCGGTGTGCGCGCATTTTTCAAGGCAACGCGCGCTTGCAAGCGAGCGGACCTGTCACAGCATGCGGAGGGCGCGCGCGCGCTCGAGCTGCGACGGCCCACGTGACGACGAGACAGCTCTCTCCGTCCTTGCTGCACGCGGGCAAGCCGTTTCGTCGTCGTATCGGCGACAGGACAACGCATGCATGCTCGCGCCGGCCGCCAATCGCCGCGCTGACGCCCACCCATCATCGCCCTCCACCCTTTCCCGCCAGCGCAGCACGTCACCTGGCTGAGACCTACAAATCTACGTACCCAGCCGCCAACTGGCCCCCGCCATCATCACGGCGCCGTCGCGATAGCGCTTTGTTATCGCTGCCCTAATAATATTGGAAGTTCGGGTGTGCAGGGCCAAGAAGAGCACCGGGGGGGCGGGGGGGGGGGACGATGTGT
>SGQK01000163.1:0-23581 GCA_004216415.1 Aeminium ludgeri
CCCCCCCCCCCCCCCCCCCCCCCCCCCCCCCCCCCCCCCCCCCCCCCCCCCCCCCCCCCCCCCCCCCCCCCCCCCTCACCAAGTCCCTCCCAGACTGGCAGATTTCTCCAAAATTACGACATTGCGGCAGTTATTCCGCTTCACCAAGTCGATTGCCGTGCACAAACCGCTGATGCCCGCGCCGATAACCACGACGGCGGCGCTGGTGTGCGACTCGTTCGAGACGGGCACCTCTGGATACGGGCGGCCGAGAGCTGTCATGTTGGGCAGGAGTGCGTTTCGTTACGAGCTGTGGAAGGGTTCAAGCTACACCTCGATGGTGGACAATGGAAGTAGGAGAGAGTAGTGAGGTAGGGAAGCGGGACCGTACGAAGTTGTAACTGTATACCGCACAGAGACCCCCGATCGGCGTAGAGGAGTGGAGTAGAAGTGGAGCAGGAGTAGAGCGGATGAAACAGCGGCGGGCCTGTCACCTACTTACGACGAGCAGCGCGAGAGCACATTCTACCCGAGTGCCGCATCGCACGGCGTCTTTGTTCGCCCCCCGGCGGGCGGCGTGGTGTGGTCGCGACAAGACGAAGCTCCCTCTAGCCCGAGGTTGACGTGAAGTCGGCCCCCGCACGCGTTGTGCGAGCGGGGTCTGTCTCCCCGCGTGGGCCCATCGGCGAGATGGCCGGAAATAGGGAGGGGATAAGAGTGAACAACGGATGGTGTCGTATCTGAACTGGAGACGTCATGAGGCCAGATAACGTTAGGTGGTGGGAATGCGTGACTGCGAGGGTTGTATCGTGACTGCGCGAAGGTTGTATCGCGAATTCGTGGTGCATAGCATCTTACCAGTAAAGCGGGTATGTTGTGCAGCGAGAAGGACGTCCTCGCGGATGGAGCTTCACGGCTCCGCATCACGTCCGCGGACATGCAGACGAGGTCCGTCTCTGGCCAGGCACCTTCTCGCGAACATCGCGAAATGATGGCGTTGGGTAGGTGCTCACAACACACTACAGTAGCGACACCCCCCCGACGAAGTCTGAAGACGCGAACGGGCACGCCGCGCTCTCCCCCCTCGAAGCAAGCATCCGGCGAGGAAGCTCGCCCGCGACGACACACCCCAGCTCCCCTGTCGCACTGCCTGAGAAGTCTCCCGACCTCCACCTAGCTCCGGGGCTCTCCCATCCACATACGCCCTTGCAGCACTTCCCCTGCCCCAGTCCCATCAACAACAACCCCAACGCCGCAACCCAGCTTCCCCACCCCTACCGTCCAACCCCCTGCGCCACCTTCCATTTCCCCTCCCATCCCGGGAAAAACGGACTCTGCCCCAAAGTCGCCACCTCCCACCCCACCCCCACCACCCCGCGCTCCCTCTGCTCCCTCTCCCACGCCTCCAACGCGGGCAGAACCACATGCCTCGTATGCCACGTCCCCTTATACGCCATCAGCCCCTCTTCCCCCTCCCTCGACACCTTGCCCAACAGCGCCGGAATCCCCGGCTCATCCCTAAACTCCTCCACGGGTGTAAACAACCCCTTGAAATTAAACGCCACCGCTCCCATCAAAGGCAGCCGTCGCAGCGTCTGCCAGTCCACACGCAGATGGCAGTCCGCCAGCCGCGTCGCCGGGTCCTGGCGCTCCCGCAGCGCGTGATGCGGGTGGTCCGGCGGGACATACAGCGGCCGCCCGACTTCGACACCCCAGGAGCCTCGCTGAATGGGCTTGGAAGTCGGCAGTTTCGCGAAATAGCGGTCCATGGACCGGCGCATTTTGTCCTCGTAATGCGGGATCGGGGCGTGGATTTCGTGGAGCGCGAGGCCCAGTTTCGTGCCCAGCGACCAGCCTAGTGCCGACATGATGATGCCTGCGCGGAGGGTGTAGAGGCCCGTTGTGGGGGAGCGGAGCGTGAGGGCGAAGTCTTCGGGGATGTTGTGGAGGAGGACATGCAGAGGGGGCGTGGTTGGGAGATGGGTGGTGGTGTTCAGGATGTGGTTGTGGAGGATGGAGGCGTCGGGGGCGAGGGTGAAGTGGTGCGGGTAGCGGGTTAGGATGAATTGGAGGGCGGTTTCCATGAGTTCTTTGCAGGCGAGTTCGGAGCCCGGGAGGGCGGCCAGGACGTCGGTGCCGTGGAGGCGGAAGAGTTCGCGGCGTTGCTGGATGCGTTCGGTGTAGTTCTGGTCTAGCTCGAGCCAGAAGTCTGTGTCCAATTTCGAGAGCGCTGTAAACAAACCATCATCAGCACCCATTCCCTCCACATCCACCACCCAAAAACAAAACTCACACATAGTTTGATCATACCCCAACCGAAAGGGCCTATACGGCCTCAGCAGCGCCCAGGTGATACAAAGATATGAGAAGGTTATTTACAATAGGAGGATGGAGGTCTCAAACAGGCTAGCATAGAAGGATATCTCATTCCATTTGGTCAATTAGCAGGTCAATTGACCTCTCAGGTGGGACCCGGAGCTCGACTCCGCGGCTCCACGCGACCTCTTGTTGTATCGATAGTCTCTAGTCAGCCATAATGACACCTCCGCCGGACCCTATCGTTGTATCAAGGCTCGACCGTATTGCATGCAAGCTATATAGCTTATGACAAGCCTAGCTATCTTCTAAACGACTTCTCTGGCTTCTATCTTTGCCTTCTCCTTTATCTTTTACCTTGAAATCCTGCATGGTGTTTGCCACCCTCGTGTTCGCCAACGCAGACGAAGCACTTCGCCTCTGCCACGCACTTGCCGAAGTGGTCGCGGCCACAGCATTGCATGCACATCCTACCTTCTCCTTTTTCCCAGAATCTCTCTGCTTCGTGGCGTCTGCCGCCAAATGATAAACCTTTTGCCAAGATAGCATCCGCGGCGTGCTTGGTCTTCACAGTCAAAACCAGTGTCGACCGCTTGATGCCTCCACTGTCAAATCGCTCGGCCAGTGTGTCGCTTTTTATCCATCGCGGTGCGTAGGGAAGTTGGGATGCGGTCACCACTCCGATTTCCTCTCGCGCCAAGTCCAAGCCACTTTCGCTCATATAGCGGTCCAGGGCAACTCCATGAACACGCAGCTTGCGCCACTTTTCTGTCTTCTCCACGTCGATGACCGCAGGGTCTAGTTCCTGCACTGCAGTCATAACAGCCGGTGCATACTCAAGCAGGTCTTCCGCGCACGCATTCTCACGCAGAACGCCAGACAGGTTTTCCTTCTCTGTATACTTCAATTTGATCAGCCGCACCGCCACGTCGGCTCGCGCGTGTGCAAGAGCTTTGTTAACGTCGAACATGATGTCTTTGGTGTCGCAATGGTGCGACCGGCTGTTTCTGATAAACAAGACCCGTCTCTGATCCAGCGGGTGTTTCTTCAGTGTTTTCTTGCGATTTGTTACAGTGGCCCATCCGGCCACCGTCTGCGTTCCCGCTCGGGTTACGTTAGCCCACGTTCTCTGTGCTTTTTGCGTGGGCTGGGAGTGCAACTGCCGGTCTGTACCGAATTCTGGTATCGCATGAGCTGTGGTTGCAGCTGCAGCGCTCTTGTTTGCCCGTTCAGATGCTTCATGGAATTTTTGCACCAAGCGCTCGAGCATCGCATCTGCCCGCCGGTCTGATTCCGCTTGCATCTTTGCCATCGCAGCATCCAGTAGTTCCGTAAGCTGAGCCTGCGCTCTGGCTATGTCCTCCCTCATATCACTCCGCAGAGACTGCATAGCTTCCCCTGGCATTGCATGAGCTGTGGCTGCAGTTGTTGCGCTTTTGTTGACCTGTTTAGATGCGTCGTGGACCTGTTGTGCCGGCTTCGAGCATCGCATCTGCCGGCGTGTCCGCTTCCGCCTGCATCCTTGTCATTGCAGCGTTCAAATGCTCCGTGACTTGAACCTGTACTCTGAATAGGTTTTCACTCATCTCACTTCGCAGAGACTGCATAGCTTCCACCGAGCCGCCGGTGGCGTCTGGCACAGCGAAACCTCGGCAGGCGTTCGCCACGGCGTTTTCAGTTATTTGTAGGAGAGCATCCCCCTCGATGCTGACATTCGATTCCAAGTCTGTGCTTCTTTTCTTTGCGATTGCCGGGCCTTCATCACGGGGTTGCCGTTCCTCCCGACTCTGTAGTCCTTCACGGGTCTTCGTAGCCAATTGTCGTACGGCGAGGCTTCCGATTGGCGCGGAGCCTTCAAAGCATTCCCCTGATCGTGGAACAATCACCCAAGGGCGCCTCCTGCCACCTTTACTGCGGGCTGGCATACCCGACGGCCACGTTCGTTTGATTGTGTAGCGTAGACCGGGTAGTCGAAACGTTAGCACTGGGCGTTGCTGGGGTTCGCGTAGTATTTCGAGGCTGCGCTTCTTCGGCAGACGGGATGGCAAGGAGAGGTGACGGACCTCCCGTGGAGAAGTCGGTGGTTCGAACTGATTCTTCGTGGCCTCGTGGGCCATCAAAAGGCGCTGCCTTACCTGTGTCGGTTGAACTTCCGGGCTCATGGGGCGTTTGATTCGCTATATGGGGCCGATTGTCGTCGCGGTCATGATCCTGCTCCCCAGACAGCCAGCGCCCTTAGGTGACCCACATTGATGGTCTACTGCCATTCTGTCCAGGTTGATTGCGAGAGAGAGCGCTCGCCGACAAGGGCAGCTGCGGCAAGGGTGCATGTGCAGGGGGAAAAATGTCGGCCTGAGAGCTTGAGATCGAATGTATCGAAAGCTCGAACCGCCGTTGCGACCTCGAGCGGACTCTCTTGAGACCTCTCTAGATGTGTTCATAGTTTTCAGAACAGCTCGAATGTGCATCTTTATCGTGTCGGTGTTCAATCCGTCTATTTCTGGATACGGTTCTTCAACAAGCTCCTCGTAGATGTCATCGGGGATGAGCCCTGGCTCCTTTCTTGGCAGTATATTCTGGATGTGCAGTCTCAGTGCCGTTCGTTTGGGCGACACGTGCTTCGTGGGTGTAGGTGTGTGGGTGTTCGAGTCCGCTTTTCGCACAAGCAGATGCCAGTCTAAAAGCCGATGAAAGAAGAACGTCTCTGAGCTTACCTTTGCGCTTTCTTTGGGGGCCAACCGGTGTTTTTGACACAGACTGGCTTGAGCAGCCCACGCGTATCGAATCCAGTACACCCGGTGAAGCAATGTGAGGAGTGCTGCGGTGAGCGGGCGTCGCGCTGGACCACGTCGCATTGGGCGTTGCCCCGGAGAGATCGCCACTTGGTGCCTGAATGCTTGCTTCGGCCTCAATCACTGTAGACATGATGGTATGTTGTTATGGCTGTATGTTACCAGATGATCTGCTCAAACGCGCACAGCTGTAGCTGTTGTGCTGAGCCTGCCAACCCATTGCCACGGATTCAGTAATTACAATCAACCGCATTTGTGGTGTCGCATGCCAAGACTTACCCTCGCGCCCGCGTTTTGTACTAGACGCGTAGCTTCGCCAGTGTATATGCCCAAATATCGTCTATTTGACCTCGTCGTCGTGGTATAGACTGTCCCAGGTGTTGTTCACGCGCTATATCACCTTCTTCGCCACCCACGTCGTCGCCATGCCCTACACGCTGCCTGAGGACCCCTCCCAGCGCCCTACACAGACGCGTCGACCGACCAGCCGCGCTCTCGAGGCTCAGCAGCCATATATCACTCTAGCTGGTACTGCTAAGCGCCAGCGGCTGCTCGAGGTAAATGTAATGCCTGGGTAACAGTCGCAGCGCGCGCGGAGCGAGGGCGCAGCGAGGCAGTTGGAGCGCGCGTGGAGCGGAGGCGCTGTAGTTTGGGTTGGAAGGCCTTAGGCTGAGTCCGCTGAGGTGCAGAGAGCCGAGGGAATAGCCAACGCTGGTCTTAGAGTAGAGAAGGGAGATGGAGGCCCCAGGCGGACGGGGTCTGCAAGTTGTTGTCGAGATAGTAACCTAGTGTCTACGAATCGACTGCTACCCTTGTCTACGACGTCGCTGCCCCATCGTACCGCGTAGGTCACCTTGACCAGCATACTATCTTTACAACTCCATCGTTAGGGATATAGGGTTCGTCAAATAGGTCGAGGCATAGCTTCATGAGCTCCACCGTGCACTTAGAGAGGCCTACTTGGAGAGCAATATCAGCACAAGGAAGGTCGGCATCAACGAGGACTCTGACGATAGTAGTGACCTGTGGAGGCTACCTGGGGCGTGGTATGGGGGCGACGGCGGCAGCGACGATTGATCGAGGGTTGTAGAAGGCGCCAACAACACCTAGGACAGTCTATACCGCGACGACGAGGTCAAATAGGTGAATATAGAGGGTAGACATAGCAGTGGTTGCGTGGTTTGGTGGGGGACCCCGCCAAAGTTGCAGGTCTTGGCATGCGACACTACAAATGCGGTTGATTGTACCTAGCGTATGCCGGAGTCAGCACCGCCGGGTAGTGGCGGACGGGCTGGCGGACGCTAGGGTTTGAAGAGTGGCCTCACACCAGTACACCTTATGACTACACTACTACATCATCTCACACATCCATACTCAGGAAAACATGCTGCGTAAGCTGATGCGTATGAGCTTGCATGCATTGATTCACGTCGTGATTTTCCAGTATCGTTGACGTTTGACGTGGCGTGCGGTGACTTGGTACGCATGGACTGGCATACTGTGATTCCTAGTTGCGTCTCTCCAGTATTGTGTTGCAAGCACTGTGGCATTCCCAAGATCACCGATTTCAAATCTTTCAATGAGCTGGTCGGTACGATATTGGGGCCGGAGCACATCGAATGACACGTGGTTGCGTCCGGGACGACCCGCCGCCTCGTCCGGAGACAGCTCCTTACTAGCCCTTTGTTGTCGATCGGAACGACAAGGCTTTCGAGGATCAATTGATGACCTCCAATTCACAGCGCTGCACACCTTCACGAGGGCTCAACTGCCTGACGAGTGAACACCTAACGTTTCCACCAGGCAAACACAATGCCGACGCACCCACTAAGCGACTCACAACGCCAACGGGAATCACGTTCGAACCAGACAGCACGACTTGCACAAGAAACACATCCGGATGCTTTGGAAAGATTTGCAGATCAGATGCAGGATTCGTTGCCTGAAGACAATCAGACATGGGGAGCGTCGCCACTCGGGGCGACAGAGACATGGCCGGAGGCACTAATGGATTTTAGCAAGGCTATCATGTCTTTCTCCCATCCTGCATGTGTCTTCTGGGGCGAAGCAATGGTCTCTCTTCACAATGGCGAGTGGACAAAAGCAACTGGCCTTGACGGCCAAGGCCAAGAACAACGCGGCAAATTGTCCGCGGAGGCCTTCAACGCGTTGTCTGCCTCCTTACATGGCAAGGCCCAGAAAAGAATTGATAGCTTTGCTTTTTCTCAGCAGAATATCGGCGACGAGGCTGCAAACCATACCGTCTCTATCAGTCCTTTATTTGACGAGGCGATGCCAGAGCAAGTCGGCG
Organism: Aeminium ludgeri; assembly: GCA_004216415.1. NCBI lineage: Eukaryota > Fungi > Ascomycota > Dothideomycetes > Mycosphaerellales > Aeminiaceae > Aeminium > Aeminium ludgeri. The sequence goes on from SGQK01000163.1 coordinate 7,399, forward strand.
CACATGGTTCGCTCGTGCAACTGATACCAAAACCGAGCAGCCATGGACAGACCAAGGATAAGCGACCTACGCCATCGGACCATATGGAAATTCAAAGATCAGGGAAAGACCCCGAATCAAAGTCTGATCCGAACCAGCTGGGAAAATCTCCTGACCAGGCTGCATTTGACAAGCACCCATTCTTCAACCGCTTTGCAGAAATGTTGCCAATGGGCCTGGCAATTCTCGATCACAATGCCCAGGCTGTCTTCGTCAATCAGACATTCCACGACTTGACCACCAATTGCGGCGAAGATCAACACATTACCTCGTGGTCACAAGGAATCCATCCCGAAGACCAGGAGAGAGTCATGAGAGCGTATCACGATGCCTTCGCCACCAACAAGCAGCTTCGAACGGAATTCAGGGCGCTGGCACAACAACGGCCATGGCGGTTACTTTCCATGATGCCTTTCGATGGAGACGACGTTCAGCATATAAGCATGCGTGATCATGGAGGCTTCATCTGCTGCATTGTGGACATCACCTGCGAAAAAAGCGCTGCACTTGTGGAACGAAAAGCCGCCAAGAACGCCAACGAAGCCAGGGTGCAGCAGGAGAGGTTCATCGATATGATATCCCACGAGATCCGCAACCCTTTGTCAGCCATGCTCCATTGCGCAGAAGATATCGATGGAGCAGTCAGTGATCCCAAAAACTTTGACATTTCCAGTATCAAAGCGGCGATCGAGACAATCAATGTCTGTATACAGGTAAGAGCGCCAAATACATAACATAATGGATGGAACGGCTGACTTCGTCGTTTGGTGTGCCTAGCATCAACAAGGCCTTGTTGATGATGTGCTGTCTTTCTCTAAATTAGACGCTTCAATGCTACGTCTGAGCCCAAAGACCTGTTTGCCTGATAGCGAACTTGCCAATTCAATCAAACTCTTTGCGCCCGAGTTCCGACGGCAAGATATCGAAATGAGTTACACGACGGATCCGGGCTATTTAGACGTTGGCGTGTCTTGGGTCAAGGTAAGCTTCCGATTCATGTCAACAGTTTTGCGGCGTGGGTGGACCAAGTCCCCAACTATTGTTGTCTCTCAAGGGGCAAACCATAAGTTATCGGCCAAGGGAAGCAGCGGTATCTAAGTCAAGCATGAACAGCAAATTGGCCAACATTTTTTCTACATTGGGTTTGAATTATTCGCTAACTTCATTTCTCTACTACATTACAGGCAGACATGACCCGAATGTCACAAGTATTGATCAACCTAGTTTCGAACGCGATCAAGTTCACTGCGAAGGCGCAAGGCGACAAGCATATATCGGTTTGCGTGGGAGCCAGTCTGGAACGTCCTTCGAGCTACCCACCCAATGTCGTCTTCTTTAAATCGGAGGAGCATGCCTTACGTGTGGACTCGACTAAATCAGAAGAATGGGGAAACGGCGAAGCGATTTACGTCATGGTTGCGGTCAGAGACACTGGCATCGGTATCAGCAAGGAGGGCCAACAGCGGCTTTTTGAGCGATTCATGGTACGTTTTGCGGTGTGTATCCGACCCAACCGGTTTGCTGAGAGCTAACACATAGTACAGTGAGTCCTAACATTTTTCCAGTGCTGTCTGTGCTTTCCATTGACCATTCACACAGGCAGGCTACGCCAAAGACCGCTGAGATGTATGGGGGTTCGGGTTTAGGCCTCAACATTAGCCGGAAGTTATGTCATATCCATGGCGGCGAAGTCGGTGTCACCTCCAAAGTTGGCTGGGGTAGTACATTTGGCTTCTTCTTCAAGGTCAAAAGGTCCGAGCATCCCCAGGACCATGATGCCCTAACCGAGGAGCCGGACTTGGATAACGTTCAGAGCAAGGATCTAGGCAGCACGCCGCACGGAGAAGTTGGCGAAGAGCTCATATCGAGAAGCTCGAACCATCCACGTGCCGGAGAAGCAGTAGACAAGCTCGCTCGTGGCAATTCTCAACAAGGGGGAAGCGCGCCTCAGAAGTCGAAGGTTTGCGTCCCTGCCCAAAACGAGCGTGGGTTGTAAATGACCTAACAGCCGATCACAGTCGCCTATCCTATCAGACCAGGGCCAGCATGGAACCCCACAAAACCAAGCAAACTCATCCGCTGCATCAACCGCCTCCCAAACCCAGCGGCAACACGTTCTGCTCGTCGAAGACAACCTCATCAACCAAAGAATCGTGTGCCGAAAGCTGAAAAGCAAAGGCTACGAGGTAACAACAGCAAACGACGGCAAAGAAGCCGTTGACTTGGTAACAAGCGCTCCTGAGCCCTCTACCGGGGACAATTCAGCGTTTCACATTTGTCTCATGGATATGGAAATGCCGCGGATGGATGGGAACTCGGCGACGAAAGCTATCCGCGAGCTCGAAAAGCAGGGCAAGATCGAGTATATCCCTATCCTAGGGGTTACGGCTAATGTAAGAAGCGGGCAACAATCCGAAATGTAAGACTCCTTCTTCCTGCAGCTGAGAACTTTTTGATACCGATACACGCGCTGACCCTCGTGATTCTTGTGTGATAGGAAATCGGCAGGGATGGTGAGTGTCAATTAATTTTCAAGGATGGAGAACCACCAGGCTAACCTCTAGCAGGACGATGTTATCAGTAAACCGTATAGGATTGACGAGATGGTGGACAAGATCCAGCAGCTTCTCGGTACCCGAGACGACTAATGGCATCGATATTGGTGACATGGCTCTCGTCGCTGCCAACGGGTAAAGGCTCCATGGTGAAAGTGAAGCCGCAATCCCAATACCTCAACCGGACAACGGCACCTGAGGCTCATAGTTGAGAGAGACATATAAACTTACTGGTTTTGCACTTCAACATAGAAGCCAAAGAGCCAATTCACTTTTCGCTCGCTCCATTATGTAACATGGTCTCCCGATAGCTTACATCGTTGACCTCGCAGGCATCACGAGCACTACCGTAACGGCCTGCACAGCCGAAACGAGTCTCGTCTGGCAGCGTTCAAACAGGTGATGGATGTCTACATCCTACACGGTCTAGGCGCATATGCAGAGGCTTTCAAGAAAGCACCGTGTGGCGCTCGCTCCTAATGCTAACGGTAATCGTGTTACTACCCTGTAATCCCCAAATAGTGCCTACATGTTGGTTAAGTCCGGGTCGCTAACGAATGAACCAGCATCGCCGATGACACACGCCCATGGTGCCGCGACCATAGGCAAAGAGAAGAAAAGACATGACCACCTTTCCAGAAGAGAGGGACAAACGGATTGCGCCGGTTCATGTAAACATAAATGTACTCCTCTCTATGTACCGAACCGAAGCTCTCGAAATTACGATCTGCCAGGTAACAACAACAAGTCGAAGCAGCATGAGCAACACCAAACCGTTCCGCAAAGCGATAAAAGTCGAGGCATAAACAAAAAAGAAAAAAAGGGGAAGCTCGTCGATCAGAAGAGCGTAAGACAGTGGTTTGGTAAGGTCTGTGTTGTGGAAGGAAGGTGTCGTAAGGCGTGAACTGCACTCAACACCGCCAAATCTTCCCGCCTCAGATGTACTTCAACTTCGTCATCGCACCGACACAGATTGCCGAGAACGTGAGAATCACGCCCACAATCCCAAACCGCCATCCCAAGCCGCAAGCATCCTGTCCAGGAATGTGGACATTTATGCCGAAGAGACCAAAACGAGGTTGAGCGGCATGAGGATGGTAACCAAGACCGTCATCTTGCCAAGCACCACGTTGCTGCGCCCATCGAGCTCGATGTGGGTGAGCTGTACCTGCGACAAGTGGTTGGTGTGCGCGCGCGACAGCATCTCCTCGAAATGCGTCAGATTGGACATCATGGTGACGACTTGGGCGTAGACGTCGGACATGTACAAGCCGACGTCGCCGCGGGGCGCCATGGCGTACAGTAGGATTCGTTGCAATTCTTGGCGAAGCCCTTGATCACATCCGCCTTGCCGCCGAGGAGGCGCAGCGAGGTCATAACGCGCTTGCGGCAGGCGCCCAGCTGCTGCATGATGACTCTCGGGTCCTGGAAGCGAGAGATGAAGATGCCGTCCTCGATGGCTTCAGACTCGTTTTCGACATCATGCAGCACTGGGCGTAACAGATCCAGTCGGCGGAGAGGTTGACGTAGTCGCCTAGACGACCGATACGCTTGCGAGCATTGGCGGCATAGGGGTTTGGGCAGAAAGAGAAGGTGAGCAGGCCTTCTCTGAAAACCATGGGGTAAATGTTGATAGGTTCGAGGTAGTCTTCGCTGTTCTTATCCACCGAGTAGAAGGAGCGGAAGCAGAGGAGTTAGTAGGATCTGAAGAGCTCGACCTTCTCACGAGTTTCTTGGGTGGTGGGTATCCGCAGAAGTCAAAGGGTGGACGCGGAAAGCGCCGCAGATGGCAAAGACCTCTTCCTCAGAAGGGTTGAGCATGCCGAGCCACCATAAACTTCCAGTCCACCCTGCACGCAAGTATTGTCAAACTCCATATGCCGTGACGAAAAGGGCAACCCTTGGTAGGAATGCTAGAAATAACGAACGGACAGACCTCGATTGAATTTCTCTCCACGTCCGAAAGCGACATATCTCGACGTTGCCATGGAACGTCCACCTCAGAACCATAAGTGACCAACACGAGACTACTGATGTTCGCTCCTTTGAGCACGCTGGGTTCATCTGATAGGTGGGTGGCGGAAATACTTGTATTCCCCTGCCGGGCCGATATTGCAGTGGCTATGGGCTAGAGAGCGGGTTTCCAAAGGTTGATAAATCGAGTTGCAGCGAACGCCGCTTTCGTTCGAAGGGGATCCCATTGGCATCAAAATCGATGAATCTGTATCTTGTTGATTGGTGTAGACCTTCCTTGCTGTCTTGTGTGTGAAATACTTGCGACACAGCGAACAGGAGAATCCTACTTGCAGCCTGGACTTTTCCCTGCAGTGCCGCCGATAGTTGCTGAAATGCGTGAAAGACTGCCCCTTAGAGCTATGAAGCCAACATCGGATGAGGTTCGTCGTGGTGGCCACATCCTGTGCAGATGCAGCAACTTGGGAATATCGTTCGTCGGTGTCCATTCCAGTACATGTGTTGCGGATCTCACACGAGGTGTTCGATTCGCTGGGAGAGCTCGTAGCGGAAGAGGAGATAATCGATAGACAAGTGGTGCTTCCTTAGAAAGGATCAAACAAAGTTGAGAGAATCTTGGTAGACCTTTCAGTAAGATTGTAACATGAGTTGAACACAAGAAGATCCATAAGGGAGTCTTCTGTTTTCGCTATATACTGCAGCCCTCTGCCTAGGTCGCCTGGATCGCTGTCGACCCGAGCGGCCCATCACGTGACCTTCCGGGTCGCTTTGCCAAGCGGCGGCCTCGGATCACGTGTTTGCGGTGCGACTGTCGCCTGACGTCGCTGCTGGGTGTTCCTCTTTCTTTTGATTGGCAAAGGGAAGCCGGTCCGTCGATCCATCCATGTTTGTAACAAACGAGTGCGACGAATCCAATTGCCGGTGAGAGCTAGGTCGTCAGTTCCGGTGTCGGTCGCCAGGCGATGCGTCTGTGAATCGCGAAGGCGCGAATGCTCCTCCTCGTGCATGCGTGCGAGTCTTTCACGACGTTGCGGTGAGCACGTAGCTTCGGCCGTGGTGGTCACGAAGGCCTAACGATCATTATCATGGACGATCCAGTATCCTGAAGCCCCGTTCTGGGTTCAGCTTTGTAAGAGCAAGTTCTCTCAGATCTCATCACGCAACCAAGTCCTGTATCTGTTCTTCCGACGATGGATTTTTCGAAATGTGCCGCTGCACCAGTTCGAGGCTCGTCGACCGAAATTTGCATTGCCTGCAAGCAGCCCCAGCTTTGATGGCCAGAAAAGGATGAGCCGTAAAGTCATCAGGCCGCGTTTCGAGGTCACTAGGGTTCGGCAGATGTAGGGATCCCACGAACGCGTATAGTCCATCAAGAGCATCGAGAGGGATCTGATGCTTTTCCCAAAGACAGCGCCCTTTCAATCTCCCACCCCTTCCCCACCGCCTCCGGCAACGGCACACCACTAAGCGTCGCATAATCGGGGAAATCGCCCAGCCGTCGCACCTCGCGCACGCTGAAACCCGTCGGCGTCACGCAGTCCTCCCACGCCCCGGACTGGCTCAAATCCACATCGTCCGGCACGGGGCGGTTGTAGTCCGGTTCTGTGCTTGCGAGCTCGTGCGCGGAGGGGCCGGGGCCACGTAGTACGTTGGCGGGGAGGTCGGCGAGGGCGGCGCGGAGGTGGGGTGGGTAGACGTCTGTGTATGAGGGTTGGGCGGGTTCTTTCTCGGGCGTGGTTGAGCGTGGGGGTGTAGGTGAGCTGGGGGGACGGTCGCGCAGGCCCAGGCGTGTGAGCAGGATGTCGCGGTGAGCACGGTGGAGGGAGAGGTAGAAGAGGGTTGGGCAGAGGAGGAGTAGCAGGGCCCAGGCTGGGAAGGGGAGCGAGAGTGCCATGGTTGCGGTCGTTCGTCTCTCACTTGCGACAAGGAAACCAGGCGACGAGAAGGCAGAGGAGAGGAAAGAGGACAGAGGAAAAAGAAAGCAGTCCCCCCCGCACGAAACCACCTACCAGGACCCTCCGATCTTCTTGAACGATACGTATACCAGCGGGCATCCATCCCACGCCGGCACGCACGGCGACGCAGCTCGTGCGTTACCTCCTGATGCCCGTAGACATCACCCCAGGATCAGGCTACCCTTCTCGGCAAGCCGCAGGCGCTCGAAGGCATCGCGGTGTCGCCCTTCAGTGCCCGCGCCGGGAGGGGAAGGCGACGAAGGCGGGGAGGTGAGGTTGGAGGGAGCTCGCGGAGCTGCGTGCAGCTGCTAGGGTCGCCTGGCCTGGGTGGTTCGTGCGTGATAGGAAAAGCTCAAGCAGGGCGAGCATGGAACGCGATAGATTGCCGGAAGAGGAGCGCTTTTCCGGCCTCGTGCTGTCGGTCGATATGTGAAAACCAGATAGAGTTGGAGAAACAATTCCTGGTCGGCTGGCTGTAGACGTCGCTTTGTCAGTACCTAATGTAGTTGAAGTTTGGCTTTGGTTCCTGTGGGCATCATTTGCTTCGCTTCCAAGGCATCGAGACACTCGGGACAGGCAAGAGCCACGCCACCCCCGGAGAAGGATGATCGGTTCGTTCTTCAATTTCATCTCGCATAGCTACCATGAACTCGTGCAGACCTGTCCCGCCACGGGTCGCGAAAGAAAGAAAAACCGACAAGTCGAAACGCCTCCAAGTCTCCCTCTTCCAGGCACGGTCGGCCGTCTAAACCCACCTCTTTTCCGGTGCCGTGCATGAACGCCGTCTTCTCCAACCCAGCCACGCGCAGGATAACCAATCCCCATATGCTGGCAGCCCCCACGGCCAATTGAAAACAAGTGAACGCCACGCGCCACGCGCCACGCCTCCCTCAGAAGCGAAAAGAAAGCATCCCCACCCTCAGCTCAAGAAGGCCTCCTCAAGCTCCCAAACCCACTCCCCAAGCTCCCAAACGGCGCGCCAAAATTAGTACTCGCCTTCTTCTTCAACTTAATTCCACCCGCATGCAACTCCTTATCCTCCTGCGACGTCTGCTGCGAAAGCGACACACCCATCTCTCCCTCCGTCTGCGCCTGCGTGCGCGTCGACGTCGGCGCCATGGGCGACTCCTCCAGCTCTAATGCAGCTGCGGACTCAGACGCTCGGGCAGCCGTGCGGGGGCTGAAGTCGAAGACCTCGTCCTCGTCGTCGTTTTCATTCTCGTGCAGTGGGGAGCGCAGGCCGGGGGATGGGTTCTTGAAGACGCCTGGGCGGCTGGCGGAGTCGTCTGAGTGGGTTTCCAGCGCTTGTAGGCGCTTGGAGAGCATGTCGAAGGTGAAGTTGGTCTCGTCGGGTGCGTGCGGGAGCTCGGGCATGTGGAGGGGGCCGGTGAGGGCGGCGTCGTCGTCGTCGCTCTGCGCGTCTGTGCCGCGCGCGAGGAGCGCGTTGGTGTGCGTGTTGTCGCGCGTCGGTGTGTCGCCCTGGGCGTCGGAGTCGGGGACGCCGAGGGTGCTGGGTGGCGGGGGGGTGAGGGGCCGCGGCGCGCGGATGGGCGTGTGGCCGGCTTCGAGGCGGTTGTTCAGGGGCGGGGGGGTGAGCATGCCGGGCTTGGGCGGCGAGGCGGGGATTTCTTCGACTTTGACTTGGGTGGGGGAGAATTCGGCGAAAGAGACGGATCCCAGGCTCGCTCGGCGCTCCGAGGATGGCACGCAGATGGATTTGGGCGCGGCTTCGCGCCGCTGTGAGAGCGGCGCTGCGTTCTCGTCTTCCGCGATGCTCGGCAGACGGTTCGCGGCCATGGCGCCCTGCGAGAGCGGCGACGCGAACGCGCCATTGCTCAGCCCATTGAACGGCGACGTGATGGGCGATTTTGCCGGACTGCACGATTCGTCAGCGCCACGTCCCTCCTCAGCATCATCTCCAGCCGTGATATCCCACCTATGCGTCTCGCCCGCCCTCAACAGCCCCTCCAGCCGCCCAATCCGCTGAAACAGTCTCTCGCGCTCCAACCCCCACACCTGCCTCTCGGCCGCAAACGCCTCGTGCAGCAGCGCGATTGCATTCGCCTGCTGGTCGACGATGGCCTGCAAGCCGCGCACGGCGCCTGCGTCCGGGGGTGACTGGCGCCCCATGGTCGCGCGGGGGGAGTTTTGCGCCGAGTAGTTGCGCAGCGGGGCCAGGGAGTCGTTGGGCGTGGGTTCGAAGGCGAGCGGCGGGCTCTTGGGCGCGGCGTGTTTCTGCTTGGCGAATCCGACGCTGAGGTCGCTGACGGTGGGGAAGGGGGGTGCGTGGTTCGGGGGCTCGGGTGAGTGTTGTGAGTGGTGGTCGTCGGCGGGTGGGGCAGAAGCGGAGAGGTCGTCCATGGTCGCGCGGGGAGCGGGCAGCGAGCGCCGCTTTGTAGGGAGGGATGTGCTGTAGCGGTGATGTCGCCAGCGTGTCGCGCGCCCTGACGTGGTCGGTCGGTGAGGCCTCAGGCTGTGGGTTGCGTTGGGCACTCGGCAGGGGCAGTCCCGCTCTCAATCGATGCTTTTCAGCCTTGGACGCCGCAGTAAGAGCGAGACGCCAACGTTAACGACAACGCGGTCAGAGCGAGACGTCCAGCGGAAGAAGGACGACGGCAGACGAGATGCAGGAGTCGGCGAATGGGAACATGACGCGTGAGGTGTTTAGGTTTGGGCGCAGACGGCGCTTCCGCGTTCCGCGAGCGAGCGACCCAGTGCGGGCCGAGGAGCCGCCGCGCGTGGCGGGGCCCTGCAGATCGCGTTGGGCGCTCTGGCCGTTCTGGAAGAGAAAAAAGCACAGAAGGGAAAGGCTCCAATTGCACTACCTTACCTTACCTTACTGTTGTGCTGTCGCCGTGTCTCTTGTGGAGTTGCGTGGCAGGCTTTCTCGCGCCGTGGGATGAGGTGAGGTGAGGCAGGAGCGCTTGACACGTGCGTGGGCAACGTGGTTGTCGTGGACGTGGCGAGCCCCGAGTCTAGACCACCGGCCTCCTGCCACGTCGACAGTCCGCGGCGGTGGAAGGTGGACCCGATATCAACGTCGAGCCTCCAAGCGTTCTCGTTGATCGAGGCACGGTTGAATTGTGTCGCTCATGCCCGCGCGGCTCCCTTTCCGTCCACGCGTGGGAGAAGGCATCCGCGATTCCCTTCGACATTGATTGCGTGCCAAGTAAGGTACGTTGGAAGCGTGTATCGTTGAAAGACATCGTACAACCCGTGTAGATAGTTCTAGTTCTAGATGGTCGAGGTACTAGTGACCATGCACACCCCGGAGTTGGAACACCTCTGTGCCTTTCCCGACCCGTCCACGTGGAGTGGAGACCCTCTATACCCAAGCCCTGTACCCAAAACACCGTCCTCGCTGAAAACCAAAACAACACCCAGACAACCTCCTCCGAAAGCTCCACCCCCGCCTAAGCCCCCTCCCTCTCCATCAAAACACCCCTCAGAAACTCCGCAAACCCCCCATCCACACTCGCCGAAAACCGAATATAAGCCGCCATAGCCATCGAATTCGTTGCGGGCGGACAATGCTCCACCACCGCCCTAACATCCAACTCCTTCAACCCCCTCAACTCAAAAAGATACTGCATCCACTCCATACCCTCCTGATCCTTCAGCAACCCAAAATCCCTGGCCCCATACGCCGCGATGCGATCCCAGCCATGCTCCCCCGGCCGTCCCGCCACAATCCCCAATTCCAACCTCCGCAGCCGGATCCCGCTGCTGCTGGACGTCAGATAGCGCAGCGCGGCGCTCCATTCGGCGCGGTCGAATTCCTTCTCGTACGCGAGCGGGCGTTTGACGATGCGCAGGCTTTGGATGCAGGAGCGCGCGAAGGGGGTTAGGTCGTTGAGGAAGGGCACCAGGGCTTCGACGTGCGTGTCGAAGTCGAACGTGTAGGCGCTGTACAGCAGCTCGGCGGCTTCGGCGTGGATTTGTTTGTTCGTGCGGAGGATGCCGAGTTGGTCTTCGATGCGCGGGGTGTTGATGCTGTGGTAGGTGGTCGGCATGCAGCGCGCGCGGAAGCGGTCGCCGCGCACGCTGTAGGTGGTGCGGTGGTGGGGGGCGTGGGATTTGTCCGGGCCGTAGCGTTGGATGTAGGTATTTGCGTTGATGGTGCGGAGGCGGATGGTGGGATTGGAGATGGAGGTGGTGAGGGGGTCGTCGCTGTTGGGTTGCTTTTGGTCGTAGTCGAAGTGGTCTTGCGCTGAGGCGGAGACGCGCGTGTAAGAAGGGAGGAGGTCGGTCGCGCGTCGTGGGAGGATGAGAAGCGCGTATATCTGGAGTCGAATCTCGGTGGGTAGGCGCATGAATGGGGAGGATTTGGCCTCGACTGGTCGGGGGGGCCCCGCCGGGGGTGGTGGGGTGTAGAGCATCGTGGGGATTGACGTGAGCGTCAGAAATTGTGACGGCAGCTGTATTGAATCTTTCTTCTCTTGCGCGTGCTGTGTCGATCGATAATGCTCTCTGCAGGAGGTGTAGAGAGGTCGCATGAGACCGTGATTAGCGTCGCAGCAGGCCGGGCAGGAGGACACAATGGCGGGCGAGGGACGAGTTTCGGCCATGGCGGCCACCAAGGTTTATCAAAGTTTCAAGGGGACGAAAATGTCTTCCGGCATTCGCGATCGATACCCCGAGCGCGCTGCGAGGCGAGGTACGTTCCTCTGACGGTGCTGGGACGGTCCGGGGCGGTCACGGCCGGTCTGCGGGAGAAGATCGCGCCTTTTATCGTGAAGTGGGGTCGGTAGGTTGCGCGGGGTTTTCAGATAGCCAAAGGTCAATCGCCGAATGGGCACCACGAGTACTCCTGAGATTGTCGAGATTGAGTCGGAGGCAAGAAGGTTGGTTGTTCTTCTTCGGTCATATGCGAGGATTAGCGGCGCGCATCTGCACGAAGGCTGCCACCAGGGTGTCCGTGCGCAGGTTGCTTTTTCCAGTAAGACGCCATTATCTCGATCACCGGTGCGCGCTCCGTAAACCGATTTCGTAAGGTACAGTATAATCAAGAAGACTTGAACCGAACATGGTCTCGGTCCCAGAAGAAAGAGTAGCAAACGACCACGATGAAGCCAATGGCAAGAATCTCGACGAGACAAAGCAAAACGACGCCACTCAAGATGAACCACGACCACGGTAACTAAGCAGAACAACCCCCCCCCAACAACCCTCCAAAACTAAGCCCTTCCCAGCATTCTCGAAATGTTCGACGCAGCCGCACGCGAAGGCCGCCCACTCCACAGCAAGCACCCTTCCATCGACCGAAAGAAACCCCACTAACCCCCTCCAGTCTCGGCCCCCATGGTCCGCTACAGCAAACTCCCCTTCCGCCTCCTGCTCCGCAGCCACAGGGTCGACTTAACCTACACCCCCATGATGCTGGCCCACGAATTCATCCGCTCCCCCTTCGCCCGCGACTCCGACTTCACCACCAACAGCCTCGAACGCGCCCCAACCGCCCCCGACAACCGCCCCCACGCCCTTGTCGCGCAATTCGCCTCGTCCGACCCCACGGAATTCGCCCGCGCAGCGCAGCTGATCGGCCCCTGGGTCGACGGCGTGGATCTGAACTGCGGGTGTCCGCAGAGCTGGGCGGTGAAGGAGGGGATCGGGTGCGCGCTGTTGGAGCAAGGGGGGCGTGTCGCGGCGATGGTGAGGGCCGCGCGTGCTGTGCTGGATGCGAGGAAGAGTGTGAGCGTGAAGATTCGGATTGCGGCGGATGTGCGGCGGACGGTGGCGTTTGTGCGGGGGCTGGAGGGGGCGGGGGTGGATTTTGTTACGGTGCATGGGCGGTTGAAGAGTCAGCGGTCGAGTACGGCGCCGGACTATGGGGCTGTGAGGGCTGTGAGGGATGGCGTCGGGGTACCGGTGGTGGTTAATGGGGATGTTTATGCGGCGGGGGATGTGCGGCGTGTGGTGGAGTTGACGGGGGCGAAGGGCGTGATGGCCGCGAGGGGGATGTTGGAGAATCCAGCGTTGTTTGAGGGGGCCGAGACGACGCCGGCGGCGTGTGTGAGGGAGTTTTTGGAGTGGAGTGTTAGGTGCCCGATGCCGTTTTCGTTGGTGCTGCATCATGTTGCGGAGATGACGGCGCGGATGCCTGGGATGACGAAGGGGAAGAGGCGGCGGTTGTTGGAGTGTCGCGATCTGGTGGACTTGATAGATTATGTGGAGAGCAAATGGAAGCCTTGAAGAAACCTCCACGTACGCTGTGATAACGCCCTCCTGACTTGTGTCCTTCCCCTGAGGAAGAAACTGCTCCCTCAATCCAAACGCCTCGCTCCCCACTCTCCCTCCCATCCTTCCCCGTTCAAACCTCAAACCTTGACCCACAAACTCATGACCCCCTGCAAATACTGCACAATCTCCTCTCCCCCCAACTTACTCTCCCCATACAACCGATCGACAAACGAAATCGGCACCTCAGCCACCTTATACCCCTTCCCCAACGCGCGCACCATCATCTCCATCTGAAACGAATACCCCTTACTCTCCGTCGAATGAATCACATCATCCAAGACCCCCTTCTTATACAGCCGAAAACTCCCCGTCAAATCACTCACCCCCGGCTGCAACACCGTGTCGGCAAAAAGATTCGCGCCCCTCGAAACCAGCTTCCGCTTCAAATCCCAGCCATACACGCCGCCGCCTGGCGCGTAGCGCGTCCCCGTGACAATGTCGTAGTCGCCCTTCTTCTGTTCCGCGATCATCTGCGGGATGAATTTCGGGTGGTGCGAGAAGTCGGCGTCCATGATGATGACGTAGTTGCCCGTGCAGAATTGCAGGCCGTGGACGTAGGCAGTCCCTAGCCCGAGTTTGCCCGCCCGGGTGTGCAATTTGATGTGTTGGGCGCCGTAGGCTTTGATCAGTTGTTTCGCGATGGTTTGCGTGCCGTCCGGGGAGCCGTCGTCGATGATTAGGAGTTCCCAGTCGAGTTTACTGTGTAGAGGAGAGTGGGTTAGTGGGGGGGATGAGGGAGTTGGGAGGGCCGGGGGGGAAGGCGGTGCGTACTTGTCGTTGAACATCTTCTGGAGGAGCCATGCTACGATGGGGAGGTTCTGGCGCTCGTTGTAGGTCGGGAGGATGACGGAGTATTTGTTGTTTTTGGCCATGGCTGTGGTTGCGGATGGGGTTCGGGGATGGGTTCGAAGGAGTGGCCGTAGTTGGTGAGGGTGGTGGGAGGTGAAGCTCGAGATGGGAGAGGAGCTCGAGGGGAGGCATTGAGGACACGGGATGAAGTCGCGTCTGGCCAGCTTGAGGCTTGGCACTGTCTGATGGCGCCTGAGGCACACAAGAAAGATAAAGTCGATTCATCAGCCTCAACATCAACAACACTCACGACCAGTCTTCCCGGCCATTAAACTTGCAGAAGTGAGCGAAGATGAAGTATGAGGAGAGATAGACATGCTGACTGTGTTCTCTTGATTGATTGTTGCGTGGCTTCTATTCATTACATCTCTAAACTCATCATCTATTTCTCATGCGTCCATCGTCCATCTATCCCACGATCCCATGCCATCCCATTTGATCCCCACAAACACCCAGTCCCCAAGTCGATACACATGCGTCCCATAAAGCCATGATACCATTCGTTCTCCCAAGCTCCACGCTGCCAAAAACCAAACGAAAGCACTCCCTCCGCCTCTTCACCAACCTCTACCAGTCAGCCCTCGTCTCATTCCAGCTCACAACCTGATACGCCGCACCCGTTTGCACAGCAGCCCTCTCCTCCAAACCCGCTGCAGTACCAACCGGCACCGCTCTCTCCTCCACCCCCGTCGCCAGCGCGCGCCCCGCCAGCGCCGCCCCAGTACCAACCGGCACCGCCCTCTCCCCAACCCCCGTGCCGAAAGCAGCAGCAACTCTTTTCTCGTACGCCAGCCCCGTCGCACTCGCAATCGGCGCCGACACGCCCGTGCCCGTGGGCAAACCGCGCTCAGCAACCACCGCGCCCGTACCCATGGGCACACCACGCTCCGCAACAACCGCGCCCGTCGGGTACGCGGCGCCCTCAACGCGCTTCGCATACGCATTCCCGGTTGCCGACGCAAGAGGGCCGCTCACGGGATAGTAGCCGGCGGCGCGCTTCGCCCAAGCGAGGCTGGACGTCTCGGGGACAGGGGAGGCGGAGCTGTAGGAGGCCGCGAGAGTTTCATTGCCGGGCAGGGCGCGGATGGCGTGTGTGGGGATGGCGGCGGCTTCGGGCCGGATGGCGTAGGAGGTTTTCCACTGGCCGTTGTCGTAGTAGGAGGTGGAGGGTGTGGCGGTTGTGGTGGTTGTGAGAGTTTCGTCGTCTGGGGTGGCGGTGGTGGTGCAGGATATTGTTGTTGAGGCGGAGTGGTTGCTGTTGCTGTTGGCGTTGGCGTTGGTGTAGGCCGGGGCGGGTGCTTGTTGCTCGGTGATGGTTGTGGGGGCGGGGGCGGGGGTTTCGAGGACGGTGACGGAGATGGTTTGCTCCGTGTCAGAGATGGCGGTCGTGGTGTGTAGAATGGTGGTGGGGGGTTCGGAGGTCGGGTCGCCACCGTCGACGTCGACGACGGAGTAGGTGGGGGGTTTGGGCAGGGCGTGGGCGCTGAGGGCGAAAAGGGCCGTCGCCAGGCGGAGGGAGCGGTGGGTGAAGGGCATGTTGGAGGAGAAGAAGAAGCGCTCAAGGATCGAGTTGTTCCGTCGACTCTCAGATCCAAAGTTCCACTAAAGCGATGAAGCCTCAATGCGTGCGTATCGTCCCGTGGTTGTCGTCTCGTGAAGATATATCAACCGCAGCCGTCTGAGTGAGTGATCGTG
The DNA here is from genome assembly GCA_004216415.1 of Aeminium ludgeri. NCBI lineage: Eukaryota > Fungi > Ascomycota > Dothideomycetes > Mycosphaerellales > Aeminiaceae > Aeminium > Aeminium ludgeri. The sequence goes on from SGQK01000163.1 coordinate 22,706, forward strand.
AAAGCTCGTCGCAAATTCGTTCGTAAAATGAGTCTTGTCAAAAACAACCCCCAATCCTCCCAGCGGGCGAGGCTCCCCCATATACCCTCCTCACCTCCCCAAAGCGTGGCTGGCCGCCACGGCAGTGAAATCACTTTGCTGGTGAAGCCGCGCAAGAATTCGCGGTGGCCGGGGCGACGCGACGACCGAAGTGGCTGGGCAAGCTCGGCCGGGGCGTCCAAGCGCCATGTGGCGGGTGGCTGTGCGTGCTGCACCTTACGCACGCGTGCTGGCGCCCACCCGCGACCTGTCCGGGGCTACGCGCGACGTGCTGGCGGCTACGCGTGAGGGCAAGGGTTTAACGGGCGCGTGAAGCTTCCCGGCTGCTGGGTCGGAGGCTGATCGGGGGAGGGATTGTGGCGCGGGATCGGCACGTGTGAGCGCATACTGGTCGGGCTCGATGGGTTTGACGTCGTCTTTTGGTGAGGTTTGAAACAGGGACGTGGGCTGAAAACTTGTGCGGCGTCGCGGTTGGGGGGCCGGATGGGGCGGTAGGCGTGCACAGCATGACGGCGTGCTCTCGATGTTCTACGCTGGAGCTGACGACGGAGCGACGATCGGGCCAGCCATGCTGACTATCATCAGGCCCGACGGTGACGCTGTTGAGGGATATGATGGTGATGGGGGACGACACGATTGCATATCCTGACGATCGTGCGCGCTCCTCTGCTGAGGTCGTGGCGGTGGAGGTGTTGGGCGAAATCGCGGTGACGTTGATTGCCTGCCGATGGCAGGACGGGCGGCGGCAGCTTTGCGGTGATGCCAGATGGAAGGCGAGGATCAAGATCTTGCCCACTGTATTACTGGATGCCACACACAAGCCCCCGGCATACGATA
>SGQK01000164.1:0-22664 GCA_004216415.1 Aeminium ludgeri
GGGGGGGGGTGGGGGTGAACTCGGAGGTCTGGGCACCTCCGAGCTCGCCGAACAAACGCCAAGACAGGTGCAGGATTTAAGCCCGTCGTCTCTCGCTCCTCTTCTTTCCTCCTCACAACTAAATCCAAGACGATGAGACGGCTTCTGAGGCAGATCAGATTCACCCGCTCCGCTTCCCTTCGCGGGGGTGGGGTGGTGTGGACGTTGCTGCGATGTCCCGGGTCCACTCACCACCTTTTTGGAGGGGCAGTTTGAGACTTCCTGATTGGACTTGATGTTGTATTCCTTGCTGATTCCATGTCCCCGTCGTGGGCGTGACGAGGAGACTACGTGGACGGGCGGCCGCGTGCTGTGGGCGGATGAGGGGGACGAGGGTGAGAATCCACCAGCCTGGGCGGGTGCATGTGCATGTGCAGATACACACTACGTACTACATACATCTTTCTAGGCATCGTCAATCGCCTGAAATATACTTCACTCTGCCCTGCGCCTCCGTCTACGTATGATGCCGGTGGCCGGGCAGACTCATCATCCCTCCCGACGTCACGTCGGTATAGCAATAGCACCCCGAGGCCTTCAGGCCCCCTCCTTCCCTCCTCGTCATATGCTCTACTGCTCCCCTCCTTCCTTCACCAATTCCCTCATGTGCCTGCCGAAGCGTAAGGTATGCTAAGCCCGAAGTCGCACCTTCCACCGCACGCCCACGCAACCTCTGCCGTCAATCTTTCTCTTCACAACAGAATCACCACCTACCTCCTTTACTTCGCTGGCACTCCGCAACATCTTCGATTACAGACCCGACCGCCGCTCCATCGCCATCAAACGACGATGGCCCGAAAAAAATCTCGCCAGGCAGCGCCAAGCTCGGAATTGGGCGAGGATAGCGTGGGTGGCAACGCTTGTCTGCAGCCTCAAAGTCCATACTGACATCCATTAGCCCGTCATCGATTACAACCCAAACACCGGCCGGCCCGTGAGGAAGAAGCGTCAATCGCAGCAGCAATCGCCCTTTGTGGACTCCGCCATCGCCGTCACCGACGACTCCGAGAACGACGAAGAGCACGGAACGAGCTCCGTGCCACTCAAACAAGGGCGCAAACGCAAACGCAAACCTTCCGCCACGCCGCCATTGCCAGAGGACAATGAGCATGATGAGCACGAGCTGTCTAGTGTGCAATCATCAAGTGCTTTGGAAGAATCTGTGATCGCTCACCAGTCCACCGATACGCCCACTCAGATTCATATCAAGGATATGGTGATCAACATACCGGTCGGCCATCAGGGGCCTATAATGCTGCAACTCAACTTGCCGCAAGCGAACCCGTCACCTCTATACTCTCACGACAACGAAACCATCGTCCCGGTCCCAAGGAAGAAGACCGCCGAGCCGAGCACCCAACGCAAGCCGAAACGACCCTCCAAAAGGTCCCGCAACCTCCCCTCCGTCGTCGAAGCAAAAAGCACATCCGTCGACCCCAGCTACGCAGGTTTCCTCGACCTCCCCGCCGAACTGCGCAACGAAATTTACCGCCATGTCTTCGTCTCTCCATCGAAACTACGCTTCAGCTCCTCCGCCAACTTCAGCCGCAGCGCCGCCTTCCTGCGCACCTGCCGCCAGGTCTACGAGGAGGGCCGCAGCATGCTGTACGCCGAGAACCACTTCATGCTGGAGCGCAAGGGCCGCCGCCACGGCTCGTACTGGAAGGACGAGTGGGTTGAGATCGGCTTCAAAGCCGCGCGCAAGTTCCTCAAGCAGATCGGACCCGGGAATACGGCTTTTATTCGCGAGGCAACACTCGTGCTGACTGATGCTACGCCGTGTCTTAACCCGCATGATATGAGCGCGGATGACCGCCGCTTCGTATATGACGATGTGCTCATGTCGATTCTGCGGCACCTGGCGAGCTATGGCCGGCTGCAGAGGCTGGGGCTGCACTTCTACGGTAATTCCCTTCCCAGCGAGCTTCTGCGCATTCTGCTTGAGCATTTAATAACGTTACCCGCCAGGCCGCCGCCGCGTCGAGCGCTCCGACATCCGCTTCCTCGACAACCTCACGGCGATCACGGCAGACGAGGTCGTCTTCGTTAACCACCGGGGCGAAGTCGACGAACGCTGGTCGCTTGACTCCAAGCACGAGCGCCAGGTCGAGCGCTTGTGTACTGACATGATGGTGCGGGAGAAGAAGCTTTACGCTTGAGCGGGAATCGGTTGGAAGGCCGAAGTAGCTCTATTTCCAGCTCGTACAGGGGTGAACATGGAGCTTCAGGCGCAGTGGTGCTGCGTCAACTGAGTTGAAATCGGGATGGCGCCATTATCAGCCTCTCCAGCATATACATGTTTCAGCAGATTAATCAAAACTTCAATTGCTCAAATCAACCAAACCTTGGTCGCATAGTTTTACAAATCCCCGTTGCCAATCCAAATGTATCCCAAATCCCACAGGGTATCATCCCACTCCCACACCAATCTCCCCCCCCCCCCCCCCCCTCCCATCTCAAGTCCCCTCATAAACCCCCACCCTCCCCTCCCAGCCCCCATAACCTCCTCCATGGGCCCCTGTTCCATTTCCCCCTCCTCCCCCCTCCCCTTCAGGCCCCCACCAACTCCTCAAGCTCGGCCTATCAAGCTGGAACGGATCGCCCGCGGACGAAAACGTTGTGTTCGAGTGCCGGGAGTCGGTCGCTAGACTCTCGGGCTGAGCTGGGGCAGGTGGAAGGGGGGGGATGGGATTGGAGTGGCCGCGGGGGTTGGGGGCGAGGTTTGCTGGGTGGGTGGGGGCGGTGGTAGGGATGGTGGCGGTGGGCGGCGGGAGGGTGAGCTCGTTGGAGCGGGCCGGTGAAGGCGGCGAAGGCGGGGCCGAGGACGGACGGGGCGGAAGGTTGCGTTCGCTGTGGTGTGGTGGTGGGGAGGGCGGGTTTTCCGAGGGCGAGGGCGTGAGGAAGGGGTCTTCTGGTTCTTCCGGGCTGATTATCTGGTCTGTTGAGGTGGAGGGGTAGGATTGGAGCGAGGGGCGACGGGGGAGTGGGGCGTGGTGTGGCGGGGAAAGTACGCGGTGGTGGTCGGAGTCGTGGTCGGGGTCTGGCTGCGTGTGTGCCGCGATCTGGGGGTGCGCGTGGTGTTCTTGATGCAGTGACGATGCGGCGCGCGAGCTGCCGCGCGATCTGGACGTCGCGTTGACAAACACTGCATTGAGAGCGGCGCGTTGGCGCTGGAGGAACGTCCCCGGACTCTCCGACACAGGCTTCGTCGCCGCGGAGTCGGGCCTCGCGGGCGATTCGTCCGGGTTCGTCACACAGAGCCTCCCGGGCCCCATGGAATCGCGCCAGCTCTCGTTGTGCGCGAACGGGCGCGGCCAGTGGTCGAGGCTGACGCGAATGACGCGCTCGTCGAGCTCGGAGGAGGGCGTGCTGGTGCGGTTGGGGCCCGGGCAGGGCGTGTGTGCGCGGCTGGTGGTGGTTAGGTCGGTCCATTTGCGCGCGAGGGCGGGGCGGATCCCTTTCTCGGTTGAGGAGGTGCTGTCGGGGTCGGGGGGTGGGCGGCGTCGGCGTAGGCAGACGCAGAGGAGAATGCCGATGAGGACGAGGGCAGCTATGGCGCCGCAGAGGCCGCCGATGATGGGGCCTTTCTGGAGAGAGCTTTGGGCTTCGTCTGCTTCTGCTTCTGCTTTTGTGCCGGAGGAAGATGAGGTCTCTGATTTGGATGTAGAAGGCTGCGCTTCGCGTGTTTCCAGCGACAACGCGGCGGACGAAGTGCTAGAAGGTCCTGTCGCGGTGACGATCGATGGTAATCGTGTGGGCTGGAACGTATGTGCAGGCGAATGCGACCTGGAGCTCGAGGCGATCGACTTCGAGGCATTTTTAAGCGTACTCGTGGACGGCGTTGGAGTTGTAGTGGAAATCGATGGCGTGACAGTCGTGAATCGTGTGTGAATGTTGTACTGCGTGTGCACAACGTCGTCGCTCTGGTGACGGTCTCGATGTACCCATGCACATCCGGGAGCTCCCTCATGATACGCAGTCTTCGATGTCCGGTTCCCCAGTCCCTCTAAAGCCCCAAGACCTCCTGAGGCTGCCCTGCGTACTCCTTTGCTCTCCCGCGGGTCTAGAAGATGGGGTTCCAGCGCCAAAGGTCCTCTCATTCCGCGGTAGTCGTCCAAGTCATCGGTCATCGCACTCTCTCGTGCGTCTTGGAATACCCAAAAACGAGCGCAGCCGTGATACTTCTCGTGATTCCTCCCAAATCCAGCGGAAGCGAGCGACAGGAAAGCGAGCAGTAAGAAAACGAACGACGGACCTCACGCACAGCGCAAGAGGGAAGCAGACCTGCCTAGCCAGCAGAAGGAAGAAGAGAAAGAGAAGAAACACGACACAAAACCTACCGCACCCTCCTCGCGCACTGGCGGCAGGGCTGGCACTATGCAGGCGCATGCGCCGACAGTCTGAAGCAGCGCGGGGCCTGTGGCCTTGGAGGGCGGTATAGGCCAGGAGAAACACAAGCAGGACAAGAAACGGTTGCTCGTCCGGAGAATGCGATGTGACGGCGGTGTGATTGGCAGGCGGTGGCTTGAAGGCCTAGTCGGTGTAGGCGAGTGGTTTAGAGTCGTGTTTCATGTTCGCGCCGCGTTGGGGGAGACGTCGCGCTGGCTGCTGCAGGTCTGGCGGGCGCGATGCGATCGGAAGGGAGTTGTTACGGCGCACAGGACACGTGATGAGTTCTGTCGATTAGATGCCTCCGCAAGTAGGAGGCAAAAGGTAGTAGATGGCAGATGTGATTATCATTCTGGTCCCGCAGTTCCTCGCGGAGCCGCCGAGGTGGGGAGGTTGTTGTTGTCGAAGCCGTTGCAGCCAAGAACTTGACACGCTCGACACGACCTCACTTGACTTCACTCCGCGCGGACCTTCGCCGTCGTCGAAGCTGCTAATTCCTAGACGCACTGAATCAAGACTGCCGAGATTGCAAGTTCTGATGAGGTTGTTTTCTTGTGTTGAATGCTTTGAACTCGACGATCGACTGATCGCACACCCCAGTCCTACCGCCCAGAAAGAAATCAATCACACAAGCCTCAGCAGCAAGCCCTTCTCTATGAGCTTCTTCATAACCTCTGCAGCTTTCGACTGCCTGATCAACAAAGTCCTGTATGATTCACCTCTTCTCCTAAGTAGCCAATGGTTCTTCTCGGTAACAGACATCGAACGTCTCCGCCAACGCTTTGTCGAGCGAGCCTTGAACTTCTCCTCCGGACCCTGAAAGTCCATTAGCTCCCCGTTGCTCGTCCAGAAGCCTCGGAGATGTTGTATCGGTCCTTTGAGTAGAGAGTAGTCTACAACACAGGTGACTGCGACCACTGAGTAAGTAGTCGATTCGAACTCATTCCGGCGAGTCCAATTGCTGTGCGTAAGCTCGCCTTTCTGACAGACATGACGGGCCTCCGAAGCAGCGGCAGCGAACTGTTCTGCCACGCCGTTGATGACGCTCTCCATATCAATCTTTGCCTCGAGCTCCAGACTGATGTGGTCGACGCCGCTCAGCTGCTCGCAGCTCTGCAGACGTAGGAGCCAGCCCCTGTCCATCTGGCTCAACGCCGGTACTTCGCATGGCCGTTCCTCATGTCGCTCCTAGTCCCGTTCTCCATCGCGAATAGTGATCCACAAATTCTTCGCTGCGAACCAGAGTTGGGTCAAACAGATCGTTAAATGCGGTGTTACCCAGCGCTTGCAGCCAGCTGCGCGAGGCGAACATCTGAACGTGATTAATGAGCGTCATGTTCAGTGGCGTAAAGCGCTGAAAAAAGCTCTGATGCCGCTCCAGTTTTGTCGGGTAGCAGTTCAGACTCAAGCGCACTGGCGAAGTTGGGATCGCTCATGGAGTGTTCACGCAAAAGCTGCAGGTCCATGGGGCCCTGGCGGAACCAGACACGGATGGTTGAAAACTGGAAAGGAACGAAATGAGCTTCTAGCCAAATTTGACGGCAGGTGAGTAGAAGGTTCAGGTCTTGTCGCGTTGGTTATGGCCGGGTCTGTACCACGGTGCGTTGGTGTTGTACGGGGTTTTTAGATCTGAGTGTTCAGCGACTGCATACTGCCAGATTAGTTGGCGCAGCTCTGGCGGCAGACGGAAGAGAGGCGACGCTCCTTGCGCATTAAGATTGGAATATAAGGCGAGGCCGTCGGCCTTTGTGCGCATGCTGAGTTCGCGCGATGTGTGTGACACATGTTGTCGATAGTCATTCTGGATCGACGGCTGAGCGCTGATGCGATCTTTGCCTCTTGCCATAGTATCGCGTGACCGAGAGGCCCTGTTTCACGGTCGGCAGCTTTGGCAAACGTAAAAGCGAGAGATGGTGTCCTGGCCAGATGTTTAGGTGAAAGATTCCTCTTGTCTCCGTTTGATTGACGGGTTTTGGGGCTTGTCGAAGCGTCAGCTGTGAGGCCACGTGCAGATTACGTTTCGATGACGAATGGGGAAAGAGCGAGTTCAGGTTGTAGTGAGTAAGAGTGAGCGACGCTTCCTCGCTGGAGGCAAACATCGTGCAGGGGCGCCCCATATTACCAACTCTTGTGACCAAAATGAAAGGTACGATGGAAGCTTGACCTACATCAGACATTGCGCGTTAAGACTTCATCTCTTTCTTCCACCCCAGCAATCAAGCCGCCACCGCCCTCGTAGTCTTCTCATAAAACTCCAACGTACAAGCCGCCAAAAAGCACGGAATCTCTTTCCTCCCCTCTACCCAAAACTCGATCAAACCCTTTATCTCACCCGCAAAAAGACTCCTCGGCCCACCACTGACCTTCATCGTGCCATTTTCGCCGTCAAACACTATGCTGTTCTCCTCCTCCTCGCCCTCGCTATTCACCAGGCTCGGGTAGAGAATCGAGCTCGCTTTCACACGCCCATTGGGCATGAAGTCCAGTTTCCAGCCCAAGATCGAGCAAACAGCTTCGCGAAACTCGAGCGATTTGCTGGACCAGATCTGTTTCAGGCGAAGTGTTTTCTTCTCCGTCTGCTTGATCGAGTCTTGCATGTCTTCCTGCTGGAGCCGCATATTCTCGAGCGTGCTGACGGGCACGACTTTGGTGCCGTTCGGGCGGTCTTCGAGCTGTGCCAGAAGCGCGGCGTTTTCCTCGCGAAGCGTTCGCAGCGTCGACATCTTGATTGCTTCGGCTTTCGCTGTGGGATTGTCTCGGAATTCGAGCACACGTGTGCGCGCGGATTCTTTGAGGATTGTGACCTGGCTGAGGCTGGCCTGGAGCTCGGCTTCGAGGACGGCGTTGCGCGTCTGTAACTGCTCGAGCTCAGATTGCGCGGAACGCATCTTACGGCGCAATTCGCCCAAGCGTTCGTCAGGTTCCTCTGAAGATTCTCTGACACGCTTTTGAGAAGACTGTGGAAGGGGGTGTTGAAGCTCTGCTTGGGAGAGGGAAGTCTGAAGGTTCTGCACCTCGGTGCGGTATTGCTCGACCATGTCCTCCAGCTCGTGAACGCGCTTCAGCCGCTCTTCATCCACTTGCTCTGGGTTGAACTCGGCTTCTTCCGCCTCAAACGTCTTCATCTGAGCGCGCAGGTACTCCAGCTCTTTTGACATAAGCGTCTTCTGCCGCTCAGCCCGCATTCGTAGCTTTGCGTCTGAAGCGTTGGCCGGCGCGGCGCCGGTGTTCGAACTGCGCAGCTTTTCCATCTCGGTCTGGAGCTTTGCGCGCTCATCGAGCAATGTCTGAACCTCTTCGTCTTTCGAAGATAACTCGGGCTGCACAGACCCAAGTTTGTCGACCAAGCTGAGTCGCTCCAGCCTCTCCTGCAGGAAAGCCTTCGCCATCTGCTCTGGCGTTTCGTAGTTGAGATCGCCCTGACTGGCCGCCTCGCTTTCCAAGTAACTCGTCCAACCCCTCTTCTCGTCCTCCAGGATTCTTTTCTGAAGCTGCGCCTCCGAGAGCTCCCTGCGCAAATCATCCATGATGCGCAGCTTCGCTTCCAGCGCATGTTTTTCCTCCTCCACGACATCGACATTCTTCTGCGACTTGCGGAACTGCTTGATGTCCGCCAACTGCTCCCGATTCGTCGACTCTAATTTCTTGATGTATGCCACCTGCTCCGACAGCTCGTTCTTGATGACGGACAACGTCTCACTATCGCCCGTCTGTGCCTTCAAACGCAGCACTTCGTTCTCCAGCTCCCCAACCTCCGTCTCGCGCTGCGCCAGCTTCTGCTGAGCGCTTTGCAACGCATTGACCTTGCTCACAAGATCCTGCTGCACGCCTTCGACCGAAGTCTGGAGCGTCGAGTGCTTCTGCTCCAATTCAGCCAGCGCGTGCTTGTTCTGCCGCTCTTGCGACGAGAGCTCCGCCTGCGCATCCTCCAGGTCATCAGTTAGGCGCCCGTTCTCATCCTGCAGATTCCTCAGCTTCTTCTCCAGCGCCAGCTTCTCATTCGCCCCTCGGTCTTCCACACTCTGCCGCTCTCGCGAAAGCTGGTCCGCCTTCTTGACCGCCGCATCCCTTGCCGTCTCGGCGGCGTGTGCGCGATTGTAGTCCGCTTCGGCGCGGTTTTGCGCGTCGCGGAGCTCCTGCTGATGTTCGAGCGTGGCTAGCTCGCGCTCTTGCTTAATCGAATCGAGCTCGCATTGCAGGGTGTGCAGCTGCGTTCGCAGGTTTTCATTGTGGATGTCGGCGTTGGCAGCAGTCGACTGTTTGAACGTCTCGCGTTGCGTTTGTCGTGGCGGACGCGGTGGAGACGGGTCGCCACCCGCGAGGAAATCGTAGGTCGGCTGCGCGGTTTGGTTTCTAGCCATTGTCGACGCGCCGTGTCCACGACAATGGTGGTTTGGAAAGGTTGAATGCGACAGAGAGACCTGGTTGCTCGCGGAGAAGGCAGAGCCAGGCGCGTTCCGTTTCGGGTTAGAAGTAAACCTGGGGAAGAACGCCGAGAATAGCCCGGCTCGCTGTCCGGCGGGAATAGCCGTCCTCCGTAACGACATCCGCTTGCTCCGCCGTGGTTCGCGCTGCGCGTCTCCATCATATCCAAGATGACACCCCCGCGCATTCACGGGCTCACCTCCAACCTTCCCATCACTTCCGGGATGCCCGCCCGGCTCCAACTCTATCCATAACTCCTTCGTTGTCTCTCCGCCCCCCTCCACCCTCCCCATGACACGCCGCTCTGCGGTTCTCCCCCCACCACTCCCTCCAGGCAACCCGCCATGAACCCCGCCGACCTAACCCTGACCACCTCGCCCTCGTTCGCCTCCAAGACCCTCCCCACCCCGACCTCGACCGCGCAAAGCGCCCTCAAAAATGGCAAACCCACTATCCCGCGCCTCGACCTCGAACCCATCTACACCCAGCTCAAATCCGCCCTGGCCGACCAATGGCCCGACTACAAAGCCGCGGTCGCCGCCTTCGTTGCCGGCCGCCTCAACCAGGCCGAACTGAGCTGGGTCTTGCAGCCGCTCCTGTCTGCCGCGCCTTCCGTCATTACCTCGCTCAGTACCGCCGCGTCCCCCGTCTCCACCCTACACTTGCACAATGCGCTGCTCGCTGCATTGTACGCCAACACTCTGCGCGATCCCCCGCCCGCCGATGTCGCGCCCTGGGTTGTCGCGACCGATAAACCCGCCGCCGCAGCCAAACATGCCTCAGCCGGCAGCGGCGGCCCTGGCGACCGCGCCGACGAGCGCCTCAAGCGCGAAGTCATGGGCATCCACGCGCGCGATCGCCGGCGCATCAAAGCACTCCCGCCTACCACCAAACCCACCACAGGCGCGGACCCCCTGACGCGCCAACCTGGTCCTCCCACCTCAACAACCACAACTGCAGCACCCGTGGCCGACCCCGCCCCCTCGCTACAGAAACCCAGCTGGGACCTCGACGCGCGCCGTCGATACGCGCAGCCGCTCGCACAAGAAACGCTCGAGTTCCCCGCACTCACCGACCTACAGAACCGCATCGAGCCCATCTGCCATGAGGAGGGGCTGTCGGCGGGTGGGGGCGGGAGCGCGGCTGGCGCATCCGGCTTACAGGCGTGCGCCGAGCTCGTCGAGCAGGCGGCCGAAGTCTTCCTGAAAGAATTGCTGGGCGAGCTGGTTGGGCACGCAAGAGGCGATGTTTGGGCGTCGGGGTACCGCGCGGGTGAGGGCGAGGGGTTGGGGAAGAGTGGGGTCGTGACGGCGGGTTTCAAGAAGAGGGTCAGGAGGGAGGAGGAGGAGGTTGAGGCGGGAAAGCTACAGAGGAGCGCGGCGGGACTGTTACCCGTGGAAATTGAGGGTCGGGCGCAGGGGGTTGAGTTAGGTGGGCGGGAGTTGCGGTTGGCGGTTGGGTTGGGGGATGGGTTTTTCAGCGCCGATGCAGGGTTGCGGGAGAAGACATGGGGGAGCGTGCCGGTTGACATGGAGATCGGTTTGAAGAGAGAGGAGAAGTGGGCGGTAAATGGTGTGGGTATGGCTAACGGAGGGGATGTGGAGATGGCGGATGTGGAGAACTGGACATGGAAGGGCGGCGCGGAGCCAGATGATCTCATGGGTGTACTGGACGACTGTCTTGCAGGCGTCTAGGCTGCGTCTTCTCCCGAACGGTCGTCTGACAATGACGCCTTGTTGCGCCAGCACCTCGCAGCAAATTCCGCCGACCCCTCAACACCACTGGAGCCACCACTGGAGCCACCTGTTGAAGCCGCGGGCCTGTGCTCACCGGCAGAAACTTGTCGTGTCGACGAAGACGGCACTGAACCTTCGGATTCGTCTCCACACACAACGCGAACCGAGTCTCTGCCCCCAGTGCCGCGGCAACAGTCCGTCTTGCGGATCAACTACTCCTTCCTGCCACCCGAAAACCACTACGCGGCACTCAAGTTGGAGTCCTACGGCTTACCGTGCCCTCGGTCTCGACCTAAACGCGAGCGTGCGAGTGGCGTTGCAAGAGGCCTGAAGAAGGCCGAGAAGCCAGGTGGTGCTCCGATAGCTCGAGTGTCGGCTGCTGCTCGAGATGAAGCTGCGCTCACATCTTATTCGCCATGTCGAGTGGCAGTGCCTACGCACAGCGGTGGTGACGCTGGTTCACTGCCCGCATTCAGCCACCGAGGCCCTTTCGTTTCACCTGGGGCACGAAACGAGGACTGCACTATCGGCCGCTACGCATCACGGGCTTCCTACATCTCAGAACTTCATCGTACAGGGAAGCACTACGAGTCTGCACACGCAGCACACTCTAGCGCTACGCCGACAGCCTTGACCCACGACGGCGGTGGCAGCGGCCTGAATCACTACGCGCACGCCTACCGAGCTCAAAACCTGCGTCAAATGGCGCTTGCACGAGCGCAGCGAGAACAGCTGGAGTCCTACACCCGCGCCTACCAAGCTCACCAGGAACGCCAGATGGCCCTCGAGCGAGCGCAGCACGCGCAGCTTGCGCAGCTGAAGCGGAAACGCGACATCATCAATGACGAGGGCGGGTTCGAATTGGGTCGTCGCCAGCGTCAATGCCAGCGAACTCACCCCTACACCCACCGCCAGCTCAATGCGCACCACCCGCGTCACGACAACCACACGGCCGACCGGCCCTTGCTCCTGCAGATGGGGGAGCACCGGCCTCAGCATCAACGCCAGATCCAGCAGCTGATCACGAGCACTCCTCTCCCTTCCCCGGCTATGGTGCGCGAGCCCCACCACCCCGCTCCCGGAAGCATGCACCCCGGCGCTTGCGTACCAAGCAACGACAGCTGGAGGATCGCAAGCGGCGCCCGCCCCGTCGAGGGCGGCGATGCGAGGGGGATATGGCCAAACAGTGCGCGCCGGGGAGGTTTAGAGAACCCGTCAAACCACAGCCAGACGACGCCCTGGGCGGCTCAACCCCAGGGCGCCGGGGCGGCTCACGGCGTGCCACTGGCCCAAGACGTGCCTCCGGCTTCTAACACGAGCGGGACTCGCACCCCGACGGCCACATGTGCTGCATATCCTTCGCCCCCGCCCTGCCCGGCCCAGCCAGCTCAGCTCTCGCCGCACACGCTCGAGCGCGTGGCTGACGAGAGTGTGGCTGACGAGCGCGTAGATGAAGCAGCGCGCGCACGGCGGAGGGCTTGGTTGCGGCATCTGGCGGATTCGAGGGGGGATGCTGTATGGAATCCGGGATTGGAGGCGTGTGAGTGAGAGCGCGTGGCAAAGCTAAAGGAATGTTTGAGAGATGATCGGGCGGTGGGATTGAGGATGAGGCTTTGCGGAAGGCTTTTGAAAAAGGCTCACGGCGGACAGCGGACATTGCTGGACCACGAGGGGAAGGTGGGTGGTGTCGGCGACGCTGTGTGTATCATAACGGCCATCGTGCTGGGCTGAGGAATATTATCGCTCGTTGCTATGCTTGTCGCTCCTGTTGGTTTCGCCCGTCCACTGCTTTTCTGGCGACGAGAGGTGGGCTCCTTCCCGGTAGGGTAATCCGGCGTTCTTTCGGGAGATATTTCCTGTCTGTGCGCTCTTCCCAACACAATGAAGGCTTGGGCCTCTACGGCACATGTTTGATGCGAGTTCGGAGGTTAGAAGTGTTTTGGAATCGGCACATTGAGCGAGAGGGCCACTTGTGTTGACCCTGACATCTTGTGCGAGCATCGCTACGATTTCAATCGCAGTTGCACCCCGAAGACCACGCAGGAACGAATTCTGCCCTCAGAACCAACCTACGCACAAACAACTCATCATTAAAAAGCATGCGATTCATTTCGATCGGTCTAGGTAAGTAGTCTACGTCGCATGGAAGGCTCCAGACCCATCCTCATCCCCTCCCATCCCCATCCATACCCATGCCCCCCTTTACGCCCGTCTCCGTCCCGCTCCCCCGCGCAGCACACGCAGCAGCACAAAAGCAAAGCTGAATCAGTGCACCCGCTGCGTCGCGCTCACTGGCAGACACATTCGGAGGGCTGGGGGACGGGGACGTCGGCGTGTTCGTGGGTGCGTTCGTAGTTGGTGTCGTCATGGTCGTCGTGGTCGGGTGTTGTTCAGGGGGGAAAAGCGTCGGAGGGAGGAGATAAAGTGGAGGATGGAGGGGATGAAGAGGGGGGCTGAGGCGTGGGTGTGGGTGTGGATGCGGATGCGGATGCGGATGCGGGTGTGGTCGGGGGTTGAGCTGTTGTGGTTGATGGGGTTGCTGTGGGTGGGTGCGCGGCGAAATGCTAGGTCAGCTCGACGTTGAACTCCCAGTTGCCTGTGAGGCTGGTTAGCAGACTGTGGTCTCCACGTCGGGGCAAGAAAGAAGCGAAGCGACGCACCATCGCTCAGATTCTTCGCGGTGTCATCGAGCAAAATGACTCTCCGCCGGGTACAATAGCTCGTTTTATCCATCATATCGACCTTCAGCCCCGCGAGCTGATCCGTCGGCTTCTCGAACATTTCGCTCAAATTCTCCACAGCCATTTCGAGATCCTTCTGATTATCCTCGAACATCTCCGTCTTGTTGTTGCGAGCGAGGTAGTAGGCGAAAGCATACGTCCACTTGAGCGTTTGACGGCACTGCTGCAGTGCCTGCGACGCCTGCTCCAAAAACTGCACCTCGATCCACGACATACCCGACGACCCTTGCAGCAGCGTCATCTTCTTCTCCGTCTTGTGGAAAATGTCCTTGTCGAGCTTGGCGCTCTGCTCGTGGTTGGCGTAGCGGTTGTAGTAGTGCAAGTAGCGCTCAAGCGACTGTCGGCTTTTGGCCTGCGCGTCGCGGGCGTCGTGGCCGGATTTTTCTTCGAAGCGGTTACAGTTGTACCAGCTGGTGCCATGCTCGCTCCACAGGCCCATGCACATCCAGCAGAACTCGTTGCGGCACTTGCGGCACGTCATGTGGTTGCATCCGCCGTTCTTCTCGATGGTGGAGCCGCATTTCGGGCACTCTTTCGTGTTGGCTGAGATCCAGTTGGCCGTCTCCGAGTCGTCTTCGCACTTTTTCAGCCACTTTTTCACCAGCATGCAGGGGCACGGCTGATGGTCGGCGAGCGTGCAACCGAAGCAGAAGCGGTGTTTGCAGTCGCAGGTGACCGTCGGCACAATGCGGTCGAGGTCGCGTCTCTTGACGCCGCACTCCACCGCGAAGACGCAGTTGGGTGCCGGACACCACTTGAGGCTGTCCTTATCGTCGACGTACGTCCGCAGAAGTAACTCGTGATAACGATCCGTAAGATCGGACGTGACGAGCAGATCGAGCGACTTCGCATCGACGATATTGTTGCAGCCGTCGCCTGGGCACTTGATGTGCGCAGCCTCGCCCTCCGATTTTATCTTTTGTGACAGGTAGTGTCGGTAGCAGTCCACGCAGAAGCGATGCCCGCACTTCATGGCGAAGCTCTCGACGTCCGGCCCCTCCTCGCAGCAAATGTCGCACGCGAAGTCTTCGAGCTTCTCTATCCGCGGCGGGCTCGTGCGCACCGCCTGCCCCAGCCCGGCCTTATCCAGCACCTCCTCCTGGTTATCCATGTACTGCTCGATCAACCGCTCCTTATTCCACCTAGCATACCTCAGGAGAATCGCCGTCGCTTCCCGCGGCTGCTCCAGCAACGTCGCCACCTCAGCAATCTGGTGCTCCTGATGATCGCGGATGTCCTGGGGGCTATGGACGCTGTAGTCGACCTCGAAGGCCTTCTGGGAGGGTTTGAGGTCCAGCGCGGCGGGCTCAAAGGCCGCGTCGTCGCCGAACTCGTCCTCGACGTCCATGTCCGAGTCGTCGCCGAAACCGACGCTGCTGTCGCCGCCGCCAAAGTCCCCGCTCGACGCCACACTGAGATCGTCGTCCGACTCCATCGTCTTGGCCGCCGGCGAGTCGCCCTCGAGCGTCTGCGGGGTGGCGGGGAGGTCGGCTTCGGCGGCTTGCACTTTCTTCAGCAGGCCTGCTGGTGGGCGCGAATCGAGCTTGGCTGCTTTGGCTGGGGTGTGTGCGGTCTGAGGCTGGGAGAGGTCGGATGGTGGGGCGGATGCGGCGTCGGCGAGCGTGGTGGCCGGGGGATGCGAGGAGGGTGCAGAAGCGTCTTTGGCGTTGAAGCTGGCGTCCTCGAGCTTCCGTTTGCGCGATGACGGAGGCGTGATGGGTGGTGGTCTAGAGGCTACTCCGTCAGGGCGACGAAGCAGCCGGTGTGGCGGGGAGAGGGATCGAGGATCACGCGGGTGCGGAGAGTTCGCCGGAGAGGTGGTGCCGGCGTGGGGAGAGGGTCGAGGCCGGAGGGATATGCTTTGACAGGTGTCTCAATGTACAGGTGGAGGAGAGCAGCAGTGAACGGCGGCGGGAGGGGGGCAAGGCAGGGTATTTAAGCGGGAGGGTTCGTCGAGAGTCGTCGACGGATGGCTGAAGTACGGAGTCGGCGGTGGTGGACCCTGGGCGTGACGCACCTGGACTGGCCGCGGCCCGTGCGCAGGCGCCCTTCTGCCTGGCTCTGGGCCACAATGGCTGCCTTACAAATGCGGAGAGGCGCGTGGAGTGATTCAGCGACGCGCTCCTTCCTCATTCAGATAGATGCGACACGGGATCATCACCAGAACTCTTCAATCCATTACTTGCGTGAAACATCCGCATTCACGTCATGATGCTGCGAAGACACCTCATCTAATCGCTGTCCTCCTCATCATCGTCATCCTCCTCACTCTCATCCTCCCCGACGAGCACATCAACCAACTGCTTCGTCTCCCTCCTCACCGCCTCCAACTCCCCACTCGCCGAACTCCGGTCATCCTCCCACCAAGCTTCAAACCCCTCCGCCTCGATCAAATCGTTATGCGCCAGCACATTGCTCGCGAACAGCAGGATCTTATCCCCCAGCGTGCGGTGCACCAGGTCGGTCTGCATGAACAGCAGAAACTCGACCTGCTCGGCGTACTCGTCCTTGTCCGTCGTCACGCAGCGCTCGATGAGCAGCTTCTTGCGCGGCAGGACTTGGGCGACGGCGTCTTTGGGCGACGAGCCCGCGTCGACGAGGCCGGCGATGCGCTTCATGAGGGCGACGGCGACGGCGCGGCGGACTTGGCTGTCTTCGGCGTTGCTGCTGAGGCGCAGCGCCTGCAGTTCGAGCTGGATGGTGTCGGCGTCTTCGTTCTTTTGCAGGGCGTCCACGATGCTGGTCGTGGCGTCGTGGTGGAAGTCGGCGGCTTTTCGCCGCTCTTCGGCGTCTTCTTCCGAGCCCAGGGAGGCAAAGCTCTCGCTGCGTGAGGTTGTGCGGGGCGCATGGTCGTCCAAGTCGCTTTCTTCGTCTTCCGAATTGAGCGTCGAGACAGAGTCGGCGGAAGACCGGCGCTCGCGATTGTAGACGTCGCGCGAGACGAGGCTCTCGATGAAGTCGTCCTCGTCCTCCTCCGGCTCGACGTGGAAGCCCTGACCGCCCGAGCCGACGATCTTCGGGTCAGGTGCTCCCGTGATGACCTCGTCCTTTTCGTACCCCCGTTTCCGCTTGAGCTTCGAGATCCTGCTATCGCCCTTGACCGACGTCCCGTCCGCCACGTGCACGCCGTACGACAGCATCGCGCCAGCCTGCAAATGGCACCGCTTCCCGACCACCGCCTCGTTCGCCACAATCGTCTTCTCGATCGTACTGTCGTCGTCAATCTTCGCATCGTCCCAGATATACGCCCCTTCAATTCTCACCCTCTTCCCAATCACACACCGCCGCCCCACCACACTATTCGCCACCACACTCCCCTCCCCGACCGACGTCGACTTTCCCACCACCGAATTCCTCCCAATCACACACGACCGCGCCAACACCACGCCCTCCTCCTTATACACCCCGCCCTTCTGCACCTGAAACGTCTGCCCCTCGACCAGATTCGCATCCGGCGCCAGCGGCCACGCCCACCGCGCCACCACATCGCGCGAAATCGCCTCGTACGCCTGCAGATTCTTGACCCGCGCCGCGTACCCCTCCACAGCCACATGCGCATGCACCATCAGCTGGTTCGTCTCGTAGTCCTTGAGCAAGCCGTACAAAAACCCGCGCCGCGGCAGCTGCCAGTCGAAGTTATCCGTGTACTGCGCCAGCACCTCAGGCGTGCAGATATCCACACCGCAATCAATCAAGTCCTCCCGCACATCGACCTCGGCGTGCTCGCGGAAGACTTCTTCCGCCAAATCGAGGCGCGCGCGCTCGCGCGGCCGCACTTGCCCGTAGTGCACGCAGCGCGTTGAACTCGGGTCGAGCACGAAGACGGGCCGCACGTGCTGGCTTTTGGTGCGGTGGGCGCCGCCGGCTTCGCGCAGGATCATGGTCATGATGGCTTTTTTGTCCTTTTCGCGGCGGGCGCGGTGGGCGGCTAGGGCGGGTTCGATGGCGATGTTGGCGACCACGTCACCGTAGACGCACAGGAAGTCGCCCGTGATGAGTTGTTTGTGGTCCAGGTCGCGCATGGCGTCGCCGACGGAGCGGGCGTCCGAGCGGATGAGGTCGAGCGTGAAGGGGGCTGTCGGGGCGGTCCATTTGGAGTTGCTGGAGGTGTGTTAGTTTGGGGCGCGTGTTGATTGGGGGTTGAGTTTTTTGCTTTGCGCGTACTTGAGGTATTCCTCCACCTGCTCCGTATGGTTGCCACAATACAGAATGACCTCCTCCACGCCCGCGCCCGCCAGGAACTCGCACGTATACTCAATCAGAGGCGTATTCGCCAACGGTAGCAAACACTACAACCAAATCAGCACACATTTTATCCGCATTTCAATCCCCCGGCCAGAAAACCCTCACCCTCGGCCGCTCAAGCGTAAAAGGCGCGAAGCGCGTCTCGAACGAATCCGCAAACACGACGGCCTGCAGGGGCTCTTCGATTTCCTCTTCGGCGCCCTTGGACTTTTGGCCGCTCGAGCCCTTTTTGGATTTCGGCGCCATGTTGGTTTCGTTTGCGTTAGGGATGTGGGGAGCGAGGTTCGATCCCTCTCACGTTTGTTCTCGAAGATTTGAAGTCGTGGTGAGGGAGTCAGAGGGTGGACGGCCTCAGGCAGACTTGTTGCGTGCCTTCCCTGTGGGAGGCTTGGCGGGGCTCGACTCCTCTCGCCGCCGGATGCCGGATATGGGCATGCGAGAGCTGGGGCTCGAAACGACGGGATGAAGAGCGTCTATTGGAGAATGTTCACCTGCCCGACCGAGTCTCATCGTGCACGCGAAAATGGAACAAGCCGTAATGATCGTAACACACATTCTACCCGTCTATCGACCATTTGACACCTCGCTATACGACAACATCGACAGCCACCCGTCCCATCCATCCATCTCTGTTCACAGGCGCCGCCAAAACCGACCAAAAGCAAAGAAACACCCACGTCAAGGAAGGGTATCGTAAGCCGCAAACGAACGCGACCAGGCCAAACAAAAGAAAAGGAAGCATCCGTGATCCGGAACCGCGTGAGTCGTATCCAATGGCATCCCATCCATCCCATCCAACCCCTCATTCATCATCACCCCTCCTGCGACGTCACCTCACAAACTCCACCGCCTCTTCATCATCGACTTAGGCGCCTCGTCGGTGAAATTCCCGCCCGGCAGCCCGCCCTCCTCCTCCCCTTCCTCGAGCGGCAGTCGCTTCGGCCGCCCGCCGCCATCGGCCCAGTGCTTGACGTGGCACTTTCCGCCGCGCTCCTCGCACACCTCCTTCCGGCCCAAAAACTTGAACCGCGGCCCGCTGGGTCCGTTTACGTAGTGGTACTGCCTCGCGAGCCGGTACTGGCGCGGGTCCGACAGCGCGTAGTACTTGTCGCCCCAGTGGCCGGCGTAATTGAACCAGTTGGTCGGAGCATGGGGGGTGCGTGTGGATGCGCGGACCGCGCGTGTGGACAGGTTGTAGGTGAAGGCTTGCAGGTTGAGCAGGGGATCCCAGAGCGGGCCGCGGTCGGTCTGGTCGTGTAGGAGACCCCAGGGCAGCACGTAGGGATGCAGGCCGGGGACGGCATACATGGCGTGCGAGCCCGTGGCGGAGTAGACGACCGGGCGGGTGGCGGCGCGTGAGGCGGTGTGGTTGGACCAGGTGCCGAGCATGGTGCCTGTGTTGGAGGGGTCCGGGGTGTACTTTTCGAGTGCGTGCCAGGAATATGCGGCGCCGAAGTCGTGTTCTGAGAGGAAGACGGACTGCGGTTTGCCGTGTTGGAAGCGGATGAGGGTATGCTCCCAGTCGCCGACGTGGTTGCCGAAGCGGATATTGAAGACCTTCTGGCCGAGGTTGAAGGAGTAGAAAAAGAACCAGAAGGCGTCGACGATGCCGTTTTCTTTTGGGACGACGACGAGAAAAGCGGGCGCTTTGGAGCGCCCAACGGGTGGTGCCGCGGACTTCTGGTGGGAATCGGAGTCGCGACGGCGCAGCTCGGTGTGTGGTCGTGGTCTTGGCTCGAAGGGGTCGTTGCACTCGCCGGCGAGGGGGTCACATGGGCTTCCGCAGAAGGCGTCGCCCTTTCCACACCAGCCATAGATCGAGCAGCACGAGCCAAAACGACTGCCCTTGCAGGTGAAGCCACTATGGCCGGCACATCTCCCGTTTGTGCTGGGGATGCGTGGCGGGAATTGCTCCGAACTTTCGGGAGACGATGGGAGTGCGTCTTCCTGCTCTTGCTCAAGGAGAGCCTGCTCCTTCGCCGTCTCCACATCGAACTCTTCCAAACCCGCAAAGCCCGGCCAAGGCACCTCTTCTTCATCACCTGGGAAGACTTCCGGCGCGTGCGGGATGTTGTCGAACCCCTCCATCCACTTCGGCCACTCTTCCACGTTATCATTGCTCCGCAGGTACATGAACCGGCCATGCACACCACTTTCGTAATCGTTCAGTTTGTGTACAGTGGACATGTTGAGACCGTAGTCGAGGTCGAGGATCTCGGTGTAGTTAAGATGCGCGGTGGTGTGCGACAGGTGCTCGGCCAAGTCGCCGGGCCAGAATTGCTCGCCGGAAAAGAGATGGACATACGGCGCATGGTCGAGGACGTACTGTGGAATCTCTCTCAACGCCTTCTCCTCCTCCGACCACGACTCCGGGTCTTCCGGTCCTGACGTCCAATAGTCTTCCTTCTCGGGCAAGGCGTGTGTGGCATTTTCGCCAGGGTTAATCTCGAACTGCCATGCTTTGGTGTTGGCCAAGTGAAAGGTGCCGCACAGTTCGAGCCACTTGCACAGTTGGCGGTCCAGCCAGTGCTTGCTCGTGGCGACCCACAAGCTATTCTCGATCTCAGACTGCTTCTTGTTCCTCGACAAGTGCACATAGAGCCCGGAGAGAGAGAGATAGAAGAGGGCGACGGCGATGAATGCGCCGAAGCACTTGCGACCGGGGCGTCGCATGAGATCTAGCAGGTGCGCACAGGATGACCAGGCCGCGCGAATGCTAGATGAGGGTCGGGAGTGAGGGCGTCGGCTGTCTAAGAATGGAAAGGCATGAATCGGCCGTAGGATGGAGTCGTCAAGGTCGGTGTTGGGGTCCAGGTCAAAGGTATGCCTACCCCCGGTGCGACGGGAATGTTCAGTGAAGAGATGTTGGCTGGTGAATAATCGAGGAGGAATCACGAATCAACAGCACCGCTAGTCGCAAACGAAGGTGGGTCGATTCCAGAGCGGAAGCACGCGGCTGGCGAACCAAGGTACGAGACTCGAGTAGGTAAAGTCTCGGATGCGGAAGGAGCAGAGCCGAAGCGACGAGAAAAGCGCAGGAAGGAAGTGCAAAGGATCTGGATGGCTGGGCTGACTGAATTGGGTCAGGCCGGCGGGCGCAAAGGCGCGTGACGTCGACCACTGAGGCTGACTGTGCAGATGATGAGGCAGACGAGTCGTCGCGGCTGCGCGGGTCGATGAGGCTTTCGGAGCGCGGCGGCTAAGCTTTGTCAATCGCCGGACCAGAGAGTTCGACACTTGAACGCAGATGAGCTGGCGGCGCCTGATTGGGCTCGGACAGGCCTCGTGGTCTGGGCCGATGCCGGTGATAAGTTTTGTGATAAGTTGTGAAGAGAAGAAGGATCGGTGAATAATCGTGCCACTTTGTACCTTGGGGAATACTTTTCGGACGTCGCACGGCAAGGAGGAGTAGCAAGCTCGTCAGGTCAAGGGGGGGGAAGATAGCTTGGATCTCGTAGCGCTGGCTCGTTTGTCCCGGCGAACAGGGAAGAATAGGATGGTGTGCTGACGGTAGATGTCGCCGGGGGCGAAAGTGGGAGCCTACGCCATTATAGGAGCGACAGTAGTTGTATATACACCTCGCCTACTGCATGTATTCACACGCGAAACGCAGAAAGTGGCAGCCTACGCGGCGACGGGTGGTCGGTGGACGAGCGGAGGGGCTGGATGTGTGACGATTCCGGTCGAAGAGTGGAACCGTCTTGCAGACGTCGTGGCCGCTGCCGGCTTCCGAGGAACGCGGCGTGTGGTAAGGAGGATTATCGAGTTCGATTTGTCCGTATTTGTTCGTAGTCCTGTATCGGACGCGTCGCGCGTCGTCAGCCTCCCTCCTGTCCCTCCTTGATCGGCAGGAGCGGTGGCTTTTGTTGGTTGTGAATAGTATCCTGACTGTGGTCCGTCCGTGGAGGCGGAGTGAGGGCCTGGATGCGCCGCAAGGCTGAGTGAGATCGATGCCTTACCGGATCGGCCCGGGAAATCGCCAGTGTTGTTGCCTGAGGCTGCCGACCAGCAACCGGAAGCACCTCACCTCGTATCGACTGTGCATACGGGCAGGTACTTCTATTCATCGGGCTTTATTCCTCTACACACGTCCGATCTAGCCTCCGCTCAGTCATGTGGGATGGCGACAACATACGACCACGACGACGATTCCGAATGGGAGTATGAATACGACGCCCACGAAACGGAAGACTTCTACTTCACTCTCGACCTGACCGCGCAACAACCGGACAAACCGCCACTCCCAGCCCGCGCATACGCGACCACAGAGCTTCCAACCAAAGACAAAAAGAGTCCCGCCGAAAAAGATGCCCAGGACGACGAGACTAACGCCCAAGACGATGACCACAACGACCCCTCCACCACCCTCGACGACCCAGCCCCCCCACCCCCCGAAGACACGGGCCTCCCACCCCGAACTAAAGCCCGCCCCGCCGCTCTCCAAATCGTCGACCTCCACACAGCGAGCCCCCTAATCAAGCTCGACAACTCCCTCTACGCCTGCAACTGGACATCAGACCTAGGAACGCAATTCCACCTCTCCGCTCCCGGCCTCTCGGACACCCCCTTCCGCCCGGGCCACGTCCTCGACGTCATCGCCACAACCCGCACACGCCTCCTCGGCACCCCAGCAACGCTAACGGAGCGCCTCGACCGTCGCGCGCGCTCCCCAACCCAAGACGCAGACGACGACGAGCACGAGCCCATCGCCATCGAATCATCCCCCGAGCCCGAGCCCGAAGACCCCAAATGTCCCCACGACACGCGCATCCCCGTCCCACAACAACGCCTCCTCGACTCCCGCCGCGCCCTCACACACGCCCACGCAACGGCCACAGCACCCGCGCAACGCGCCCAAGCAGCGTTCCTAGCCCGCTTCGCCGCGCTCAAAGCCTCACGCGGCGACGTCGACGTCGTCCCACCGCACGGCGTGCGGACATACATCCCCCCGGAACCCGAGACGCAGGCTGCTATCCGGGCGCGGCAGGCGGAGGCGCCCAGGCAGAAGGGGAAGGGCGGAGGTGGGGTTTGAGTGAAGAAGAGCGGGAGCATGAACGTGAGATCCAGAGTGTGGTTTTGGTTTGATGGG
>SGQK01000165.1:0-22200 GCA_004216415.1 Aeminium ludgeri
GGACGGGGGGCAGAAAGACGCAACGGCCATCATCATCATCATCTTCTTTCTTCTTGACGGGGCTCGTCACGCAGGTCGAAGGGCTAACAGACGCTAATCGTCGTCGCGGCTGTGGGCCAATAGGCGGCGCGATGCAGCTGGGAATTGGCTGCAGGACGCCACCCGCGACGCAGCAGCAGAAGCGACGAGACAGACAGACAGCAGCTGACGGGGGAGCCGGAGTGGTTGGCTTGGGTTGTCGCAGCGCCATGCCCCGGGGTGTGCGTGCGAGGATTGTTGGAAGCGAGAAAAGTGCCGCGGTGCGTGCGACGGCGGTGACCATCAGTGACCATCAGAAACATGGATTCCGTGGTGTTGGCTGCGGTCGTCCGTCGGGGATTCCAGTCCTCCCTCTCCCTCCTCCGCCTCCTCCATCCCGTCACATCACGACTCCACCACGCTCTGCTCACCATCAAGCACACATCGACACCCGCACACGCGCCGGTGTCCGAGTGCACACCGATCATTGGGCGGTGTCGTGATCAACAATCATAACCATCCCCCTCCGCTCATTCCACACCACCCAATAATAATACTATGTACTGAGTACCGCACCATTCGCCCCCCTCCCCCACCTCACCAGCCAGTGGCCTCGCAAGCTCCCGATGCGAATCTCGTGCCCTCTGGTGTTCGCCTTCGGCGTGTGCATGCTCAGGACGGTGCCTCCATGCCGGTGCCTATGTCACCACGTACATACATACATACATACATACATACATACATACATGCTTCCTGCACGTACATCCCACCACCCCACGCTCGCCGGCCACAGCTGCGCGACTAGTACGGTACGCCATTGCACTTCCACTCCCTCACGACTCCCCCTCCGTCGGCGCCGCCGTGCAGGTGTGGGCAAAAACCCGCTGCCCCATGACCCCCCCCCCCCCCCCCCCTCCTTCACCCCCAAAAAGAGCCCACCCGAGCCACCGAGCCCACTCACTACTCCGAATCCGAGCACACACTCAAGCCGCCGTACACCTTCGCCGCGCTCGCTGCTCCGTCATCCATTTGAACTGCGGCTTTCCCTTCTTCCCCTCCCTCGCCTCCGCCGACCTGCTCCCTCTCACCACTCTTCTTCCCCTCCTCCCGCTGTCCATCGCAATTCGCAGCGCCGTCCGAGCGTCGCCGCCCGCCATTGAACCCAGTCCCAACTGCCATCGGCATCGTTGGGGCCCGCCTGTTGACTTGCGTCGGGTCCGCCCCCGCCAAGCCCGCCTGTCTCACACAAACTCCCTCGATCCTCCCTGCCTTCGCCCTCTCAGGTAAGCAGACGCCACTTTCGTGCTTGCGCCTCCACCCACCTTCGTACCTTCATTCACCACCCTCCACTCCTTTGCTATTCTTGCGCGACCCTGCCGCTTCCAACACACACACACAACTCACCTTCCTGAGCCTCCCGCACCTCACTCCTGTGCTGACGACACTTCACTCCTGCGACACAGGCGGCTCCAAAATTGAATCACTCTCTCCCGACCGCACTTCCTCCCGCACTCGCGATCACCTCGCGCCACACACTCCGGTCGTCATGACTGCCACGCCCTTATTATAGCCTCGACGGGCCCGCCGGGTCATTCGCATTGCCGCGTTCGCACGTGGTGATCGACTTTTCGCCTTCGGACACCTACACTCCGACATCTCCACTCCACCCGAACGACACATTACGCGAAATCGATCATGGACGGACGTACAATGATACGGGGCATGCCGTCGGCCGCCTTCGACGCGACAGACTCGAGCGAAGCGATCGCAGCGGAACTCGACGAACCGCCTGATCAGCCTTCCAACCACTGGCGACCCTCTAAACTACATCTACCTCCTCAATTCGCGCGCCGGGAGTCGCTCCTGACGCAGCAACTTCACTTCGAAAACGAACCTTCCGAAGGAGACGAACATACCCCACAGCCTCCACGCGCGCTCAGCACGCAGTCGAATTGGAGCAGCAACAGCCACAGCGTTACATCCCCAGGGGAACTCACGAGCGATGATGGTCGTAGCGTCGCCAGTCCGGGTCTCAGCCCGCCCCTTCCTCCCACACGTGGCCGCACTACCGTGCCGGCGCACGAGAAGCCACTGGAAAGGCATGTGAAGATATTTGCGCAGGAGGACACGGCGTCGAGCAGCAAGGACACAGGCTCGGAGAAATCGGTCGAGGCCGACTTGGGACGCAGGCGCTGCATCACGTTTGCCTGCCGTGGCGAGGAAGAGAAGAAGCAGGAGACGCAACAAGCGCCGCCTCCCACGTCGCAGCCTGCAAAGGAGGAGCCCGCATCGCCACCGAAACGCAAGTGCGCAATCAAGTTTGCGTGTCCCTCGCGACCTGCAGACCAGACCAGCAAGCCGGTTGAGAAGCCCGCGATAAAACGTCCTGTCAGCCCACCACCACCGACGAGGAGGTCTTCTCTAGGCCTGAAGGGGGAGCCAACCAAAGCGCACAGAGGCTCCGACAGTACGGTCACACACACTTCGCCCAAGGCGCCGCGCAAGAGCATAGACATCCCAATGAAGGCTTCCACCTCGATCGTTCAGACGCCGCGACCAGCCCTGGCGAGGAAATTTTCCAACGACTCGTGCGACTCCGACAGCGGGAACGAAGCGACGCGTTTCCACGAATTCGCCACCAGCGAGGACGAGCCGGAGGAATGGGTTCAGGAATCTACCTGCCATCGCAGTCGCCTGACTGTGACCGACACCCTTCTCAAGGAGAATGTGATCCGAAGGGCCTGCGAAGAGGTCGAAGAAGAAGTGGTCGAGGATGAAGACGACGATGATGAGCAGGACATTGACGAGAACGGTGAGGATATCACCGGGCTGGACGCCGATGAAGATGAGGACGAAAGTGAGGAGGAGGACGTGGAGGAAGAGTCCGACGATGGGTTTCACTCCGACGACGAAGACGGCTTCGCGAATTCGGATTCCGAGGGCGAAGGTGGCAGCGACTACGAATGGTGGCGACCTGGCGGCGCGTCGACTGCCGCGACTTCCCTCGAGCATCTCGACAGACTGGCAATCATCAACTCCGACAAGGAGAAGCAAGGATCGTCGCTTGACTCAAACAGCTCCGGTTCCGTTTCTCCACACGGCTTGAAACCGAAGCCCCACAGGATGAAGCACCATCGGACGGCTTCCGTGCCGATCAACCAGCCCCAGGACCGGGAGTTGCCCGACTCGACCGACTTCGTCTGTGGCACGCTCGACGAAGACCGTCCGCTGGAGCAAGCCTACATCAACCGGATGAAGTCCCGCGAAGCCGCAAAGCACCCCACCCGCCCTCAGGACATCGACCCCTCATTCCCCACCTCCGACCCCGAGCTGGAGGAAGAAGACAACGACGACGTCGACGACGCCTCATCGGACGACGACGGCACCGGCCTCGTGCACGGCGACATGGATGAAATCCACGGCCCGCATCCGACCAAACGTCGCCCCTCCCCCCGCGGCCGCAAAGCTCACAACAAATCCCCTCCCCCACCCCTCACCACCCGCCACCATTCCCCCCCGCCCAAACCCGGCCGCACCGCCTGCCGCTCCCCCCCGCCGCCCACCCGTCGCCACGCCACCACCGCCCGCTCCCCACCCCCGCGTAAACTCTTCGGCTGCTCCCCCAAGCGCGTCCGCTCCCCCGCGCCCTCAAAACGCATGACCTCGCCCCCCAACTCCCCCACCCAAGCCTTCACGCGCTTCCCGCTTTCCACCCACGGCCTAGGGCAACGCCCCCAGCTCACCCACACCGCCTCCCTCCCCCGCGCCGGCACAGGCTTCACCCTCAGCAAACTCGCCTCCGCCTCCGCCTCCGAAAACTCCGGCGGGTCCGGCTCCGACACAGCAGGCCCCTCGTCACGCAAACGCACACGGAGCCGCGCCCGCGGCACGCCCACAGACGCGCCCACGGCGGTGCCCAAGCGCGGCGCGATCGATATTTTCAAGGGGCTGGAGAAGAAGCGGCAGCGGCGGAAAGAGAAATTGTACCAGAAGATGTGTGCGAAGAATGCCGCGAAGGGGGAGAAGACGCATAAGGTCAAGCCTGGGAAGGGCGCGGAGAGGATGAGGGAGGTGGGACTGGGGTTGCAGGAGTATCACGGGAGGGCTGAGCATATCCTTTCGCTTTGAATGAGCCCATGGGGATGGAGCGGTGGGGGGTTTTCTTTTTGTTCTTTGCTGTGGGTTAGATGGCGTTTTGAAGTGGGAAGGCTTCGTGGTTGGAGGGGTGGGGGATGGATGGTTGGGGATGGGGTCGGTGACTTCCGGTCGCGGACGAACTTTTGCTACTAGCGTTCAGCACGTCGAGGGCGGCACAGGCGGGACGGGGTTTCCTAACGGGGGTTTTCTTCGCGCGAGGTTTCTTCACCACGCGCCGGGGGCGGATGGGCGGACGACACGGGGAGCTTGCGAAGGCTTCCTTTTGGCCTTTTCTGATTCTTTCGTCTAAGGCGATTCGGTTTTCTGGGGATGGGAAGTGTAGATATGCACGAGCGATGGCTCGGGGGCTGTCGAGAGTGTCGTCAGAACGAAGTTTTAGGTGATCTCCAGTTTGGTCTGATCACTTGATCATCAATGGAAATTACCGCGCGTGTATCTTTGTACTGTGGTACTTGCCCTCTCGACTATCGGTAGCAGGAACGCCGCCCTTGAAGCTGATCCGTCGCTCAAAAGTCGATCGCGTTGATCCCCTGCCGTCTGTGTGGCACGTGAGACCGCGCGCGCACCGACGCGCCGAGGCCAGGTAGCTGGGGAGGTGCTTATCGATAAGCTCAGGTCGACCACCGCTCGAGCTGCTTGCTTCCTTGCTTGCTTGCTCCAACAATCCATCCTCTCACTCCTCCCCCTCCGCCCCTCTCTCCTCTTCCGGCAGCTCTCCCACCACCGCCCGTCGGAAATTCGCACAAGAGAGGACAGAGAAGAAGATGGAGCATGGCGTCTCCAAAGACGAGTGATGCACCCTCCGCGCGCGCCGGGAACGCGGATGAAGCGGATGCTGCTGGGGCGGAGCTGAGAGACGATGGCGGGAGGACGGGGGAGTCGGAGATGGGTGATGAGAAGGGCGGAGAAGGAGAGGGAGCGCGGTGTAGGCTACTCCCAAAGCTCCCATGAGATGCGTACTCCCAGCACGACAGCGATCGCTAACACTTCGACCCTTCCGCCAGCCCCCCGCGAAGCCGACGACCCTCCCAACTCCCCTCCCCACCCCGGCAACTCGCCCGAAAATCCTGACGAAGGAGACGTCCCGGACGACGCCCTCGCCGACGATGACGGTCCACCAGCCCGGCCTCCCCATCCTGGGGATTTCGCGCCGTTCTTCACGCTGCTGCATACGCGCGATTCCGCGGGGCGGACATCGACGGTTCATCCTACCGTGCACTATCTCTTCGCGGACGACGATGCGGAGATTTTGGTGGATGCTTGTTTGTTTGGACTTGATGCCGGGGTGGGGCAGGGGGAGGGTCGGGCGGGCGAGGGCAGGGTGCTTGAGATGGGGGGGGAAGGGGAAGGTGGGGTGGAGGGAGAGGTTGGGGGCAAGAGGTCATACGCACCGGGCGAGAGAGTCGTGGTGGTGGATTTGGCGGCTGACGGACGGACGGTCGCGGGTGCGAAGAGTTTGGTCGCGGGGTGGGGGGTGCGGCGGGCAGGTGTGGGGAAGGCGCCGAGTTGGGATGGTGGGGGGGCGGAGGGGGAGGGGGAGGGAAGGATGTTGGGGGTTGAGGGGTTTGAGGTGGGTGAGCCTGGGGAGGGAGAGGGGTTGGGGCTGGGAGGGTTTGAAGGGAGGGGAATGGAGGGTTTGGAGGAGCTGGTTAGGCGGTTTGAAGAGGGGTTGGAGGGGTTGGAGGCTGTGCTTGGGAGAGTGGAGGGAGAGTGAGGTGGCTTGGAGGGGACTTTCTGGCATTCGAGATGATTGTTGATGATGATGATTTGCACTCCGGTTGATGACGACTTTGCACGGTCTGCCGTATTGATCACTTTGCTGCGGTGTGGTGACCGCTGGCATTGGGGTTTTCATTACGGCTGACATTGTGACGGCCTCGCAGCTGTTGCTTCTAGCCCGGCGGAGTTGAGGCCAGTGGAGTCTGCGTGGGAAGATAGACTGCATGGGCTCCCGCGTTTTACTTGAGAAGATTTTGTCCAGCACAGGCAAGACCTGGTTGCCTGAGACTCCAGAACATGATCGCTCCTTTGCATGATTCCAGTACTCCGTGACATGGCGATTCCCCCCAAACCTACTGGACCTTCTTCGCCGCCGTCCCATTGAGCTTCCACAGCTTGAAAGTCCGCATCATATAATGATCCTGCCATCGTCATTAGCAAAACCCCACCGACGCCCCATCCACCCCCCAAGACCCCACCTACCATAACCCACCGCGGCAAAAACACATGCGCAAACCACACCACCCACGCCTTCCCCCCCTCCCACACCCTCTCCCTCCCCCCGCCCCCCAAAACCGCCCCAACCACCCTTCGCGCATAAACCCCCGCATCCACGCCCTCACTCTGACTATGCGTCTGCCGGCCCGCATACTCAGCCTCCACCGGCACATACAGCGACCCCTCGGGCAGCGCCCGCCGCGTGCGCGCAATATTGCTCACCACGCCGCCCGTCACGACGGTCAGCACGCTCACGCCGAAAGGCCTCAGCTCCACCCGCAGCGTGTCCGAGTAGGCGTGCAAAGCCGCTTTGGAGGCGTTGTAGACGGAGCCGAACACGTAGGGCATGATGCCCGCAAGCGAGCCGATCTGCACGATGGTGCCGCCGCCGGGGGCCGCGATGAGTTGCGGCGTGAAGAGTTGGCACAGCCGCATTACGGCGAAGAGATTCGTTTGGAAGGTCAGCTGCACTTCGGGCATGGAGATGTCGGTCGCCGGGACGGTGTAGTTGCGGCCCGCGTTGTTGATGAGGTAGTCGAGCGTGCCGTTGGTGCGGCGGGTGATTTCGGCGTGGAGGGCGAGGAAGGAGTCCTCTGAGGTGGCTTCGAGGGGGAGGGTTTCGATCCCGGCGGCGCTGAGGGCGGGGAGGGTCGAGGGGTCGCGCGCGGTGGCGAAGACGCGGAGGTTGTGGCGGTGGAATTCGAGGGCTAGGGCGTGGCCGATGCCGCCGGGGGTGCAGCCGGTTATTAGGACGGTTTTGGGGGGCATGGTTGGAGGTGGGGTGGAAAGAGAGAGGTGGTGAAGGTCAAATGGGAGAGTTGGAGGTGAGATGGGAGATTCTATCGCCGAAGGGTGTGCTCCTGCCCTGTTCGGACGCGCTAAGGCGAATGCCGAGGAAGTCGATACACCACCTACCGGACCAACTATCTTACCTCAGATTAGCCCGGCATTCTATGAGATAGTTGTGCTGCGAATCTTCTTTCACATCACGACATGCAGTCCTAGCTGGAACGAAGTGGGCAAATCATGAGGACGAAATGAGAATGCACTTCTCCGCCGCCACGCGCCGGACAGCGGAGTCGCGACTCTGGCCACAGCCTCGCAGACCAGCAGTGCAGATGTGAAACGCTTGGCGAGACTTTTACGGCTTCACAGCCAATGAATCTGACGGCCTCAGCGGCAGCGACCACGACAGTTGGAGCATTGGAGCTCGAGCAGCCCGCATGACGCGTTGCAAACAACACTCCCGAACTCGAGGAGCGTGATGAGGTTGTTGTTCTGCCCGCCGCATGCGGCGGACGCGTCGAAGGGCCGCATCAACGTGACCGCTGTAAACAACAATGCGGTCATGCACCATACTAGCGAACCTCACCCATCTCTATTGAGGCAATCTCTTTCCCTCCACATCGATCTTCCCTTGCTGTGTGCTGCCGCCATCATTCTGTCGCTCATCCGCAATTCACTGCTCCAGTTCCGCGGTCTCAAGGCTGTGTGGAGAGGTGGATCGATCAAGGCCCGTGCACGACGGGAGTCGCAACCGGCCCGCTGTTCGCCCTCGCGACGACGACCGACAATCCCATGTGAATCAATACCTCACCCCACGCACCACCACCACCACCACAACATCCACCCCCGCACGATCCCTCAACTATCGCTATTGACACCACTCTCGTTGGCGACCATGGGCCGATGAAATGGATTTCGCTGAAAGACAATAAGGAGCCGACCGCGCGACGGCAAGGGGCGCACCCTGACCTCCCCTCCCACCTTGCGACGACCTGGCCGTGATTTGTGCGACCCCTCTCTTCTACAGACAGCCTTCACTTCTCGAGCGCGCATCCCTCAATTCCACTTCTGCGAACCTCTACTATCCGCAATGGCTTCCCTGGACGACGAACCACCGGCGCTGGATCCGAACAACCAGCAAACAGACGAAGGCGCCCAAACGCCCATCCTCATCTCCCCACCTCGAAGCAAGACCCCTCCAACCGTCACGGGCAAGCGATCGCACAGCAGTAGAAATGTGGTGGGACCGAACGTTGCGACTCGCAGTGGGAGCGAACCGTTAAGCGCTGCGGCGCTGAACAAGAAGCTGCAGTCGATAGACGAAGCCGGGCGGCCAAAATCAACCACACCTCAAAGTCCGAGCAGGAAGCGGCAGAGGGTAACGGGGGCCGGGGGAGACAGATTCATACCCAACCGCAATGGCCAGAACATGCCCGACAGTCTGCACCTGCACCATCACGATGGATCGCCCGCGACTCCGTCGAAGAACAAGAAAAAGATACACTCGAGCGAGCAGAACTTCCAGCAGCAGGACGCAAACCGGACATATTCCAACATCCTGCGATCCGAGATGTTTGACCGCGAAGTGCCGCAAGCCTTGTCACAATCGCTTGAGGGTCCCGCCACGAGGTCTAAGACGCCTCCAGCAAACGCCTCCATACTCTCAGGACCAAGCCTCACCCCTTCAACACCGCACAAGAACCTCTTCTCATACGGATCAAATCCGACGCCCTCGTTAACGCCTCGCTCGACGTCGAGAAACGAACGAGGGCCAAATATCAACGCGCGATCCGAGATCTACAGCCTCTCTCCTGTGAAGCACTCGTCGCAAAAAATGCTGCTTTCACCCCGGAAAACGCCGAGAGCCGTGAGCAAAGTCCCGTACAAAGTTCTGGACGCACCAGAGCTTCAAGACGACTTCTACCTCAATCTCGTAGATTGGGGCAACAGCGATGTGCTGGCTGTTGGCCTGTCAGACTGCGTGTATCTTTGGTCGAGGAGCGACGGGGCGGTACATCTCCTGTGCAAACTAGACGGAGATACCGTGACAAGTGTCAACTGGATACAACGAGGATCGCATCTGGCCATCGGCACGAGCAAAGGATTGCTTCTCATCTACGACACCGTTGCAGAGCGCCGACTACGAGTGATGACAGGACATACAGCACGCATCAGCTCACTCGCATGGAATGCGCATATTCTGTCAACGGGCTCGCGCGACCGGACCATCCTGCACAGAGACGTGCGATTACCTGCGCAGTATCTCCGCCGCTTGACAGGTCACAAGCAAGAGGTCTGCGGCCTTAAGTGGAACCCAGACACCGAGCAACTGGCCAGTGGCGGCAACGACAATAAGATTTTCGTTTGGGATAAGATGGACGAGCGGTGGCAGCACCGGTGGGGCGAGCAAGAAGGCGGCCACAGAGCCGCCGTGAAAGCCATCGCGTGGAGTCCTCACCAGCGCGGTCTCCTCGCCTCCGGCGGCGGCACGGCAGACCGCTGCATCAAATTCTGGAACACCATCTCCGCCTCGCAGAACACCACCAACAGCAGCCTCCCCACCAACAGCAGCCTCCCCACCAACAGCAGCCTCCCCACCAACATCCCTTCCGACCAAAACGACCTCGGCCTCGGCCTCCCCTCCTCCCATAGCGGCACCATCTTCTCCGCGACTGAAAACGGCGCCACGACCGCCGCCACCACACCCACCCAAGGCCTCCCTCACACCGCCAACCCGCACCTCATCCGCTCCCACGACACCGGCAGCCAAGTCTGCAACCTGCTCTTCTCCACCCTTACCAGCGAGCTCGTCTCCACCCACGGCTACTCCCAGCACGCCATCAACATCTGGAAGTACCCGTCCATGCAGCAGGTCGTCAGCCTCACGGGGCATACCTACCGCGTGCTGTACCTGAGCATGAGCCCGGACGGCAAGGTGATTGTCACGGGCGCGGGCGACGAAACGCTGAGGTTCTGGGACGCGTTCGGGAATGATAAGAAGGGGTCTCGCAAGGGTATCGTGGGCGAGTGGGGCGTGATTCGATGAGCGTGCGGTAATGGCGACGGGGGGCTTTCACGTTTCTCTTGGGAATCTCTGGCTCGCGTGGTTCGCGGCTGGTGGGATGGCGGGTTTCCTGCTTCGGGGGAGCGCTTCTTGTTGCTCTTACACTTCTTCTCACGATTATGATGAAAGCATTGTTTCCGGGACTGGGATGTGGGAGAGGGGTCGGGGGGTTTCCGTCATAGCGAGGCGCAAATGGGATGGGTGCTGGCTGCTACGGCGGTTGGGCGGTTGTTCGTGTAATTTGTTTACAGTGCATGGTGGCATTTTTCAAAGTGAAATGGCAGCGAGGCTCGTCCTTCTTTCGTACAGTACGTCCCTACCAGACACACCCAATGCCTCTCTTGTGTTTTAGTCTGGCCTTATCGAATTCACCCCACTTCGGAGGCCCCCTCCGAGATCGCAGCCCACTTTGGCAGCCCACTACTTCATCAGTTTCCCTCGTGTGGTTTGCTTCGCGCTTGTCACTCGTCTCTCTCGCAAAACTTCTCCAGTACTTTTCCATTTTACCAAAGCTTTGAAGAGAGCTCTCTGGGCCAATATGGCAAACTCACCAAAGTACTTGACGGGCGACAAAGCCGGAATCGAGGCCTTCATCGACAAATTCGATGTACGTCTCATCCCATTGCAATGACTCCGAACTGCGCTGACGGAAGGCAGGTCTTCCTTTTCGATTGCGATGGTATGGCACGACTGCTGCAGTCCACCGAGATATTAAGAGACGGTTCGCTGATGATGCGAGAAGGATAGGCGTGTTGTGGTCCGGCGAGACTCTGCTCTCGCGAGTGCCCGAAACGATTGATATGCTGCGGAAGAAGGGTACGCTTGCGAACCTCGATCTGAGATGGACACATATGACGGAAGGCTGAACGGAATTCTCCAGGCAAGCAACTTGTCTTCGTGACGAACAACAGCACCAAGTCGCGCGCCGACTACAAGAAGAAGTTCGACAAGATGGGCATCACGGCACAAGAAGCATGACCAACCCCCCTCCCAAATCATCCATCAATCGGAGTCTTCCCCAACTAATACCCCACCAGGAAGAAGTCTTCGGCTCCAGCTACAGCGCCTCGATCTACATCTCGCGCATCCTCGCTCTCCCCGCGCCCAAAAACAAAGTCTTCGTCCTCGGCGAAAGCGGCGTCGAACAAGAACTCGCGTCGGAAAACATCCCCTACATCGGCGGCACCGACCCGGCCGTAAACCGCGACATGCAACCCTCCGACTACCCCTCCATCGCCGACGGCACCGCGCTCGACCCCGACGTCGCCATCGTCCTCACGGGTCTCGACTTCCACCTCTCGTACCTCAAACTCTCACTCGCACAAGCCTACCTCCGCCGCGGCGCCCTCTTCCTCGCCACTAACATTGACTCCACCCTCCCCAACGCGGGGTCCCTGTTCCCCGGCGCGGGCGCCACGAGCGCGCCGCTCGTGGTGGCTTCCGGGCAGACGCCGCTGGCGCTCGGCAAGCCGAGTCAGGCGATGATGGATGCGATTGAGGGGAAGTTTCGGTTTGAGAGGGGAAGGGCGTGTATGGTGGGGGACCGGCTGAATACGGATATTCAGTTTGGGATTGAGGGGAGGTTGGGGGGGACGTTGGCGGTGCTCACGGGGGTTAGTGGGAAGGAGGAGTTTTTGGGGGAGGGGAACGGGGTCGTGCCCAGTGCTTATGTGGATGGGTTGGGGGATTTGATGGGGTAGGGTGAGGGCTTGGTAGGGTCGAGGTGGGGCGCGAGGAGAGGCTGCGCTAGATTGCTAGATCTCTACTGTCACGGAAGTTTTCTGCTGATGCCTTGTACGTAGTCGATCACTGACCCCCGTCTTCTGCGTGGCGAGCAAGCCGCATCAGCAACTCTCGGTCCATGGCCGACGACTAGCCCTGACAGTCCATGCAGATGGTTCAAGAAACCTCTTGATCATTATCCCAAAGTCACCGCTCGCGCGCCAAAATCCAACATCACGACAGCGTAAGCAGGGAAGTTGCCGTGCAGCCAAACCTGCTGAGACAGAGTCTAGCACCGCCCTTGGCACAGAAGATATTCTCATTAGGTATTTGGGAATGCGCGTCGAACACTCACATGCTGGTCTCGGAGTCGAGGCCCACGAAGAAGGGCGCCATCTCTTCGTGAAGCTCGCAATCTGTGCTAAGAGCGGCCCCGCTGTGCGGACGTTGCTTTGGCTTGGGTCTAGCTTCACTGGGAAGTCCGTGGGATGTAGAGTTGAGAGGGTTGGGCTCCATCACGGTGCGGAGGACGATGCTACAAGGGGGTGAAAACAAGTGAATGGAAAGAGGGTTGATTCGCTCAAGGTTCAGCTACAGGTCAAGGTGTGCCTGGATCCAAGGGCTTCATCTTTGTGAGGTTGTTCCATAAGGTCTTCGCTTGAGAAGACTCCGTCCAGCTTAAGGGCAACCCCTGCTCTGAGACGAAACGCAGCATTGACCGTAGCGCGAGTATGACCGTGGGAGCCTTCATAGGTCACTGGTTCCACGGTTCGTCTTGTGCTGCTGTAGACGATCGAGCAGGTCGTCTCTTGCTGCTTCAGATAGGCGGCAGATTGCCCTTGGCCTTGGATCGCCGTGCTCTCACAGTTTCGCGGTGCCGTTGGTGCCCAGTTGAGTACGCATGTCGGAAGTAGCGGTCCAAATTTGCAGCGAAAATTGCCAAATCAGTCCGGCTTGTGAGAGGCAAGCTCGTCTCCAAACCAGCAACCCTCTCGGCCTGCAGATCGTCGAACTGCTGGGCACCTCAGTCGTGCATGGAAACCGTCACTCGCTGTGACGAAACGTCTACCCGGACATTCATAGCCATGTCCTCACGCTTGCCCAGATCAAGACAAGCGCAGTCTCGCTTGAGCAACACGTTCTTGCATATGCTGAGGGTCTCGAAACCTAGCACGCGAAAGAAGGAACGAAGCTTGTGAATCACGGACGTTCTTTCTGTGCGATCGAACACAAACTCATTGATGCCGTAGAAGATTGGCGTGGTGTCCTTCCTCAGCTTTCGACTGACCCTGAAAATGGGGAGGGCGTGGCGAGCCATGATTCAGTCTTTTGGGTTCAACATTTCGATGGATTCCATTGAGAGGGCGTGCCGAAGAATCTCGTCGCGGAGCTGTCAATGGAAAATGTTAGCCGTTTGGCGAAACTTTGTGATGGTGAAGTGTCGACCGAGCTTGCCTCTTGGGGAATGTTGAGCAGATTCGGCTTCTAGTCCATCTTCTGACCTGTGACCGCCTGGTATCCCATCCGTTCGCTCGCCATCTTGTCCGCAGTCACCTCGTCACCCGCGACTCTGTCGGCTGTCTCCTTGTCTGCCGCCACCTGCTTAAAGGGGCTCGTCTCGTCGCTCATATTTGCGTTCGCAGCTCCGGTGGTGGCTTGGGGGTGTAACTTTGGGTGTCGTTTTTCAAAGACGGTTTAATCGACGTCGTCGCAAGGGTTTGCCTGAACGCGCGAGGCGGTCGTGAAGGCTACGCCTGACGTTGGGGAAGTGAGGTGAAGCGAAGGTCGATGTGAAGGGTTGGAAGCGGGACACGCAAACATGGTTGACACAGACGGGAAGGTGCAGTGCTTGACGGCCGCCTGTTTCGCTTCAACTCCGTCGCTCCTTCCTCATCTGATTTCAAGCGTCGTCATATCACGTGAACTTGCCAACGTAGGCTTCCCTTTATGAGCGTATAACAACCATCAGTCAAGACCCATATAGCACTGAGAGGGCACTAGAACTTCTCTTCCGCTATTTCTGTTCTCGCGCTTCAAAGTGCACTCAGCCCCGGTGACCCTCCAACGCGGCCCGCCGCATTAGAGCAACCAAAATGACGCACACTGCTCGACTCGTTCGATAGGAGCGAGATCGCTCAGCGGGGACCGCCAATTTGCGGCCTCGGATTTACGCTGGCCAAAATCACTTGCCACAGAAAATCGGCAGGGTCCATGAAAGCTGCTGTGACGTGGTATGCTCCAACTGATTGAGAACGGGAGAATGTAAACGCTGCGTGAGGTATGAGAGTAGAGAGAGCTGGGAACTGCGATTCGATTTGGTCGTCAACCGATTCGCAAGACAGTAGCTCGCGAAGAAGACCCCTGGAACTGCTTTTCATACGTCAGTCAAGTTCAAGCCTGTCAAAGAGGGATTGAGGACGTACATCCGCTTAGAACATGGACGCAGCCCGACACGAAGGCGTTTCCAACACCTCCAACCGTTCCGTCCCAGGCCGTCCATGCTTCCCGCTTTGAGCGGAGCCGCTCGAACACGCTCAGCGGCTGTATTGCGGACAAAAATTCAATTCTGGCTGCGCCGAAAAATGCCTGTTGAGCTTCTGAGCACAGCTGACGATTGATCCTGAAGACGGGGCGACTCAGTATCCTGGAGACATTATTTCTCCCGGGGAACAGGACTGGTCCTGGAAAGAAGACGAAGCCGAAAATCATATCACGGAGTTCCCGGGGGATATTGAGCAAGGTCGGTGGATCTTCTGCCATATCTGGACGCCTGGATGATGGGAGGGAAAAGTGTTTCTGCAGCCTTGTGTCTGGTCAGCTATCTTGACATTATCATGTCAAGACGTAAAATGCGACTTACTTCAAGGAGCTTCTCCTCAGGCTGGATCTTCTTCGCAGCTCGTTGTCGATCCAGCTTCTTTAGAGGTGTTGGCTCTGTCTCCTTGGAGATGGTTGCTGGTGCTTGAACGACGACGAAGTGGGCGCTGCAGGTCAAGTCGTACCTTACGGAAGGGCGCGGAATCGGCAACCAAGCTCGCCAAGCCTAGAGAAATGCCATCCATGGATGAGGTCGCTAAGTTAGGTGCTTCAGCTTACCCAAGTCCATGGTGTATAGAACGGGGATGGTCGGATGTCGGTGCCTGGGCCAATTCCTCCTTTCTCGCGCTCGCGCACACGCTGATCGAGCGTTCGGCGTCCCTCCCCCTCTGGCCAGAGAGCACATCGCGGTTTGTGTCGCCCAGCAAAGAGCAGCGTATGCGATCTCGCCTTACTCATCTGCGGTAGTGGCGAAAGATTCTTCGGAGCCACGGATACAGTGAGAAAGCCGAGCAGTGTGCCAACATAGGAAGCGACAAACCGCTTGCCCAAGCCACAACATCACCAGCACCACACGCGCCGACAAAAAGAACAAATGAGTACCTCACCTCGAGCCCACTTACCGTAACCCCCCCTCTCTCTACCCCGGGGGAGCCACGCCCACACCTCTCGCCCGGCGCGCACAACTCGAGGGGCACGACAAGGCGCACGCACGCAGGCGAGAGCGACATTCGCCACAGCGCCGGACTCACAACGCCACCGAGGGGACCCTCAACCCACTGAACGACAACGACGACGACGACGACGGGACAATGACGAATGACGCAAAAGAAAAAAAAAGACCAAAAGAAAAAAAAGGCACAGACTCCCAAAAGACAAATCAATCGTACACACCCCCTCCCCCTTCTCCCCCGGTCCTCACCGCCTGCCCTATTTCAGCAACCCACCCCCCCCCGGCGGAAGCAGAAAAAGAAGAAAAAAAAAGACCAAACTCTTCTCGAAACCGCCTCACCGAAGCAAGGACATCCTCGGTCATCGCACTGCAAGCAGACAAAAGCGCGGCGACGGCGGCCCGGGAAGCGCACAACGACACAAGCGGCGGATTTTAGAAAGAAGCGTTGCACCATGCGCTAATAGCAGAGAAAAGAAGGGGGGATCCCCAAGTGCCCCTGCTTCCCTCCGTTGGCGCGAAAAGGTGCTACGCGCGCGTCGCCAGCTTCCCGTGAGTTTCTGGCGGTCCCTCGCACATCCACACACACTCACACACAAACACTCACACAGAAGCGCCACACGGGTTTCCTCTGCGATGCTCGGAAGCAGTCGCTTATCGGCGGCCGAACCTGCTATTGCGAAGAGAAGAGATCAGCAATGCTTCTTCGGACGAAAGGGCAGGACAGGAAATTACTTCTGCTTCTTCTCCGCGGGCTTCAGAATCTGAAACGAGCACAGCAGACTCTCGTCGACACTCATCATGGCGCCGGCGTTGTCGAACTCGCCGCAGTAGTTGGGCGCGGAGAAGAGGGTGACGAGCTGGCGCTTGGAGAAGAACTCGTAGCCGTCCTCGACGACCTGGTGCGCGCGGCAGATGAGGTCCATGTCGTGCTTTTGCAGGAAGCGCGAGACGACGTCTGGGCCGAAGGTGAAGGAGACGCCGCGGTCGTTCTCGCTCCAGCCTGTGATGTCCTTGTCCGGGTCCGACCAGAGGAGATCGCAGAGGAGGCCGCAGTCGGGGATCTGGGGAGAAGAGGTCAGTATGGTCTCGTTTGGCGCGCTGGTGAGAGGGGGGCTTGACTTACGTCGGTCGGTCTCATCACGCGTCTAATCTGCTCCATGGAGTTGAGGTCGGGGCTCAGACCGCCATGCATGGTGAAGATCTTCTCGTCGATGATGGCGGCGATAGGCAGGCAGTTGAAGCAGTCGGTGAATGTCTTCCACAGCTTGATGTTGTAGCGCCTCTTGCACTCGTCGTAGAAACCGTAGATGCGGTTGATGGACGCACACTCGTGGTTGCCGCGCAGGATGAAGAAGTTCTCGGGGTACTTGATCTTGTACGCGAGCAGGAGGCAGATGGTCTCCAGGGACTGCTTGCCACGGTCCACATAGTCGCCGAGGAAGAGGTAGTTGGCTTCTGGGGGAAAGCCGCCGTACTCAAACAGTCGGAGGAGGTCGTAGTACTGGCCGTGAATATCGCCGCAGATCTGGAACATCTTGGTCAGTCCTCCGCGCGACGGAGCTTATGCTCAAGCGCTCTCACCTTGATTGGCGCCTCCAGCTCGAGGAGGATGGGCTGAGAAATGAAAATCTCGCGGGCCTTGGTGCACAGGTACCGGATCTCGGTCTCCAGCAACTGCACCTGCTTGCCCGGTCTGCTTCCGCGCACCTCCAAGAGTCTGTCTATGATGGAGTCGAGGTCCACATCGTTTTGGTCCGCCATGGCTGGCGGCTGGCGGGGTGAGAGGCGTGGATCTTGAAGCGGGGGCCTAGATCGCAGAAGTCGCTCCTGAAAGAGTTATGGGAGAAGCTGCCAACGTCAGCGCCAGCGTTCATTCGGCGTACAGGGTGCGACCATTCGGTGAGATCAGATGCTCCCGTCTCCCGCAACCACATGCCGCTACTCTTCACGTGACCGGGCGGGGGACAGACGCCTTCACTTTTCCAAGTTCTGGCTCGTCCGAGTGACCGGTACGCTCATCGCGGCGCCGAGCTCAGCGAGCAGGATCGGGCGCCCGCGCGACCACAAACGTGCGTTCAAACAGGAAAAAGACGGCACCTACCGAAAAGGGTACGAGAGGAGCGCGAGGCTCGAGGAAGCGCCTTCACAGAACGCCTTCACCAGACACCAATATCTCCCAAGCAGTCGTCACGTTCCGGTGGTGAAGTCCCTCTTTCCACTATCGGTCCCTGGGACGCAGCGGGGCTCGCGAAGTCCTGTCGGGCGCTGTCTGAAGCTGTCGTGCCGCGTTTGCTCTCGCCAGGCGTGAATTTTTTCCCCTCGGTCCGTCTCTTGTGTGAATGGGCGCAGCTCGAATGCTCGTGCTCGGTCGCGCGTGCGTGTGCGGGTCGTAGTCGAC
Source organism: Aeminium ludgeri (assembly GCA_004216415.1). Classification (NCBI taxonomy): domain Eukaryota; kingdom Fungi; phylum Ascomycota; class Dothideomycetes; order Mycosphaerellales; family Aeminiaceae; genus Aeminium; species Aeminium ludgeri. The sequence goes on from SGQK01000165.1 coordinate 17,854, forward strand.
GTGAGCGCTGGAACGTCGTCGCGTTGAGGACTTTGTTTTCACGGCGAGTGGGGGCTTCGTCAGCTCGATGGGTCGACGGGAGGGAGTCGGGGGTGCGGCGCGGCAATCTGGGCGGCGACAGAGATGATGCGACGGTGTCGAGTTCGTTCACGGTGTGGGGAATGCCTATGCGGTCGTTGGTGGTGGATGGATGGGCTGTTGGAGGAAATACGGACGCAGAGAAGAGGCTTTGCGGGTTGGGAGAGGGAAAGCGCGAAGCCCTGGGAGGGCGTCGAGGCTTGGCGGGAACGTGGGTCCGTGCGCTTGGGGCCCAAGACCGCGAGCCACCGACACATCAGACATCAGAAACCGCGTCCTTGCTACCCACCTTTCTTCGCTGTCTTGCGAGAAGACGTCATGCTTCGAAACACTTTACAATAGCATCGCCCATTCAACATTGCCTTGATAGAGCATGACTCTCACCATTCGAGAGGGCCGCGCAATTCCGGCCGCCGAGTGCAGTCTTCCCCACTACATCTCCTGCATATACCCGCCCTCCTCAACATTAGCGTCTCCATAACGCGACGAGGAGCGTTTTCTGCAACGATATAGGTCAGTCTTTCGACCAGCGCTCATACGATCCGGTAAGACAATCGTCAAGCCCAAATACGAGCCAATTGTCTGTCAACTCGGGCTGGCTTGCCACGCCACTGGGCATCAATGGCCGTGACTGTCGCGGACGGCTATCATCTCAGTCACACCGGGTCCCAATTACTTTGCCGTCGAAATGATAGCACTGCAGTTGACTGTACGAGCAAGTATTCACTCGAGACAGAGAAATTACACGAGCGCGCGAAGCATGAACATCAACAGCTCAAGCACTCAACATTCCAGATGGGCCTGCGCCAGCGAACAAAGACCTCAGAACATCACTCCCCCACAACAGAAACCCGATCAGAGCGACAGCACAGCACAAACACTGATAGATACCTAGAACTGACTCGAGAAATTTATCCACCCCCACCCCTTCCCCTCCAGACGCAAGAACTCCCCCAACCCAACCCCCCCCCCAAGAACGCCACGCTAAAAGCTAAGACTCGCAGCAAGAAGTCGAAGAAGAAGATAGACGCTGGAGAAAGAAACCGAGCCGCCACTGAACCCTGAACTCCAAGCCCAAAAACAGAAGACCTCCTTTCCTCAACGAAAGGGGCGGAATCAAGAGACGCTCGAACCGGCCGAGAGGATCGCTGCACCCCATCATCATCACGCATCACGCATCAGCATCAACATCAGCATCAGCATCAAAACCATAACCTCAATCACAAGGCTTGCCCTTCCCAACGCCTCCAAAAGAAAACAGCCCCAACAGCCCACACCCCCCTCAGCTCAACCCCTTTCCTTCCCCAATCTCCTCCCCTCCCTTCACCCCAACCACCCCCCCTCTTCCTTCCCCGCCCCTACCATAGACTTCCTCGCATACATATCCTCCTTCCCCGGCCCAACCTTTTGCGCATAAACATCCCCCTCTCCCCCCTCGAGCAACGACCCCGCAGGCGGCACATCGACACCCCCCTCCTCATCATCCGAAGGATCACGAATCTTAGGCGGCGGCTCCTCGGGCGCCGGCGGCGAAAGCGACAGCGACAGCGGCAGCGGGAAAGCAGTCGCCAGACGAGGACGCGGGGGCCCCGTGTGCGTCTGCGTCTGCGTCTGCGTGAGCGCGGGGCCCGGACCCGGATGCTGCGGGGCGGATGGCGTCTCGCTCGGCGTGGAGGGCTGGTCGGAGTCCGTGGGCGTTTTGGGCGTGGGGTCGGAGAGGTCTGGGGGCAGCTCGGAGACGTGCTCGGGGGCGTGCTCGTGGAGGGTCGCGGGGACAGGCGGCGGCGGCTGGGGCACGGGTTCGGTGGGGGAGAGTTCGACGATGCGGCGACGGGTAGGTTTTTTTTTGCGGCGGAGGGTTTCGGGGCCGAAATCGCTGGTGGCGCGGCGGTGCGCTAGGCGGGATGCGGATGTGGTTGTGGTGTTTGGGGGGGAGAAGCCTTGTTGGACGAGGGCGAGGGCCTGGAGTTCGAGGTCGGTGGGTTCGATGGTGTTGCTGCTGTTGGCGCCGGCGAAGGTGGGGGGAAAATTTTCGTCGTCTTCGGGTCCTGCGGGGCGGAGGACGGGGCGGATGGCGGGTTCCGGGGCCATGGGGACGAGGAGTTTTTTCTCGTAGTAATTGGGCCCCGTGCCGTCGATGGTGATGTCGGAGGAGCGGCCGGGGGTGGAGCGGAAGAGGTTGAAGATGGTGATGCGGTAGTCGCTGCGGGTTTTGACGAAGGGGTTCTTGGCGACGTAGATGTCGCGGATTTCGGGCATGGCGGTGAGGCGGGCGAGCTCGTCGGGGTCGTGGAGGTCGTTGTCGCGGAGGTCGATGCGTTCGAGGGAGAGGAGGCGCTCGATGCCGGCGAGGTCGCGGAGGCGGTTGGAGCGGAGGTTGAGGATTGTGATGGCTGGGAGTGGGCTGTGGGAGAGCGTTTTCAGTCCTTGGATCATGCAGCCGCTCAAGTTGAGCGCGCGGAGATGGGTCAAGGAAGCCAGCGCGTCAGGCACTTCCGTGAATTCGTTGCCCGAGAGATCGAGCGACTGCAGAGTGCCGGCTACCGGTGCCAGGCTGGCCGCCGTTAACGCGATCATGCCGTTCTCAGACAAGCTGAGGTGCTTCAGAAAGCGCCATTTCGATGCGGGCAGAAATCCCATCGACAGCAAGTCAGCCGTGCTATGCCCTGGAGTCGTCTCGTGAGTGCTCGATCCCGAACTGCCAGAAGACCGTCGGTTCTTGAAAGAGCCGCCGCCGGACTGCCTCTTCAACGACCCGTATCTCGAGACGGGAACAACACGGGTAGGCGAGTTGCTTCGCTGTCGATCCGCTCGTGTGCTCGGCTTGCTGCCGTCCGAAGAGCCACCACGGGCGAGCATGGCGCTCGCCGGGTTGTCTGTCGAGCCGCGTCTTTGACCGACCAAAGGCGAGCCCGGCGCCGAGTAGGTTCTGGCCAGCTCAATCTGTCTCGCTCGCGGGCTATTTTGAGGCCACGGCAGACCGGAAGTCGAAGGCGTTGTCGGCACTGGCGGGTTAGAAGACCTCTTACGACGCCTTTCTATATCGTCCAGCACAATGTTCTGCAACAGATCGATCGGGTCGGCGACGTTGGCGCGCTTGACCGTCAAGCTCCGCAGCTGCTCTGCCAGGCGGTCCCACCCATGAAACTTGCGAAAGTCTAAATCGCTAATCTCGAGCGCCGAGACGTTCTTGAAAGCGAAGAGCGGGACGGCGGTGTCGAGGGGGAACTCTTCGTACCCGGAGATCATTCTGGCATGGGGGTCGGGAGACAGTTTCAGGGCGGGGATCTTGGTGAAGCACGAGTACAGGTACTTGATATCCTCATGATGTTGTGCCATGCGCCTCTCCGCTTTTGCCGCGCTGTTGGCCAGCGTCAGGTTCGCCCAGAGCGTGGACATGCTCGACATCACGCTCTGCACGCTCGACACGGATCTGAGGGAGTCGGCATCGCTCTGGCGGCCACGCAGCCGTGGGGCGCGGCCGAGGAAGGAGACGTAGTTGGACGGGGCGGCGTCGTGCTGGAGGTTCTCGAGGCGCACGTTCATGGGTCCCACATCGACGCCGAGGTCTTCGAACTTGTGCAGCAGGTAGTAGAGGTGGTGCGGCGTGAGGGCCAACTTGGCGGGCTTGATGCGGTGGGTGAAGGAGAGGTAGGGTCGAGAGAGAGCATCGGAGAGGGTGATCGGTTTGGGCGTCGGCTCTGCGTTGGCCGCCGCACCGGACTCCTTGGTACGCTGGCGCTGAAGTGCGTTCGCCAACGATTTTTCGTGCGTGCGGACGAAGAAGGCCAGGTTCTGCGGGGCGCGGTCTGTCAGCGCCGGGGGGGGGGGGAAACTTGAGGAGGAAGGATGCTTCTGATAGCACGAAGGGGTCAACATACGCGTATGAACAGAAGCCCGTCTTCCGAGTCCATTTTAAAACGTTGGCCACCTCATACCCATGCTGGGGAAGAGCTGATATCGGCGGGCGAGGGAGGTGAAGGAGGGGTGAGAGAGAGAGGGGGCAGGGGATGGAGGGTGGCGCGTCGCCGTGTGACTCGGGGGGCGCGTGACTGCTGGAAAGGGAAAGCAGGCAGCCAGACTCGGCGGGCGAGAGGCAATGGGGCGCGAGGGAGAGGTGCCTGGGGCGAATGTGATTTTGTTTTAGTGAGAGGGCGGGAGCGAGGGGTCTTGATGTCTCATGAAGAAATCCGGACGGGGGGCAGAAAGACGCAACGGCCATCATCATCATCATCTTCTTTCTTCTTGACGGGGCTCGTCACGCAGGTC
>SGQK01000166.1:0-22102 GCA_004216415.1 Aeminium ludgeri
GGGGGACGCGCGCGCGGAGCGTGGGGAGCCGTGTTCTGGCGCGTTTCTAGTTCGGACTTGTCATTTCGACATGATCTTATTGTTTTTTTGCCCTCGGATGGATCCTTCGTGGGTTTGTTTTCGGGCGGCGGGTGCGTGTTTGCGGTCGGTCGGGTTTTTGTTTTCTGGCGTTTGTGCATGTGTGTGTGTGTGTGTTTGCCTTGGCAGTTTGGGCGATAGGTCTCAGAGAGGGTCATCGTCGGATGTCTTGCACGGAGGCGCGGCGTGAGTCGCAGGCGGCGTGAAGTCGACTCAGCGGCGTGTGGCGGCCTTTTGCCATTGCGGCCTCCCTGTCACTGGGAGGCGTGTCTGGGGCGACGACGACGGCCGCCGCGGTGAGACGAGCCGGTCGAGAGTCGCGCTCTGGACGACGTCCCGACCCCGCACAAACTCGGCGAGGATGGCCTGATGGACAACGATTCCGTCCAGCGATAATAAATGACACAGAACAAAAATACTGTAATCCCGGCCGTTGGCACGCGTCGCCGGCCGGGAGTCGCTTAGGTACCGTTCCTGCAGTAGTGCGCCCCCTAGCGGCGTTCCCAGCTCGCGGGTCCGACATCCGCAAACCGTCACTCGGGGCGATCGCTCTCCCAATCTCGTCCCTGGCATGGATGGGCTGAAGAAGCGCGCCTGTCAGGCTGGAAAGGGGCGGCTTGTTTCATGTCTGCGCTCACACCCATCTCTTCCCCCCCCCCGTCCGCCCCGTTTGCCAGCAATGTCCACGCCTACGTCAGTGCGGATTCTCCTTCGAGATTCCACGGTCCAGGGGCGTGTAGGTGCGCCGCCCTGGCCCCCGGCTGCTATTTGTACATTTCCCTGCCCGCGCGCACACAAACTTTTCCCATCTCTCCTCCCATTTCGCTCCCTGCTTGCTTGCTCGCTTGCTCGTCGTGTCCACACTCCCTTCCTACAAGAGCCTCCGACCCGCTCGTCGACACTCCCTGGACCTCTCTCGTCACTCTCTTGTCAGACACACTAGCGCTGCCTTCTGCACCCTTTCGTCACCCTCCACAGCGACCACAACGACAACAGCAGCATCAGTTTCACTTGCATCTCGACTGCCTCACTCTCCCTCCCTCCCCACGAAGCTTAATTCCGCGCGGCAACACAAACACCTTGGGTAGCATTCCACAGCTTTGACAAGCCCGGCGCACAACATCCAGCTCTGAGTCCCATTTCGACCCGCCTGTCTGACCTGGGCTCGCATCCGGATCCACCCTTTCTGGACTTTCATCGCTGCAAGGGCGGCGAGACAGTAAGTCGGATCCCCCTGCCTTGGTGGCACGGTGTCGCGTCCTCAAGTAGCGCCGACACCGCGTCTCTGTGCGAAATGATGCTGACCCTCTTGCTCTTCAGGATTGAACGTTCTCAATGATCACCAGAGAGGAAAACGTTGCTATGAACATGGGTCGCGGCGCATATGGTGAGTGAAGTCCGGAGCCCCAATGGCTGCCCGTACCCTTTTACTGACATCGTCACTTCAGACACAACCGGCACACCCAAGCCCAAGCCCAAGCCGCCGCCAAAGAAGCAATAACGGGGTCTCCGCACACCGCAAGCCTCACACATCACAATGGCACCGTCCGCTCACCTCGCGGGCGTCCAATCACCTCACCGCGACGCGACGTTGCAACACCCCGGCTGGAGTTGCCAACGCACCAGATTCCTGGCGCACCTTCCCTCCGAACACGCCGACCGGCCACCTCCTTCGCACTTGCTTTTTTTTTCCGGCCTTCGAGCACTTTGAGCGACACCGATTACTTCCTCACCAGCGCGTCTTCTAATACCAGCCCGACCGAGCCAGCATCGGCCGCGGCACCTCCTTTCGCTTCGTCACCCCTGGATTCACCCTGTACCACCATCGCAACCGCAACCGCTTCCACCAACATCCTCTCGCCTCGAGGCAACACCACCTTCCAGAAGAAAACACTCCCGCAAAACCCCAAAAAACACATAGCATCTTTTCACACCGGCGTTCAAGGGAAAACATCTAGACAGGGAAACCACCGGGGCACCAACACGCAAGCGGCGACGCCTGCCGCCCCGGAACCACCGGCCCACACGGGCCCCAATAGACCACCACCACCATCGCGGAGCAATCCGCCCACCTCTCTCTGTACAACCACTCCTCCGACAACAACATTTTCCTTCACTTCTCTCGGGGCCGGGCAAAATGGAAAAGGGGCGACAGCGGGCGGGGACACATCGGCGTTTTGTCATCTTCATTCGTTTCCGACTTCAGCCCCGGAAGAGGCGCGGCGGCGTCCGCACTCTCCTCGCCTGCTTCCTTCGCTCGCGGCGGACATGGGGTGTCGGCCGAGGCTCGATGGGGAGTCTTGAGTCTTTATTACGCATGGGTCACGGCGGGGCGACGGCGTCCTTGAAATTTCATGGCTGGCGGGCTCGATCGCGGCGGGAAAGCTGGCGGGGGCACTGGGGCGTTCACGAGCGGGCGATACGGTCGCTGGGGGCCGCTGGGGGGGGGGGTTATCGGCGCCACATTGTCTTGCTCTCCTGTACCGCTTCGCACGTTCGCTTTTGGCGCGCGAGCCTAGCGCGGCTTTGGGGCGCTTTATGTTACTTTTTTTCCGAGCGGGGGGTGTGCGTGTGTGTGTGTGGCTTGCAAACAGATGGTATCGCGCGCTTCATCATTTTTTTTTTCTCTTTGGGAAGCGCCCTGGCCTCGCGGCCGGGGGATTGGACTTGCTGCCGTTCAGATACCCATAGTCTTTTTTTTTCCTTTTGAGATTGCGCACCGCTTTACCTGAGGAAGGCGGGGCGGCGAGGTGGGCTCATACTTTTTGGGACTGTTGATGTCTTTGACCTCTTCTCACTCTTGACTCCGCTTTTTCATCGCACTCTCGCTTCAGACCTCCTCTCGTGAGTCCAAGTGACAGGTGCAGCGTCACCGCTCCCGAATCGTGTCTGCGCGTCTCACACCGCCCATCCAGCAGTCGCCGGATCCGTCGCGTGTCGCAAACTGACGTTCACTTCGTCGAGACGTGCAGTGCGACCTGTATCCCCCGACCCCCGTGTGTGCATGAAGTGTCGTGCAGCGGGGCTTGTCAACTGGCTTGCAGGACGCGTCTGTGGATGTATGTGGGTGGGTGGGGCGGGTTTTTTTCTGGACGCAGGAATGGGCGTTTTGGTGGTGGGGTGGGGGCCGCTTCTGGAAGGCTTCTGGCGTCGCTTCCGGTGCTGTCGGCTTCGGGCTTCGATGCGGATCTTGCGGTGGTGGGGCTGTGAGATCTGGTGAGGCGCCGAACTGGACAGATTGGATTCTGGATGGGAGGTGGAGAACGCTTGGAGAGGACAGTGCTATGCAATGTGTGATCGCATCGCTGCTTTGAACGTCGTTTGAACTTCTGTGACGGTCCATTCGCAGAAGGCAAGATGCCCGCCCTCCTCAGACGAAGACATATCTAAACGTCACATACGGCTCATCCTTCGCATCCAGCAGCGCATACTCATACAACCTCAACCGCTCGCCCCGCTTCACCCTCCCCGTCGTCGTCAATCTACATCCCCCCCAGCCGCGTCAGCAAAACCCCCCAGAACACAACCAACCAATCCACATCCCCCACGCCAGAACTCACCGCACCCCCCCTTCCCCTTCCGACCCCCCACCCCCTTCAACCCTCACAGGCACCCTCCTCCTCCCCGCGGCGCGGAAAACCCTCACCTCAACCCCCTCCTCTTCCCCACTACCCATTTGCCCCTCCGCCGGCGGAAAAAACATCCCCCTCCTCTCCACGACCCTCCTCCCCTCGAAATCCTCACCCCCGTCAAAAATTCCACACACCACATTACCCTCCCACGCCACGTCGCCTTCTTCCGGCCCCGGACCCCCAGTCCGCTCGACGGGGACAGCGGCTTCCGCGCCGACGCCCCAGGCGATGAGCGGATGGGCGTTCGGCGGTGCGGCGAGGGGGTGGAGTTTGAAGAGGTAGAAGGCTGGCGCTGGCGCGGAAGGGGTGGGGGTGAGGGTGAAGGCGGTGGGTGGTGAGCGGCGGATGCTGTGGTGGAGCCAGAATTGGCTGGAGGGGAGGTGGAGGATGGTGGATGTGAGGGTAGGGGTGGCGGTGGTGGTGCTGGGGGGTGGGGGGAGGGTGGTTTCCGGGATGCCGGCGGCGTCGCATTGCGTGTGGAGGGTTAGGGTGAGCTCGGCATGGGTAGGCATTTTGGTGGGGGTGGGGGTTTGGCTTGTGGGAGTATGGCTTGCTGGTTTGGTGGTCTTGTGGGCTGCGATTTCGATGGAGCTTTGATTGCGTGGCGTGGCGCTATATGGTGTAGGATTCACCTCAAATATCGGGATGTCTATGAGTCTTGTGTGGCGGCGGCACGAGACTGAAGCGGGGCAAGTGTAATCGGAGGGCAGGAGCGGCCGCTGTAGAAGGAAGGAGCGAGCCCGACCACGTGGGGACTCCAGCGCCAACGCTGCGCTTGCTCTATCGCTCATGGAAGAATCACAAGATCTGCAGCATGTGAGCGGCTCGACTCTGCCCTCGTTCGGTGGATGAAGCTGCTTTGACATTGTATCGGGAGTACGTGTTTCGAATATGGCCAGAGCAAGAGCGCGCATCCTCAATGCTCCATCCAAGGTCCAAGCGTTTCACAGGGGTTCCCGGATACTCAAATTCACCATAACCCCGGAATCAACCTCCACCGCCCTTTCACCTTCTCTTCTCCAAACTTGCTTACGTACCATTCCCTCGTTCCACTCGCCGTCACCCCCAAATTCACCACAACAAAAACCAAAGCGGCTCCAATCGTCCCGTTGAGAAATTTCCCGCTGCTGAAGATCTGGCCCGAGGGTGCAGCCGCGATCGCGAGAGAAAGATAGATCACGCATTCGGCCGTGTAGTGCGGAGCGATGAGCTGGTGGAAAGCCGGGTGGTCGGGAAGTTTATAGTGGTCGTGAGGGGTTTTGGGCTTTTCGGTCGGCTTGTTGCGGAGATCGGCGAGGTAGCTGTGGCAGTCGTATTGGAAGCCTGACGCGAGGATGAAGAGAGGCACGGCGGTGAAAGCGCTGAGGGATGGCGCAACAGGGAAGAGGTCGCGGAAGGAGAGTTGGAGCGAGGTGATTGCAGCTGTAAGATAGTCAGCAGAACGTAACCAGGCAGGGCGGTTGAGACACGCACGCAAGCCCTCTACCCAGACCGCGACGCTCGTGGCGGTGTAGAAGAAAATCCCTATCGCCCAATGGCCAACCCACATCTCCGACCTAGAGTTGGTCTCGAAAGTGATACTCTCGTACAATCTACGTCCTCCCTGGATGAGCAGCATTATCCAGACAAGCTGCACTTGCCTGAAGCCCATTGTTGCTTCTCGCTCTTCGGTATAGTCCCTCACCAGCCGGTACATCGGACCACGGAGGTAGAGCGCCTCGGGAGGCCAGAAAAGCGACAACGAGATCGAGAGCGCGTAGAAAGACACGAACCAATCATGCGGGACGGTAAAGGTTGCCAAAAAGTCTAGCGGTCGGCATAGCAAGTTGGGTGATTGGGACCTGGCATCATCTTTGCCCTGGGCCTTCTTGTCTACCGGTTGAATGGGCTTGAATGATCTCGCGCCATAGGCTAGGAAACGATTCCGGAAAGGTGGTACGATGAACGTGAATAGCACCTACCTTCTTGTCAGCCTGTTGCGCTTTTCGTCACGGCTTCATCGACTGACGAGTCTAGGCTCACCGCAAAGGCCGCACCCAGATAAGAGACTCGGAGCAGATTGACGAGGTCCATGGCCATGAATGGGGATATCCGGTCCATTGCGCCTTGGAGTAGAGGATATACCATGTTCCAGCTTTTTCCACTCATGTTCAAGTCTCTCCGGCGTCGATGCAGGCAAAAGAGTCGGGCGCGTGCGGAGGAAGCCCTCGGACGCGCAGAGGCGCGAGAGGCGGTACTGGAGATTTATACGGACGGGGAGCTGGTGGAGACACTCCCGAGTCGCGTTGACGGACCCCGCCGTGCCCGCGAGAGATGATCGACAAGGTGCGGCAGCGCGTCCGTGCGCCGACTGCCGTCACGCTGCACGCGTGAGACGCGAGACTTCCACTTCCCCATTCTATCTCTCCTCCACCCCATTCCAGTTGGCTGCGCTCAGCATTTGCGCTGACCCCAAGGCGCGCTCTCGGTTCATCGCAATTCAATAAACGACCGCATTTGCCATGCGACACTAGCGCCATGTCCTTCAGCGTCTCGAACCTCCTCAACCCCTCTTCTCAGGGCGATGCCCAGACCTCGCCGCCTGTCCAGGGCATAGAAACGCCTGCCACGGCGCGCTTGCAGTCACAAGAGCAGCATCATCGCTCAGCGGGCGACCTAGAAGGGCTTGGAACGCAGCCCTCAGGTGCGGCGGCAGGCGCTGGCGACGGTCTGGAAGACCGGGCTCAAGCTCCCTCAAGCAGCTCCGAAAGAGGCAGCAGCGCAGCCAGAGGAGGGATTAAGAGCAGCGGGTACAACGAGAGCGTGCAACTATCTGCGCCAAGCGCGAGGGATCGAAAGATGAGCTCCCCAGCAGTTGAACGGTTGAACATGTCGCCACGTGCGAATGAGCGGAGGACGTCTTCAATGGGCTCACCGCAACGATCAGAATTCATCTTGGCGCCGCTGCAGGGTCTTTCTGCTCCTGAAAGCAGAAGCGCAATTACGGAAGAGCCGAACCAGGCCGCCCTTCATTCTTTCGCAGCAGGTGAAAGCCGGTCCGCCCATGCTCAGAACTCACCTGTAGCAGGTGAAAGAGGTACAGACGATCATTGCGACGTTCGGAACACCGCCCAAACCTCTACCGCGTCGATACCCGAATCAGCTCAACCGCTAGAAGAGCTCCCGGCGATCAAGCAAGAGGCTGCAGGAACACCACGAGATTCTTCACCTGCTGTGGCACCTCGCGCAGCAGCCGATGTAGAAGGTCAGGGCTTGAAGTCGGTCTCTTCACTTAAGAACGAGCAGAGCACACGAACCCTATCCCCCCTGAGGGAATCCTCGATACCCATCCCCTCAACCGAAACAGCAGCGATGGCACCTACGAATCCGAAGAAGCGGTCAGCACCGCTGAAAAAGAAGGGCACCGCGACCACAAGCAAGAAGGCGCCAGCGCCCAAGAAGCGGAAGCTCGACACAAAGCGCGACACAACGCCCTCCTCGCGCGCGTCAAAGCCACCGAACACTAAGGCTGCAAGCAGCAAAGGCACTCCGCTCAACTCCTCTCCTGTCGCATCTACACGCTCTCAATCGGACGAGGAAGAGGTCGACGAAGATGAGGAAATGGACGATGACGAGGCACGCGAAAACGATGGTGATCTCTACTGCGTTTGCCGCCGACCGGACACTGGTACTTTCATGATCGGTTGCGACGGCCCATGCGATGACTGGTACCACGGCAAGTGCGTTGGTGTCGAGGAGAAGAACAAGCATCTAGTCGAGACGTATATCTGCCCACGCTGCACCGAGGCCGGCATCGGGACAACATTGTGGAAAAGGATCTGCAGGCGAAAGGGCTGCAGGCAGCCTGCGCGGTCTGGAAAGGGAAAAGGTGGCAAGGACAGGAGCAAATACTGCTCTGAAGAGTGCGGCGTGCTATACTTTCGTGAGATGGTGGGTCGCACGCGGGGCAGAGAGGAAACGGCACGCAACAGGAGCTCCAGGAAGAGAGCCAGCGCCGATAGCAACCCTCTCCCTCTCGACAACGATCTCGGCGCACGTGGCGGTATCCTAGCCGCAGGCGAAGTCAAAAGGCTTCTCGACCCAGCCCAGTCGTCAACAGACTTCCGCAAACTCGGAACAGGCGTCCTCAGCCCACCGAAGACGCCCACGATACCCAAAGACGCCGCATACGGCCCCAAGCAGACCTCCTTCACGCCCTCTGAGTCCGCTGCTCTCCAGCGCATCGCTGAGCAAAAAGACGCCGCGCGCCAGAAGCACCAGCTGCTCAAAGACCGCACCAAATTCGTCAACATGGCCAAGCAAGCCGCCACCCACGCCGCCAGTGACAAAGACCTCAAGCCCAGGGATTTCTGCGGCTATGACACGCGGCTCGAGTGGACGGACGTCCAGTTCGCCGCTTGGCGCAACAGCGGCGCCGGCAAGCGCGCTTTCGAGCTCGACACACTTGCCGACGAGGGCGCGAATGAGGATGATATGGGGGTGGATGTCGAACTGCTTGGCGAGACGGAGGTGTGTGAACGCAAGAAGTGCGCGCGCCACCATGAGTGGGGAAAGCTGGCGGTGGATGACGTGAGGTTCGAGATGAGCGATAACGGGGATCGGATGAGGGGGTTGGATCGGGAGGAGAAGGTTTTGAGGGAGGGTGTGGCGCTGAGGGGAAAGACGGGCGCGGTGGAGGGGGATGAGGGGACCGTGGTGATGCATGAGGCTGCTACTGCGGATGTGGCGGTTACGAATGGGGTTGAAGGGGTGGGTGAGGAGGTGATGGCTATGGAGGTTGACGGTGCTGAGGCTTGAGGCTTGGGCTCTCTTGTCATACTTGCGGATGGTATCCTGGTCATTGGCACCTCGGGCATGTTGCTTGCACGGCAGCACACGGCGACATTCTTGAAATATCATTAATCAAACCAATTCTTCCGGAGATAGTGCACACTCCCTGCAACCTCACAACGCACGCGCGCCAGACGAATCTCGAACGATGTATCATCATTGAGTCGACGAGCTTTGCAGCCAGCCGTCCAGCACATCAAAATGCATACCCTCATATTCTACGTAACCTCGGCAGGACCATGAACACCTCATCTAGCTTGCGTCTGAATCTACCTTCCTCACAAGAACGCCTCAATCCCCATCTCCAGCGCAGTCGTCGGGAACGGTAGCTCGAAATCACGCAGCACCTTCGGGTGCAAAATGCCGAACGTGCCAATCCGCGTCGCCTTACCCTTGAGCGAGAGGTAGATGGCCGCCGCGTGGCCAGGGAGGTAGGTCGCATCTGCAAACCAAACAAAGTCAGTCCAGCAGTCCGACAAGCAAACAACAAAAAGGACGTCAAACTCACCCTCAACCTCCTCAATCCAGTACCCGCGCACCGCCTCATTCTTCAGCCCCTCCTCCCGCGTCACAAACGCACTCTTCAGCATCAACATGACCCGATCCAGCAACCCGTGCACCTGCTCAAACCCACTGGCCTTCCCATACCAGCACGCGGCGAAATGCTTCTCATTCCTCGCCCCGCGCTCCTGCGACGGGTCCTTGAACACCACATCGCTCACCTCAAAAATCTTCATCGGCACGGCGTGGCGCTTGTTCTCGCGCACCGTCTTCAGTAGCCCGGGGATCAGCGACGTGCGCACGATCTGGTACTCCTGCGTTTTGGGGTTCTGCAGGCGCACGCAGCGGCCGTCGTCGGGCTTTTGTAGCCAGGCGTAGTTTTCGTCGTGCGAGCAGAGGATTAGCGGCATCACTTCGGCCCAGCCTGCCATGGCGGCTTCCAGGCGCACGATATCCGAGAGCTTGTTAATGGGGAGGGCGGCGGCGACCGAGGCCGAGGTCGCGGGGAAGTGCCGTGGGAGGTTGTTGAAGCCGTATGCGATGGCTGCGTCTTCCATGATGTCGGCTTCGTGCAGGACGTCGGCGCGGGTCACGGGGACGTCGATGTCGAGTTTGTCGTCGTCGGTTGTGGAGGGTTTGGCGGAGTAGGCCATCTTTTTGAGGAGGGTGCAGATGTCTTGGCGCGGGAGCGTGAGGCCGCAGACGGAGTTGATGTAGCTGGCGCTCGCTTGGGTGGCGCGCGGCGTGAGGTCCGGCGTCTCGCGGGTCTGGTTGTTGTGGGGGGAGACGATCTTGACGGGCTCGACGGTGAAGGGCTCGCTGCAGTACTGGGAGAACATGGAGACGATGATGTGGTTGACGAGCTCCAGCTTGGTCTTGTCCGTGGCCGTGATGTCGATGAAGACGTTGGTCGTGTCGAGCGTGATCTTGGAGTGCTGGCTGTTGATGATGGGCGGCATGGACAGTACGGTGCCGTTCTTGTCGTACAGAATGGGGTAGACCGGCGAGTCACGGATGATGTGCAGGTAGCGGGAGAGGTGCTTGTCTTTCTCGTAGAAATCCATCATTTCCTTGGCGTTCATCACCTTGTCCTGGTTGAGTGGCGCGAATTTAATGTCTTCCGGTGCTCGCGCTTCGTAGGAGAACGGCCCCTCAATCGTATCCATATCATGCGTTCCAATGGACACCAGGGTCCGTTGTCTCGCCAGATTCTGGTGCAGCTTGTCTTGCAGGGAGATGAACGACTCATACCTCTCCTTGGTGAACTTGATGCCCCTCAGCACCGCGCAAGAGAAGTAGGGACGGATCTTCGCGGTCTCCTCCTTTACCACGGCCGTCTGCAGCTCCCCACCTGTCGGGGCTCTCAGCTGGAATTTGGGCATCTCCATCCTCCCCAGGAACACGTTCAAGTTGAGGGCAATGCCCTCGAAGCACAGCATGTCATATCGGTTGGCCGGGATTTCGATCTTTAGCTGTGGAGGTTCTTCCACGCCGTCCACGACCGGGCGCTTCGTTTCGCTGGTGTCCTCGTCCAACTCAATCCCGAACTCGAAGCACAACTCGTCGAACTCGTCCTTGGTGTATTCCCTGCCCAAAGCTTTGTACAGATCCGCCTTGTTGACGCCAATGGTAGGCATGTTTGCTGGAGAATGCGCCTTGCGTGGCGCTCAACAGCAGAATTGTTCAAGATCGACTTCCCCGCTCCCCGAGTTTCTTTCTGTTCGTTGCACTTCTGTCCGATATAGGCACTCCAACGGTGGGATGTCCCGGCTTCTTTGGTGGGGGGTGATACGCGATTCGATTTCGCGATTCGGTCGTATCCGTTGGCCCGACTCAGACCTGGTTGCGCGGCGTGGAGTCGTTTCTAGCGGGTGCAATGGGCGAATGAGTCGTTGAGACGCTTTTTCTCCAGCGCAAGCGACGTGACTGTTCCGACTCCGAAATGCAGGCGTGTGGCGCAGGCGGCATGTGTGGCTGAGAGTCAGCCCCACGCGAAATCCAAGCTTGGGGCGGCGGCTTGGGACAACCTCCACCGACGCAATCTCCATTCAACCCACAACCTCCACGCCTTCACCACCGTCCGCGCCCGCATCGCCCACCCACCAACACCACTGATACGTACGCTCCAAATACCACCCTCGCCCACTCCGGTACGTGCCCTTCACTCTCGAAGAAGGCTACAATGGAGGCGGGCATGTGACCGACACATGCGCGCTTTCTGCTTTCGGTCACCCCCTCGACCACCACCCGGCCTCCTGCTGTGCATACACATCAAGACAGCGAGACCGCCAAGGTGGACCGCTCGCGCACTGTAGCCGAGATCTGACCATCTTACTCGCAGTCCGACCTCGCCGAAACGCGACCCAGCCCACGCGACTCATCCCTCCGCTTTCCGTCCCGCCAGCGCCTAAACCCCCCGAACGAGAAGCTTGAGGCCTGCACTTAGGCCGTCCGCTCCTTTCACACGC
Source organism: Aeminium ludgeri (assembly GCA_004216415.1). Classification (NCBI taxonomy): domain Eukaryota; kingdom Fungi; phylum Ascomycota; class Dothideomycetes; order Mycosphaerellales; family Aeminiaceae; genus Aeminium; species Aeminium ludgeri. Next base: position 11,510 of record SGQK01000166.1, read on the forward strand.
CCGCAGCGATTACCGAACACCCAGCATGGAAGAGCAGAACCAGAATGACGAGCTATACCCCATCGCCGTGCTCATTGACGAGCTGAAGGTGCGCAAGCCAGACGAAGGCGGACTGTGACTGGAGGATCCGGGCGTTGACATGTGTTTCCAGCACGACGATGTCCTTCTACGACTCAACGCCATTCGACGACTGTCCACCATCGCGCTCGCGCTTGGTCCGGAACGAACGAGGGAGGAGCTGATACCTTTTCTGGATGGTGCGTCGGATGCGGTGTTGGGCTTCGTGGCTTTGCGGGACTAACGTGTTCCGCAGAATCGGTAGAGGACGAGGATGAGGTGCTCACAGCCCTCAGCGACGAGCTGGGCGGCTTTGTCGAGTATGTTGGTGGCCCAGAGTATGGGCACGTGCTTCTTTCTCCCCTGGAGAACCTCGCTACCATCGAGGAGCCTCTCGTGCGGGACAAGGTGCGCTTCCCGACCCGCGCAATTACACGCCCAGTACTAATTTGCCCCAGGCCGTCGAGTCTTTGAACAAAATCTGCGACCAGCTTTCACAACAACAAATCGAGCAGAGCTTCATCCCCTTGACTGTCCGCCTCTCGAAAGCCGATTGGTTTACCTCCAAGATCTCCGCCACTGGCCTCTACAACACCCCATACCAGCACGCGACCCCGGAATCCCAGCAAGGGCTGCGCCAGCAGTATTCGCAGCTGGTGCATGACGAGACGCCCATGGTGCGGAGACAGGCCGCGAACAACCTCGCAAAGTTCGTCAAGAGCATGCCTGCTGCAATCGTCATTGAGGAGATGATCCCGCTCTTCCAGCACCTGCAGGCGGACGACCAAGACAGCGTCCGGCTGTTGACGGTGGATGTGCTCATTGCGATTGCGGAGGCGGTTCCGAAAGAGCAGCAGAGCAGCCATGGTGTGCTGCTGGCTGCGCTGAGGAGTCTTTTCGAGGACAAGAGCTGGAGAGTGCGATACATGGTGGGTGACCGATTCGAGAAGATCGCCAAGGCGGTCGACGAGGAGGTTGTGCAGAGAGATCTTGTCCCGGCCTTCGTCAAGCTCCTCAAAGACACCGAGGCAGAGGTCAGAAGTGCTATCGCCGGGCAAATACCAGGTACGGAACTTTGCAGAGATCAATGGTAGAGACAGCGCTGACTTTGCTTAGGCTTCTGCAAGCTTGTTGACGACAAGACGCTTCTGAACGACATCATGCCCGCCATTGAAGACCTTGTGTCCGACTCTTCTCAGCACGTTCGCGCGGCCTTTGGCAACCAGGTTAGCGGCCTGGCACCCATCCTGGGCAAGCAAGAGACCACCGAGCACCTCCTGCCGATGTTCCTCCAGATGCTTAAAGACGACTTCCCCGACGTCCGTCTTAACATCATTTCGAAGCTGGAACAGGTCAACAATGTTATTGGCATTGAGCTACTGTCGCAATCGCTGCTTCCTGCGATCGTTCAATTGGCCGAAGACAAGCAGTGGCGTGTGCGCCTAGCCATCATCCAATACGTGCCCTTGCTTGCCTCTCAGCTTGGCGTCCAGTTCTTCGACGAGAAGCTCAGCAGCCTGTGCATGTCGTGGCTGGGGGACACCGTGTTTAGCATCCGCGAGGCCAGCACGCAGAACTTGAAGAAGCTGACGGAAGTCTTCGGCGTCGAGTGGGCAGGCAATGCGATCGTGCCCAAGGTGGCAAACATGGCAGAGCACCCCAACTACCTCTATCGCATGACGACCTGCTTCGCCGTCTCGGTAAGTTTCACCTTCACATATCCATGCGAACCCGACTAACAAGGCTCGCAGACCCTCGCACCCGCCCTCTCCCTCCCCGTCATCGCCCGCTCCGTCCTTCCCATCCTCGCCACCCTCGTCAACGACCCGATCCCCAACATCCGCTTCAACGTGGCCAAATCCTACGCCGTCGTTATCGACATCCTCAAGCGCCTCCCGGACAATTCAACCTCCACCATTGCGCAAATGGAAAAGGACGGCGAGACAAACTTTCCCGGGTCGGAGAAGGGCGCCACCCACATCAAGGACGACGTCATGCCGCAGTTGGAGAAGCTGATGAAGGACGAGGACGTCGACGTGCGGTACTTCGCCACGACCGCGGCGCGTGCGTGGACCGAGAGCGAGGGCGCTGCTGGGTCGATGGAGACCTAGGAGGTTCACACGGGAATCCAGTAGCGTCGTAGGAAAGTTTCGATGGGGCAAGCGAACGTGGTAGGTAGATTCAGCCGCAGCAGCATAGAGTGCAGATGAGTCGTGCGACGTCTTGCGCTTTCCTACTACTTCTGAATTGATGCAGGTGAAAAAGAGACATCGGTTACAACGCTCTCCGGTCGTTTCTTTCTACGGTTCCACTCTATTCCCCAGCCATTCTCCGACTTGCAACTTCACAGGGCCCTTCTTCTCGCCCATTGCTGTTTCTGTCGTCGCTAGTCCCTGTCGCAACCTTCGATCAATTCCTGTGCTGGCAAGGTTGCTCGGCACATATTACCGCGAGCTATTTCCTAACTAGGAAAGTCGACCGTACATGCTCCGGTTGCGGAGGCAGTCCACTTCATCGTCGTCCTGCAACCAGACCTAAACTCTGTCAATGATGTATGCCATAGTGGAAGCTTTATTCGATATTTGCTGCCTTGAAGAAAAATTCCATCCCCTCATCGATCCTTGACGAAGCCAACTCGTTTCGAATCTCATAAGCCCATATCCCGAGAAGCAATCTCAAAGCTTAAACGACATTACCGCGTTAACCCTCCACGCACAACTTCACCAGCAACCCTTCACGACATTACGAACATACTCAACTCATGACGTAACCACCTATTCCATCCGCTTAAACCCTCCAGGAGCGAGTCCCAGTCCTCAACCGCTAACTCGCCACGTCATCCGCTACCCCCAAACCCTCCAGCAATGGCCACGCTCCCAGAGAGCGTTTCCCTCCTAATCGTAGGCAGCGGCAACGCCGGTCTCTGCAGCGCCCTCTCCGCCGTCTCCTCCGGCCTCCCCGCCAGCTCCATCCTGATAACCGACAAATGCCCACCCGCCTGGGCCGGTGGCAACTCCTACTTCACCGCGGGCGCGATGCGGTGTCCGCATAACGGGCTCTCCGACCTTCGGCCTTTAGTCAACAACGTCGCCGACGACGAGGAGGCCGGAAAGATAGACTTGGATCCTTATAGCGAGGAAGACTTTCGAGGGGATCTGGAGAGGGTTTGTGGTGGGCGGAGCGATCCGGCATTGGTCGAGGTGTTGGTGAGGGAGGCGGCGGCGGCGGTGAGGTGGATGCGTGAGGTTGGTGGGGTGAGGTTTCAGTTGGGGTTTAATCGGCAGGCTTTTTTGGTTGGTGGGAGGTGGAAGTTTTGGGGGGGGTTGGCGTTGAGGACGGAGGGGGGTGGGGAGGGGTTGGTGGCGGATCTGAGGGGGGCGTGTGAGAGGGCTGGGGTACGGTTTGTTTTTGAGGTCGGGACGGTGGGGTTGAGGAGGGGGAAGGCGGGGGAAGTGACGGGGGTGGCGGTTGAGGGGCGGGGGGGGAGGGGGTTGATCGGGGCTGAGGCGGTGGTGTTGGCAGCGGGTGGGTTTGAGGCAAATGCGGAGATGCGGGAGAGATATTTGGGGGAAGGGTGGGGGAGGGCGTTTGTGAGGGGGACGCCGTATAATCGGGGCGATTGTCTTGAGACGGCTGTGAGGGACGTTGGAGCCAAGCGAGTTGGTCACTGGGAGGGATGCCATTCGACTTGTTGGGATGCGAATGCGCCTCCCGAGAGCGGTGACCGAGGGGTATCGAATGAGTTTACGAAGAGCGGCTACCCTCTCGGCGTCATGATCAACACTGATGGGCAGCGTTTCGTCGACGAAGGCATGGACTTCCGCAACTACACCTACGCCATCTTCGGCCGGCGAATCCTCGAACAGCCCGATGGCGTAGCTTTTCAGGTCTACGACTCGCAGACGATCCCTTGGCTGCGGACAGAAGAATACCGCGACGAGGTCGTGCAGAAGATCCACGCGAGCACTCTAGAAGAATTGGCCGAGAACTGCACGCACCACGGCCTGCGAGACGCCTCTTCCTTCATCTCGACGCTCGAGGCATATAACAGCGCCGTGAACGACCACAGATTCACCCACGCAGATCTCGAGTGGAACCCAGCAATCAAAGACGGGCTCGCCACGTCAGCTCCTCTCCAACCCCCCAAGTCCAACTGGGCACTGCCTCTCAGCAAGCCCCCCTTCCTCGCCGTGAAAGTCACGGGCGGCATCACTTTCACCTTTGGTGGCCTCGCTGTTGACCCAGAGACTTGCGGGCTGATTGAAGAGTCAAGCGGACAGGCTGTGGGAGGGCTCTATTGCGTTGGAGAGATGCTGGGCGGGCTGTTCTGGGGCAACTATCCGGGTGGAAGCGGACTGAGCAGTGGCGCGGTCTTTGGCAGGCGGGCAGGCGCTGCGGCTGCGAAGAACATTCTAGAGAAGAAAGGGTTGGAAGTGGGGTCGTAACGGCCATAGGTTAGTGTGCTGTACGAGTCTTGAGTAGTATGGGGAATGGACCCAAACCTTTCCTCACGCCTTGAAAGATTGACGAAAGACCGCGATTGGAAGTTGGAACAAAACCCAGATCACGACTGAAATAATCATGCGCTGACATCAGAACACTCCATAGAGACGAAGATGCTGCAGTTGAATAAAGGATGTCGTAGAGTGTGACGAGAATATGGGAGAAGCTAAAAATCATGTTGACGATCTGTACAAGCACAGAAGTTTGTCCGACTCCCCCCCATTAAACGCGTTTCCAACCTCCAGTCATCGTATACGCTCACTCAGCAGCACAGAACGCGTCGTCGCAGTTGCGGCCTGCAACGTACAACTGCGGCGCCTGCCCCTCCTCCTTGAACTCGACCAACACCGTGCCCCGGGCTATCGTACTCTTTGTCGCGTCGCTCTGGTCCACCTCCTCTATTTCACCATCTACATATTTCCCAACGCTTGCGTCGTCGTACATCTTGGTCTGCGACTCAACGTCTTTGTCGCTCAAAAAGTCCCTGATCGCGTTGGCTTGCCACTTATACTCAAGCTCGCCAAGGCTCACGACCTCAAAGTCATCTCCATCTTCGACCATGTCATTTTTATCAGCAGCGGCAATGATGGCCACGGCCCCCTTGAGATCGTCGCCGTGCTTCTCGAACGCTGCCGTCAGTCCGTCTTCCCACTGGCGGGCATTGGTATTCTCCTCTGTGTCGGGGATGAAGTGTCCGAGCACGCAGCCTTTGAGGTTACAGATCGCCACTGCCACGCAGCCTTGCAGGCCCTGCGTGCCGATATAGGCGGGGAAAGAGCCGCCGTCGACAGACATGTATTCCCATTTGCCCTGATCCACGGTCGTCATGGAGTCGCCATTGAAAAGGCTCACGATCTCGGGGGACGTGATTCGCTTCTGCAGCAATGGTGTGTCATCGCGGATGGTGAACCCGGGAAATCTCTCCACTAGAATACTAGTGTTGTCGCTGGAAGACTGTAAGCGGCTTGTCGTTGGGAATCGCAGCGAGTTTGGCAACTCACATCTCTTTCGATGGTGTCGGAAGACCCGAGACCAGAGTGATGGAGGCGAACAGCGACCAGGCGAGGCTCTTCATGATGCCTGGCATTCTGCGTGAGAAATCGTTGGGCTAGTCGAATGGCGGAATGATCTTGTTACCAGTCAGACTAAGGGTGAAATGAGTGTGTAGGTATTAGAACGAGCGATTCAAATGAGCGACGAGTCTGTCGGTTACGGGAGGTGCGAGACTCAGCGGTGCGGTTCACATATGTACATTTGATGGGCGTCCTCGTTAGCGTCCAAAGATGAGGCGCCAGAGGCTGGGAGCCTCCGGCAGCTAGAAGAACGGAGAAGGATTGCTCGACATCCCGACGCCAACACCGTGGGATCTGCTATCAAACAATTCAGATCTCGGGTTCCTGCGTCGAGAAGATTCTGCCTCGCGACGAGGTACGAGCTCTGGATGCGCGTGCAGCTGCGAAGGAAGTATTATAGTGGCATGTCCTTGAAAACAACCGGGGATTGCCGGCCAAGTTTGTGAGGTCTGTTTCAGGAACAGACCGGTCGAATCCTTCGCACGCAGACGATGAAGATCCTCATTCACTCCACAGAGCCCTAAACGGTATCGTAGCGAACTGTCAGAAAGATTGGACCGCACATCAGTGGAGAAGGCGAGAGAGGCAGGAAGGCTGTAGGTCTTGGGTGCTGTTCATGGTTGCAGTTGTTCCGCTCCACCCACTGACGAGAGCAGGCCGCGGAGTTGCTCGGGTCGAGACAATAACGATCAGGGCCAAGAAGGCACGCGTCGAACATTGATCAAGTATGGATGTTCAAGGGGTCATGGACGCGCGACTATCGAGGCTGCTTTTTATGCATGATCGTCGCAGGTTCGCGGACGTTGTGTTGCAGGAGGCGAAGGATGACGGGAAGGATGACGGGGAGGATTGAAAGACCGTAGAATCCGCCGTTCGGCCCGTTCCCTCTCATTAGCGTCTCATTAGCGTCGTCTTGCTATAGGGCCTCGCGGCCACACTGCATTGCATAGCATTGCACAGCACTATCACTGGGACATGCTTTGATCTCTCGGGTTTCACCTTCTGTTCCTTTCTCTTCCATCGTGCCTCAACAAAGCCGTCTCGCACCAAGTGTCAATGCTTTATTAATTTCCTAGAATCCTGCGGATTATCGGCATCTTGCGAAAGCTATCTTTCCGCCTTATGCTCGAGACCCTGTAGGAATCGTCCAAGGCTGACCCGACGGATCTATAGCACCATGTGGAGTGCTACCTGTATATACAACAGTCCTCTTTGTGCCTGCGCGTTGGGTTGCACACAGCATTGACTTCACTCCTTTTCGACTTTCGTTCAATATCAACGATGCCGCGCATTCACTCGTTAGGCGCCATCTTGTTGACCTCATTCCTTAGTAGCACGCTCGCTCTGACCGTGTCGAACACCTCGCTCACCTCGACGACGCTGATCAACCCCGGCACCTCCGACATCTTGTCTGATGCTATCACATCGAGCTCAACGTCTTCGCAGTCTACTGCGGATGGCTCCAATAGTGGTGTATCCACCGCTACTCCCAGCTCGTCCAGCTCATCTGCGCCGAGCGATGCAACCGCAGACTCAGACGTGGGGGCATCTACCTCGTCGACCGAATTTACCTCATCCGAAACTACGTCTCTCTCAGGATCTGAAACCCTTTCCGCGACCAGTTCGAGCGGTACAGACGCAGCGTCGACGACCGTGACATCGTCGTCAACCGCCGAATCAAGCGGCGCGACTTCGTCCTCGGCATCGACTGCGATGCCCTCAAGTGCTGTCTCAGCACCTTCATCAACCCAAAGCACAGGTATACATGCCTCAGATGCGACATCCGGAGCGGACATAACGGCAGATGGGTCATCAACGACCGCCCAATCTGCAACGTCGAGCACTCTGGCCTCATCTTCGTCCGTTTTGTCCATAGCAACGCCGGTGTCGTCATCACCAACGACCTCGACTCCATTGAGTTCTACTCCGAGCTCGACTCCGTTGAGTTCTACTGCCAGTTCTACGACGACGTTGTTGCATCCCACTAGCTCGAGTTTATCCAGCTCCTCAACCGAGCAACCAACCAGCTCCACAGCCGTGACACGAGCCTCGAGTACTGCTTCGACTACCGGTTCCTCGACCTCTTCGGCTGCCAGCGGGACAATCACAGCTCCGCCCAGCACTTCCTCGGCATTCCCGGCCGCGTGGATTGCCTCGAGCTCCGAGAGCAGCAGCAGCCTCAGCTCCATGATACAAGAAGTGGTGCAGCACGCCCAAGAGTACCAAGACGACCCATCAGAAGAACACAAGGACGACTCTGACGATGTAGTCGTGGCCGCGCTGGCTTTTGGTCGGTCTTTCCCTGGCGTGCCCGGAGGTGGAGGCGGCGGCGGCAGCTGTGCGCTTCCGGTGGTTTGCAATGTTCTCAACACCGTCTCCGACCTCGGTGGAAATATTGCCAAGGGAGTTACTGGCCCTCCCGTGGCCAGCGCCGTCACCGCTATTCAAGGCACTCTTCCTGATCTAGATCCTAAGAATTCGGACCCCAAGGACGAGGATGACAAGGAGGAGGAGGAGGATGAGGAGGAGGATGAGGATGGGGACGAGCAGTCATCCGAGCAATCATCCAAGCAGTCCGAGACGTCGACGAGTTCGACGAGTTCTGCATCATCGAGCTCCTCGTCATCGAGCTCCTCGTCTTCTCCTGCGTCCACCCTGGTGGAGATCCAGACGTTCGACTTCGGGCCACTCAGCGCCGTTTCATCATCGTCGTCTCCCGTCTCCACGATGGTTGAGATCCAGACAATCGACTTTGGGCCGATGAGCGCCGTTTCTTCGTCGTCATCTCCCATCTCCACGATGGTTGAGGTCGAAACTGTGCAGTTCGGACCGTTCAGCACTACCGGTCCCAGCAGCAGCGTTGCAGTCGAGATTGAAACTGTTCAATTCAGTCTGCCGGCCTCCAGCTCCTCGCAGGTCTCCGTCGAAATCGAGACTGTCCCTTTCACCTTGCCGTCGTCTTCATCAAGCGCGCCGACCGTCTCGATCGAGACCGTGCCCTTCAGCCTGCGCTCATCTTCCAGACCATCAGCAGCGTCCAGCAGCACCCGTGCGTCGAGCAGCACCCGCACATCCAGCAGCGGCCACTCGTCCAAGCCGACCTCCACCCACTCCCGCTCCTCCTCCACCCTCATCACCGTCACCACCGACTTCATCGCACCCATCACCCTCGACTCGACCCCCACCATCACCCTCGACCTCAAATCCCCCATCCCCCTCGCCAGCACCGAAGCCCCCGAACCCACGCAATCCTGCCACGGCCTCGACACGCGCAACTACCTCCTCCGCGACGCCCTCGCCGAAGCCGCGTCCGACTTCTGCGACGGGCTCGACGGCAAAACCGTCGGCGCCGGCGACTCGGGCGAGTATGTGAGGGAATACTACACCGACACCGTCGAGGAGCTCTCGCTCTCGCTCTCGTGGGACAAGGTGTACCGTGAAATCGCGCTCGGCGACGACTGCACGACCATGATGGTCGACCGGCTGACGGACGGCTGCGACGGCGCGACGCAGGACAATGACAAGAACTACAAGGGCGGCGGCAGCGTCGAGGTCGGGCGGTTGACTTGGCATGTGGATCCTAAGGGGGTGCGCCAGCCGTGGGAGAGCGAGTTTGACTGCGGTTGTGATGCGGCGAATAATTTTGTTTATCTGGATTATACGATCTGGGGCCGGGGGTGGAATGGGCATGAGGGCGATGGGAATCTGGCGGGGGCGATTGATGGTTGTGCCCGGTTGCCGGGGACGACGGAGTTTGATTATGGGTTGGGGGATGATGGGCGTGAGTGGACGCTGCAGGTGCGGACGGGTGTGTTCCAGCAGCAGTGTGTTACCAATGCTATCAAGAGTTTGAGCGACGGGTGCGATGCTGGGTGTTAGCGTAGTTGGATCGGTAATCGGGGCTTCTGTTCTCACCGTCCCATAAGTGGGCGAAGGGCGAACTCGCGGCGGACTTGTGTCGGAGAGCAGCTGGCAGGCTGCGGATTGGTACCATTCCCGCAAAGGATGGGGTGGAGAGGCGGAACGCGGACGAAAGAACGGGGATTTCCTGTGCGATTGGGCGATGCCGGACAGAGCGCTTCACGCGCCACGGGGCGCAGCTCGAAGAGTGAAGAAAGCTCAGGGCAGCACAGCGGTGCGTAGCTTGAGCAAGTGCGCACGAGACTGCTGGAGCACTGCGGCAGTGGAGAGGCAATGGGCAGGCTACTGGATCCGCAGAGCAACATATCAATCAAGCATTGAGACCGATGAATCGGGTATCCAGCACGTCAGCTCCAGGTCTCTGGGGTAGTAGATACATGTACTGTATCACGCCAGCGACTTCGAATGCAGGCGCGAGCGTGGCCTGTTCAAACATCACTTCACATCAACATCATCACCTCCTGTGTCTTGTCATCGGGCCGTGAAATCCATTCTCATCACTGTCTTTGTAGCGGCTCTGTGGGCGAGCATAGCGTCTTCGGATCACAGCCATCTTTCATCTCTTCTCTCGCCAGTCACCGGACAGTAGTCAGTAGTGCATCCTGTACCTGTTGGATCTTCACTAAGCAACCAGATAGGGATGATAAGGCATTCCGACTTTGCGACAGGTGCTGATACCTGGTAAAGCGTTTCTTCATCCACGGCCGAGGCACAGAAGTCGTCGAGCGAAGCGGAGGCTAGCAAGGGTATGCCAGAAGATCACAGGCAGACAGTCCCCCAGGTTGAGCTGTCAACCGTACAACACGAGGCTTGGGATTTGCCCCCCCCCGAGCCCTGCTGCGAGGTGGAGGGGGCACAGAAAGCGGGGTGACGACGTGGGATCAGATAGTCGGAGGGGGGGGGCTGGGGAAGACGTTGACGAAGTGAAGTCACTCCGCAGCGTGGAAGCAGCCCCGCTCGAACGATCCCGCCTCCAACAAAGCTGACCACATTCCTGCCCTGGCACTAGACCTACAACACCACCTGCCTCCCCCCCCCC
>SGQK01000167.1:0-20076 GCA_004216415.1 Aeminium ludgeri
GGCCCCCCCCCCCCCCCCCCCGGCCACCTCTGTCGTTGCTTCTGTCGTTGCTTCTGATGAGGGCCCACCTACTCTTCTGAGCCCTGCGCTAGACCCCCTCGCAGACTCCACTCCCTCGGCCCGCCAAGATCGCTGCACGCAATAGGGAGGACCGGCGGTAGCTCTAGACCTGGGCACAAGCCGGCCTCCGCATTGGGGTGCACCACCACCGAAAGCTTTGTACTCTTCTGCTCCGACTTCTCCCTCCCCTCGCCACGTCCTCCATCATCCTACACGTAGGAGAGGCGAGAGAGTCGAGCGAAACGGCCGGCCCCCGACCTCCGAGACGACACGCCTCGTCGCGAGCGCAAGCAGAGTTCATTAGCTGCCTGACTCGAGTGCTCAACCATCTTCCCCACGCGCTACCCGCTCAGATCTTTCAGAAACAAGACCGCCATCTCCGCCGATCCAGCGCCGCCTTCGTCCCATCCCGCGAATGAGGTGTTGCAGAAAGGGATAGCCGTCCAGCAAGAGATCGAGAAAGGAGCCCGAGGTGAATGGAAGACGAGATCTGATGCCCGCTCGTACATGGAATGAGGACCGCCCACCCCAAAGCGTTGCGTGAGCTCTCAATGAAGCTGGACTGCACCCGTTAAGATCTGGGACACACCGGCGAGACGCAGGACTCGAGCATCTGGAATGCAATACGGGCTGTAGAACAGCGAGCACACATATTCTTAGGCGATACTACCGAGTCGCCCCCACTTTATATGGCATCCATCGCCGAGCACCGTGACGGACACGCCTTCTCGAGCGAGCCCCCAGGAAGCTTTCCCAAAGGCCCCACGAGAACCCTACCTATACTCTCATCCGCTGCGCCCCCAGCGGATGCTGGCGACCCCATGGATTTGAGCCAGCCTCAGCCAGGGCCAATGGGTCCTCCGGGACCGCACTCCCCCAACGGAGACCGATCCAATGACAGGACTCCACCCGCTCAAGGGGAGCAGCATCAACAGTCGATACATTCCGCAAATGGAGGATCGAGTCAGCCAGTCGGCGCCGCCGCTGCTGCGCAACAACCCAAGGTCGTCCAGACTGCTTTCATCCACAAGCTCTATAAGTGTGTGCTCCACGACACCATTCTAACCCGAGCGCTTTCCATTGACCAGATTTCAGTATGCTCGAGGATCAAACCATTTCCCACCTAATTTCTTGGTCGAGCTCGAATGAAAGTTTCGTCATGTCTCCTTCATCAGAATTCTCAAAGGTGTTAGCGTGAGTCCAAATTTGCGCCCACGTGGTAGCTTGCCAATGCTGATGGTCTCAGACAATATTTCAAGCATACGAACATCTCATCCTTTGTGAGACAGCTAAACATGTATGGTTTCCACAAAGGTAAAGACTGTTTTTCACCCTGTTGTGCCCGACGGTCACTTACAATCCCCCAGTCAGCGATGTGTTCCACACTGGATCGCCCGATTCACCGTTGTGGGAGTTCAAGCACGGTGCCGGTAACTTCAAGAGGGGAGATCTGGCCGGCCTGCGCGAGATCAAGAGACGCGCTTCCCGCCACACCCTCATCCACCGGGATTCCTTCTCCAATGCGCCGAAAGTACCCGCTCAAACCCAGCCAAGCACCCCGATGGAAACCGTACAGGATCCTGTCGAGGCTCGTCTAAATATGCTGGAATGGAACATGCAAGACGTTTTTGGGCGACTTGCGCGCACCGAAGAAGCCCACGCTGCCACCACTGCGAAATGCCACTCGCTGATGGATGGGCTCACCAAGAGTCACTATTGGAACCAGGAGCTATCGTCCCATTTGTTGACATTGGTGCCTGACCGTGACCATCCGGTGCATCGTGATGTATACGCAATGCGTCAGGACATCTCGCGCCATATCGAACAGATGCGGAACACGGAGGAGCCCCATGAATCTCTCGCTCCCCGACCGCCACAGTTCCAGAGCTCCAACGCCGGACCTCCCATGGAGCCTTCCCTCCCTTCAATGTCACCACGACAGCGACCTTTTGACGAATCACGGCGGACTTCGCTGCAGGTCAATGGGAAAGCAGGTTCCATCCGTGCCGCCGTACCCGCGCATCTCCAAACCTCCCCTCGCCGATACGGCTCGATCGGCGCCGGCAACACCTACTCCCCAACCCCCAGCCGTCCGAGCTATCTCCCGCCGCCCCCACCCCCACAACCCCAACAACACCCTCTCGCCACCACCGCCGAACCCCCTGCCAACCTCGCCCGTCGCCACACCTCGGCCGACATCCGCATCCAAGGCTGGTCCGGCCACCAACCCCCGCCGCCCCAATACACCCAACACACATCCCCCTACGCCTCAGGCCAAAACTCCACCGCCTACCCCTCTTCCCCCCGCACCGCCGCACACCCAGGCGACCAACAACTCCGCGACGCCCTGGCCCAATACGAGCTCCCCCGCGCCTCGCATGCATCCTCCCGCCAAGCTTCCCCACCCCCAGGCCCACACGACACAACCTCGGGCGGCCCGCCGCAGTTCCACTCCTCGTTCGGCGGCTCGTACGCCAACCCCAACGACGCTGGCTGGCAGATCCCCGGCGCGCCCCGCTATCCTTTCCGCGGGATTGAGACGTCGGCGCCTGCCACAAGGCGTAGTAGTATGGCGAGTAATGTGCATTCGCTCCTGAATCCGGCGGATACGGCCGAGGTGCAGGGTGAGGATGAGGAAGGGCCCGATGAGAGGAAGAGGAAGAGGATTCTTTAGATGTGCTAAGGGGAAAGGGGAAAAGAGAAAAGGGAAAAGGTGGAATGTGGTGTTGCAAGGAGGCTGTGCTGATTTTCGCGGGCTGCAAGGATGCCCGCGAGCTGGCTGTCTCTCTCCACCAGCCAGATTTGTCCAAGGGATGGGAGTTTAGGGGCGGAGAGTCGACGCGCTCTCCACACAAAACGCGCACAGGGAGGAGTCTACAGGCGTCCGAGAATCAGGTGGTGGATGAGTTGGCGGCGGGTCGCTGCCGCACGTGTTTCTGTATGCATAGCCTTGTTTGGGGAAAAGACTATCGCTGCTGCGAGGCATTTTCTTGTTATACGTTTGGGAACGTCCCGCGCGCTCGAGGCATTTCTCGTCATGCTTTTTGGAACGTCCTGATGGGCCCTGACTTGAGACGACGTGAATTTAACGACCTGAACTTACGGGACTGACATCATTCAAAGGGGCATGACTACTGGCCGACTGGGCGACTTTTCGATCTTGACGAGCCTCTGCAGCGGCGGCGGTACGATGCAGCATCCCGCGGGCGCACTTCGACGCCATGATGTCCTCAGCTCCACTGAGAAGGCTCCCCCGCACTTGGCGATGATGGGGCTGCCTCTCTTCTTCGTCGGAGCTCGGGGCAGTAGTGCGTGGTCTGGTAGGTGAGAGGCGGGTGGCTTTGCTTTAATGCACAGTACTCGGATGTCGTGTAGAGGCGTCCACGTGGTCGGCGTAATAATGGCTCACTCCGCTTGCGGACACTACTGGTTGTAAGGCGTCCGGGTGTGTGTGAGGGAATTGGGGAATGAGGGGGTTTTTGAAGCTTCTTTGATGGGAAGCGCTGGTGATGGAGGAGTTGTGAGTTGTGTGTGATACCTACTCGCTCAGTGCTGCAGCGTGGGTGTTGCTCGCCTGTCGCGCTTCGAGACGATCTCGATGGGTGTAGAGCCGCAACCAGCCGACGGGCGGGCACGCCATTGTGTGCAAACCCTTCGGCCCTGATTGGATGGCTGCGCCCAGTAACGTGACAGTGCGATGATGATGTTCAGGCACGGCATACAAGAATCCGAGGCGCCCCTCTTGGTTGATGATCGGACTGTCCCTCTATAAATCTCGACCTCCTCCGCCCATCACTCTTCCTCCCTCTTCTCGCGATTCATCCCATCTGTGATTCCCCCGGGCATCCACAGTCACTACAGCCTCGGACAGTCAGCCCGAGCTACAAAGGTGAGCACGCTGTGGGCTGTAGCGGCCCCCGAGGCCCTCTTATCAGCCTCTGCACGCACGAGTTTCAGGTGTTCCACACGGAGAATGACAAGAGCTGGAAATCGAACCGCTGCGCGGCGGCGGCGACATGGGCCCGCGGGCGAGCACGAGCAGACCTTATACATTAGAGACTGGCCTCGCGCCGCCCTGCGTACACATTTCTCGAGCCCTTCCTCGCACCACCCTTACCGCTGCTCATTGTTCCCTCTCATCTAGACCCGACGATCGAAGTCTTGGCTCCCATTGCTCCCGCACTTCTTCCGTAGCACCAGCGTCACAGCAGCTTGCAGGCGAGCGACGAGCCATTGTACTAACCAACCACCACAGTATATCGTTCGACCCCAGAGCCTCTCCGCCGATTGACCACGTCCACCCGACAGCAAACATGTCGACGCCCTCGATTCCGCCCCGTCCAACCCGCGCCAATGCCGGCCCCACCGCCGTCAAGGACAACTCCCCGCAAGTCCCGCCTCGCCCATCGCGCAGCAGGCTCGAGCCTTCTCCCGCCCGCGAGGAGTACAGTCGTTCTCCGCTCAACGACCTCCCCGAACACAGCAAGCGGCCCTCTGGCCACATCCACCCCTCCGACGTGCCCGCTCGTCCCCCGAGCGTCAACCTCCCCTCGATCGGTCAGGAGGGGGATGAATACGCCCACAGCTACGACCAGCTGCCCGCTGATGCTCACGGCGTGAAAAATGGCGATTCCGCACCCGAGCAGACCAGGAACGTGTCGCCGGACATGCCCATGCACGCCCCGCGAGCGTCGGTCCCCATGTCGATGGCCAAGAGTAGGATCTCAGCTGTCACACGGACGGACTCCTCGCAGGCCGCCGCCGCCGGCATTGGCAAGCCCGGGCAAGATCGAGACGGATACAGGTCGGCCGCCGACTCGAGCACTTCGCTCAACCGCGCCTCAAGTGGCGAGTCCGGCATGCGGCGCGCGCGCTCCAACGAGCCGCGTCCGTACCGGAATCACGGCAGCGCCGCCCGCTCCAACTCCAGCCTGCCCCACGGCGCGAGTTCCAAGCCCGAAAGCGTCCACGACGGCGAGCACGATGAGGAACAGGGCATCCCCGAAATCGGCATGCAAATCCCGCTGTACCCCAATGCGGGTGACGTGCAAGCCCCGTCTCCGGCGCAGACGCAGTCGCAGCACGCGCCGGGCGTTGGCTTCTTCAACGATGGCTCGACGCGCGCCCACCATAGGAAGCGGAGCTCACGCCACGAGTTTGGGCCGCAGGGCAGCTACGGGCTGCACGGGCACGGGGGCGAGGCGCCGCATGACCAGTTCGAGCGCGACTGGCAGCGCAAGCACCCCGAGGAGGCCGCCCAGGAGGGTTACAACGTGTATGGCAACTTTATCACGCCGAGGCCTGAGACGGCGTTGAGCAGCGCGGAGCTGAATAAGCTGGTGAATCAAAATTCGGATCTTGGGATGGGTATGTGGTGTGATTGCGAAGCTTGCGGGAGCAGAGGCTGACCAAAATCCAGGCACTAGCCCCAGTGCGATCGGCACCCCCGACCAGAATGTGGCTTTTGAGGCGACTGATGAATATAACCGTATTGCGTCGCCTAGACCCTCAACTAGACAGTCGCCCGGACCTGCAGAGCGCAAGAAGCGTTCCTCCAGCGGGGCTCACTCGGCCGTCGAGTCGCCTCTGCGGAAGACGTCTTTCCCCGCCCACGAGACGCAGCACATGCGTAATAACGCTGTTGAAGGCCACGATGACCTCGTCATTCACGTCGACCCCCCGGAAAAGGGCAACAAGGTTACTGGGGGTGGACCCCCGGATACCGTTGTTGATTTTGGTCCTAGCGGGGGCAACACGGAAGAAGAGGGTGGATGGGTGGATGAGCGCGGAGAGGGCACGCCGATTCTGGCTTCGGATGAGATTCTCAAGCGTCCCGGCAGCGCTTTCATGCAGCCGGCCGTCAACCCCGAGGAGAAGGCAGATGACGAATACTACGACAGCGACCACAGTCCGGAGCAGAGCAGGCGCAACAGCCAGCGACTGTCCACCAGTCGTCCCACTAGCAGGCCCGGCAGCATGCACGGCGAGTACACTGGCGGCAGCCTCCACCGTTTCATGTCTCACGAGGAGACGCATGGCTCGGGCATGGGCACGCCGCTGGAGGAGATCGAGGAGTACGAACCCCTGTTTCCGGAAGACGAGAAAGACCAGCCAAAGCCGAAGCCGTGGCAGAAACGGCCCGGTCTGGAGCACCACCACTTCCCGAGTCAAGATACTTGGGAAGACACCCCGTCGTCGCTGCAATATCAGACCACAGTGCAGACACCTGAGCCACCGCGCGAGTCTCGCGAGGAGCGCAACGGAGCATCCGCCTCTGAAGTCTTCGAGAGCCCTGAACAGGAGCAGCGCCGCCGCACAGAGAACACACACGACATGACGAGCGACAGCAAGACTTTCGCGAAGCCCCATTTCAAGCCGGGCGTGCAGGAGCAGATGGACTACCACCACCGGCCCGGCGTGAACCGTTTCCCCAGCCAAGACATCTGGGAGGACACGCCCGACAGCATGCGGCTGCAGACGACCGTTAGTGGGCCGCAGATGGAGGAAGTTAAGAGCCCCGAGGACGAGCGGCCTACCACCCAGGCCATCCCGACGAGTCAGGACGACGGCACCGCGCGTGCTACGACCGGCTTTGGCCAGGTGAGACATCCCTCGATCCCCGAGCGTCCTCAGAGGAGGAGCAAACTGGCCGAAGAAGTCAAGCCCGACGACGCAGCGCCGCAACAAGACGACCCGCGCTCGAAAGGCGTCCCCGACCTAGGCGCGCGCCAGCCCTCCCCAGACAAGGCCAAAGCCCCCGCCATCCCCGATCGCCCCAAACCCACCGTGCCCGCACGCCCCGCCCGCCCCGCCCGCACCGAATCCGCGGAAAAGACCGCCGCCGACGCCCCCGCGCCCAAACCCAAACCCGCCGTCCCCGCCCGCCCCGCCGCGGCCGATAAGTTCGCCTCGGTCAAGCAGGGCTTCATGAGCGACTTGAACGCGCGCCTTAAAGTCGGGCCCCAGCACTCGCCGCCCAAGGACCGCGAGCCCGCTGAACCCGAGTTCTCGGCTGAAGCCGCGCCTAAAGCGCCACTCGAGGACGCTCGGAAGGGCCGCGCCAGGGGGCCGCCGAGGAGGAGGCCCGCGCCTACTGCTGCAGCTGTTGCAGAGGAGGTAAAGTCGGTGCCGCAGACGTTTGGTTTCTCGATTCCCTGTACCGTGTGGGAGACGGACGCGGATGACCGTATTGTCGTGCCCTCCAGCTCCGGCTCCGGCCCCGCGGTCGAAGCGAAAGACAGCAGCGTCCCGGCGCCTGAGCCCTCGCCCCCAACAACTTCGGCTACGGCTCCGGCCGAGGCTCTGGCAGCAGCAGAAGACGACGACGAGCCCCTCTCCTCGACCTCCCCGGATAACGGCCGCAAATTCTCGCTCCCCGAGCTGGAACAAGTTCTCTCGGAAAATGAGGCGCAGAATACCGAGGAGCCCACGCTGGTGCAGCCGCCGTCGAGTTCGCCTGAGCAGGGGAGGGCGGTGGTCCCGCATGAGGCTGAGGGGGAGGGGGCGGGGGCGGGGACGGGGCCGTAGGTGGTTGTGGAGTCAAGGGGGAGGGGATGTGGGAAGGATAGGGGGGTGTGTGTTTACAGGAACGATGCTGTGTTCTGAACCGGATGATGTCCGTTTTGGGTGCTCTTTTGTTGTTGATGTTGAGGTTGAGGTTAATGCGATTTGAGGGGACGGGCGAGAGGTGGAAAGGGGGTGGATGTAGGACGAAAGTACGTAGCACGTTCGGTCATAGATGCGTGACTCCCTCTACCTACAACTGGCCCTCTCGTTTTACTCTCGCTTGTATACACAGGAAATCCTCTCTATAAGGATACTGCATATGAGGAGACTTAGCTACCAAGACACAAAACCCCCTGCGACCACCCCTCCTCCCTATCCTTACAGAGCACATCTCCTCTCGCCCCGGTATATCACGTCGACTCTTCTCCGGCGCCCCGGCACGCATCCACGCCGCCGAGTCGGCACGACAGTTCCTCGACGGTGCCCCGTGCCCGCCCAAACGCCGCCCTGAGACGCCGCGCTCTGCCCCACGACCGGGCCGCCCGATGACGCAGGCTGGTGCGCGGCCGCGCCTGCTTCGCTTTCTTTCGCTGGCGGTGATGGATGTTGTTGTTATTATTCGAGGAAGGTGCGAATCGCAAGGCCAGAGTGTGTGTACTTGACTTCACCTCCTCCTTCTCTCGAGCTTCTGCCACCGTCTGGTGTTCTGGTTTCTGCTCACTTGCCTTGCTGTACGCCGGCGCCGCATACACCACGTCTTTGTGCAGCGCAGCTCAAACTCTCTGTGCCCCGCGGACGCCAGCTTTCGCCCGCATTCGCAGATCGAATATCGGCTAGCATTGGAAACTGGAAGAGAGCTCCGCAGCCATGACGACCGCCTCGCGCCCCGCCGCTGACGCCGCGGCAACGTCGTCCTCGCCCTCTGCGTCTCGTTCGTCTCCACACGCGCCTTCAGCAAACGCACCTTTAGCACCTCCAGCTTCTTCGTCGGCGAGCACACACCTGGCACCTCCCGACGACGCGCCCCCCGGCATAGGCATCACACGGACTTCGACGGACGGCAAACCGCGAGGGAGGGTCGCGAGGGGTCTGAGCGAGCTCATCACGTCGCAGCTGGTGCCCGGCAATATGGCTAAGAGCCATGCGCTGTTGAGCAATTTTGGCGTGGATTATGTGCTGGTGTTTCAGTATGAGGGGAAGGGTGAGTTTTGGGGGCTGCTTCTACAGGGGATAAGTGGAGAGGGCGCTGGGGAGTGGACAGCGCTGAAGAAGGCGATGGCTGACTATTTGATATGAACGAACAGACAAGGCAACCACCGAACAGCGCTTCGAAGCGCTCTGTCGCCGACTCTCGCGCGTGGGGCTGGCAACCGAAGTCCGCACAGGCGAGTCCGGCAGCCTACTCGTCTTCATCCGCGTCGCGAGCGAAGAGCACCTATTCGGCGAGGTATACCGGTCGCGGGTCAAAGACTGGATCCACGGCGTGCGGTCGGCGGAGCCGGCCAAAGACACGCGCACCGCGCTGCAGCAGGACCCGCTCACGCAGGCGGAGCGGCTGCGGCTGATCTGCCAGCTCATCGTCAACCCTGAGGCTGAAGGTGGTGCGGGAATTACGCCGAATAAGGGCGAGTGGGAGGATGTGCAGAGTCTGTTTGCGCTGCACGATCATGCGTATAATAAGGAGTGGATTAAGAAGTGGAGTCGGCAGTGGTTGCTTTCGCCTGAAGACTTGGATGAGATCCGCAACCGGTTCGGCGCTAAGGTGGGATTCTACTTTGCGTTCACGCAGAGCTATCTCACCTTCCTGACCGTGCCGGCGGTGTTTGGGTCCTTCTCGTGGCTGGTGCTCGGCTACTTCAGCCCCTGGTATGCCATTGTGGCGAGCGTGTGGTGCGTCGTCTTCACCGAGTGGTGGCAGCATCAGGAGGAGGATCTGGCGCTGCGCTGGGGGGTTCGAGGTGTGAGCAACGTCGAGGCGAAGCGGCTGGAGTTTCAGCCGAAGCATGAGCTGACTGACCCCGTCACGGGGGAGACGCTGAAGGTGTTCCCCGCCAAGGACCGGTTGAAGAGGCAGGTGCTGCAGCTGCCGTTCGCCGTGGCCGCCGTTGTGGTGCTGGGCAGCTTGATCGCCATGTGCTTTGCGATTGAGATTTTCATCTCCGAGGTCTACTCTGGTCCGCTGAAGTCGATCCTGGTCTTCCTGCCGACTGCGATCCTCACGGTTGGCATGCCTTTCCTGACCGGCATCCTCACATCGGCCGCCAAGAGGCTCAGCGACTACGAAAACTACGAGACGGAATCGCAGTACGAGCGCAGCCTCACCGCGAAGACTTTTGTCCTCAACTTCGTCACAGCCTTCCTTCCCGTCTTCCTGACGGCCTTCGTCTACGTCCCCTTTGGCAGCCTGATCGTGCCCTACCTCGACGTCTTCAGCCTGACCGTCCGCCCCTTCGCCGACGACGACAAGGAGCTCGAAACCCCAGACGACTCATCCCAATTCTCCATCAACCCGGCGCGCCTGCGTAAACAAGTCATCTACTTCACCGTCACGGCACAAATCGTCAACTTCGGCATGGAAGTCATCGTGCCCTACCTCAAACGCCAGGGCTACATCAAATACAAAGAAATGCGCGCCAACCGCCAATCCAGCGGGAGCCCCTCGCCCGCCGCCGAAGACCCACCGGAAGAAAAAGAATTCCTCGCCCGCGTGCGCTCCGAAGCCGAACTCGGCATCTACAACTCGTACGACGACCTGCAAGAAATGGTCGTCCAGTTCGGCTACATGGCGCTCTTCAGCGTCATCTGGCCCCTCGTCCCCGTCTCCTTTCTAATCAACAACTGGGTCGAACTCCGCGCCGACGCAGTCAAAATCTGCGTCGAAAAACAGCGCCCCACGCCCTGGCGCGCCGACTCCATCGGCCCCTGGCTCGACGCCCTCTCCTTCCTCGCCTGGCTCGGCTCCATCACCATGGCCGCGCTGGTCTACATGTTCCGCAACGACGGCGTGGGCCCCGACGGTTCGCCCGCCGACCTCACGGGCTGGTCTCTACTACTCGCCATCTTCTTCTCCGAGCACCTTTACCTCGGCGCGCGCTGGGCGGTACGCACGGCGATTGCCAAAATCGAATCGCCCGGCCGCATGCAGGCGCGCCGCGCCATGTATACGACGCGGCAGGCGTTTTTCCGCGAGAGTTTGGCGCAGACGAGTGAGTTGCCGGCTGTGAACGATCAGGGTGAGGATGAGGAGAGGCCTTCGAGGGAGGTGTTGGAGGAGGAGGCGAGGAAGGGGAGTTTGAGCAGTGCGACGCCCGAGGAGAGGTTTTGGGCAAGGCAGAGGGGGTGGCGGAAGACGGTTAAGTGGGGCAAGGGCGTTATTGCTCAGGGGGATGTTGGGGGCGGGGTCGTGGGGGAGAGGGAGAAGAAAGAGTTGTGATTTGTGAGGGTGGTTTTTTTGGGGGGAGTGGGTGATGATTGAGAGGGGTTTGCGGGTTGTTGAAGTGGCATATGAATCTCACGGCCGTTCGTTCGGCTTCGTACGAGTGTGTTGGTTGTGGGAGGTAAAAGTCGGTCAGGTCGGCGTCGGCGCACGTAGTGACCATATGTAACAGGCAAGTCCCAGTACAAAGACTCGGGCCAGGGATACAATCAGATCTTTTTGCGTGATTGAGAATGTCTGCACGACTCTGCTTCAAATCACTTCGTTTTCGTCAATATCGAAAAAGAAGAGGGCCCCATGTGAACCTCGAGTGAGGCGTGGGACATTGCACTGCTTTCCCGCCGTTTCGTTAGTCCAGAAGCAGCCTTGGCCGTTCTTCAACGCACAGCACCAAGTACCTGCTCTATCATTTGATCTGCGCTTGACTCGAATACACCGCCTTTGCTTTCTTCCCGTCCACGGGGGGCACGTTACAACCACGACCACTCATCTCATCTCATCTACTTGATTCTTGGACGGCTTCGAGTTCGATTCGCTCGTCGTCCGACCTGCTCGCCTGGCCGTTCGCAGCGGGCGTACGCAGAGGTTTTCTCTCTGCGCCACTTTTGGCGGGCTGGTCGGAATCGTTCCAAGTCGTTTGAGTCGTCCCTGCTGTTTCCCCATCGTCTGAGTCGTATCGATTACCGCGTCCTCCGCGTCGTATTCATCCTCCTCTTGGTCCTCGTCGTCGGACGGGTCGAAGCAGATGTACTCGTGCGGCCCTTCACCCGTTGGAGCGACTCATCAGTCATGAGGCCCGATAAGCGCTCAATTCACATAGGTAATCTGGTGCTCTTTTCTCTCGACGCTCTGAAAGGCCTTGCTGCTCAAAGTTGGCTTTGCGTGGAGGCATTTTGATTTGGGGTGGTAGGGATGGGGAATCCTCAGAAGTGTGAATCGATGTAGAATCAATGAGAGGTATTAAGAGAAATGGAAAGAAGTGGATGCAGCTTAGCCACGCGATATTCTGATGTCAATTCCCGTCCTGTCCTGTCGTCAATCTGATCGATTGAGGTGATGTGGACGCGACTGGCACGCGTTGATGCCCTACGTCATACAACACGAACCTCCCACGCTAAACCCCGACGCCGATCCCGGCCCCGACATTTCCACTGTCGTTTGCACGCCATAGCGAACCGGTGGAGACCCTCAATCGCAGCCATCCAGACCACTCTCGCCCACGCAAACCTCAAACTACGACGAAAGACCACTCTCGCCCGCACAAACCTCAGACTACGACGAACAGCAACCCGCCCCATCTCCTCACCAGCCAACCCCTACCCGACGCCCGCCCCGCCCACCACACCCACTCCACCGCTACCCCTCCAACCCCCCCCGCCCCCACCACCTCGACCACAATGCCCGAATCCCGCTCCCACGACCCCCTCGTCTGGATCGACTGCGAAATGACCGGCCTAACCCCCACCGACACCATCATGTCCCTGGCGTGTTTCATCACGGACTCGCACCTCAACCTCCTCGACCCCACGGGCTACGAAGCCACCATCCACCACACCCCATCCCAGCTCGCGGCGATGGGCCCCTGGTGTCGCGATCACCACGGCGCCTCGGGCCTGAGCGCCGCATGCGCCGCCTCGACCACGACAGCGGAAGAAGCGGCAGCGGGCCTGCTCGCGTACGTGCAGAGCTACGTGCCGGAGCGGAAGCGCGCGCTGCTGGCGGGGAACACGGTGCACGCGGACAAAGCGTTTCTCGTGAGGGAGCCGTGGACGGCGGTGGTGCGGCATTTGCATCATAGGATTCTGGACGTGAGTGCGGTGAAGGAGGCGGCGAGGCGGTGGGCGCCGGAGGAGGTTTTGAAGGGGGTTCCGAGGAAGGCGGGGAAGCATGAGGCGCGGGCGGATATACTGGAGAGTATTGAAGAGGCGAGGTTTTATCGGGAGGTGTTTTTTATGGGGGCCAAGAAGTAGGGGGTGTCGGCTGCAATGCTGTGATGGAGAGGGAGTCGCGGGAGGAAACTCAGGAAAGGGCATCGGATTCGACGATCCAGGCTACCTAGAGCTGCAGTCCTGCGCTCGTCGACCTGGTGCGCTCTCATCGTGCGGAAAGAATCCTCCAAAGCCTTCGCCGCGACAGTACCGCGCGAATACCAACCTTCCACCCCAACAATACCGGCTAAAAAACTCACGCCGAAGCACCGTATACGCCAGAATCATTGCTCTAAAAGATGAACTCGTCCTACGAGCCGCCTTTGGCTTCCTCTCTCTCGCCAGATCCCTCGTCGTCAGTACGGGGGCGCTTAGCCGGGTACTCGCCATGGGGTTCATACGGCGACTCCTGCATCCTGGCTTCGTTGGCCTGAGCCGCTGCTTGTTGGAGCTGTTGCAGGGGGTCGGGGTGGGCGGGCTCAGGGGTTTGCTGCCTGGGAGGTCTCGGTGGCTGATGCGCTCCCAGCTCGGGGAGATTGCCCATCTCATGCTCCGGGACCGGCCTCCCCGTTCCGTTGAAGCGATTCTGAGGCGCCACTGGGTGACCTGACGTGATGTTGGCGTGCGCCGGGGCCGGCGGGAAGTCGGTTTGGGTTTCGAGGAGGCGGCCCTGCAGGTCGAGGATGTACTCGCGCAGCGCAAAGTTCTCGTTTTGCAGCGTGCGAAAGTTGGCATCCATGGTGTCCATGGCGTGCACCTGCTCCTCGAGGTGCACAATATGGGCCTCTTTGCGCTGGCGGAACGCGCGCTGAGATTGGTCAGTTGAATCATGCAATTCGAACCTCAAAAGGTCTGGTCCATACCTGGGCAGCTCGGTTCTGCGCAGCCCTCTTACTGGTCGAGAGCTCCCTCTTCCCCTTGCGGGCCTCTGCGCTCAAGCCATCGTCCGGATCGGCATCCTTGCTCATGGGGTACGGAGGCTGTGGAGCGCCGTTGGGATTGTATTGGTCGGGTGGGCTAGCAGCTTGAGGGGAAGGATATTGGCCTTCGGCTTCCCGTGGTGCGGCAGAAGAGGTCGGATACGGGGATATACCCGCCCCAGTGGTGCCCGCCGCAAGGAGATGCTCTCTTAAGCCTGTGAAGCGCCTTGATTAGTAAACCATGTTCTCGCGTTGCAGCGATTCGTGAGCAGATGTCCAGGCATAGATCCGGAATGTAGTGACGCAGAAGTAGACATGAAAAAGCATTGGCAGTGGCAATGGCAATGAAGTAACTAACTCATCTCGAGATTCTGAGGCGGCTCTTGCTACACGGACATGGTCAGTTACAGCTCGATGTTCCGCCTTGCGGAGCTCGAGGCTTCGTTAGGGTGGTGACGCAGTCCAACATCCAACATACTTGAGCGTGAGAAGTAGCCTGCTGCATTTCGAGGAGCAGGGGCGATCCGCGCGGTGGAACGGTGGCCTGGAGTTGAAGCAGGAGTGGCTGAAGCGGCAACGATTGCGTCGCTGAGACCGGGACAGTGAGTGAGATCGAAAGTGAATCGCGCCGAATCGCGAGTGTCGATGTCCCTCAGTGCAGCAACTGTGAACTCGCGCAGTCTCCAGCGATCGATGCTATCCGATTACAGCCTGGAGCAATAGCCGAGTCGCAAGTGAACTCGCCGTTCACGATCTCCGTCGCGACAGGAACCGTCTGCGCGCGCATGGTCAGCACCGCGCGAGCACGAGGAATAGGCATATTTCTGTGGCGACTCGCCGTCCACGCTTTGTGCGACGACAGTTGCGCGCCGCGGATGGGGGATGAAGCCGACTGACCTGAGGAGGAGGCGTGGGGTGGTTGATGCGCGATGGTCGACGACGACTGGGCCTGACTAAGACTGAGGGGGAGTTGATTGAACCTGGAAGATGCACCACGGCGCGGGTGTTCCCGGGAGCCCCGCCTTGCCCGCATTCCGGTCACGTGCAAGGTTTCATCTTGCCTCGGAGACCTTCTCCAACCGTTCTTACGGGGCGCGGATGCCGAGCAACTGCAAGACGGTCGATTGACCATACGAGCCCTACTACTGACGTGCTGGCATGAGATTAGGAATGCAAGAGCTTACGCTGACAAACGGGTCTTGCGGGTCTTCCCGTCCTTTGCACCAGGAAAAGCTACGAGATGCTTACATGTTGAGCGTGTGCACTCCCCGCCCGATCTGCTTACTGCTTACGTGAGAGGGTAGGAGCTGTGGGACAATCTTAGACACATTACGAGCCATGGTAGGTAGGCCTGCCACGATGTGGTTATGGTGCGAATGTTCTGATGTCATGATGCACACCCACCATGGCCACTCACGCCCACCTCAGACTGAGATAGCATCGGGGGTAAGAGCAATACCTACTTCTCGTAGGTGTCTCGTCGAAGAGTACAACCCCGCTCGTCCCGCTCAATACGTCCCGTGCATCACCCCAATCCTCCCACTATCCAGCACCAAAACATTTCCATTCACATACGCCCCCGCGGCGCTGGCCAAATACAACACCGTCCCGACCACATCGCCCGTCCGCCCCAGCCGCTCACCCGGAATAACCATCCTATCGAACGCC
Source organism: Aeminium ludgeri (assembly GCA_004216415.1). Classification (NCBI taxonomy): domain Eukaryota; kingdom Fungi; phylum Ascomycota; class Dothideomycetes; order Mycosphaerellales; family Aeminiaceae; genus Aeminium; species Aeminium ludgeri. The sequence goes on from SGQK01000167.1 coordinate 15,519, forward strand.
CCCTTCTCCGTGGGATCCCTCCCCGCCACCCCACCCGCCTGCGAGATCATACCCTCCGCCAGCTCCGACGGGAACAGCCCCGGCGCGAGGCCGTTGACGCGGATCGAGTAGGGCACCAGCGCGGATGAGAGGTGCTTCACCATGTGTGTCGCAGCGGCTTTGCTGGCTGGGTAGGCGCCGAGGTTGCCCGGGTTGCGCAGGAAACCGGCGATGCTGCTGGTGACGAGGATCTGGCTTTTGCGGCCGGGCAGGCGGTCGGTGCCGCTGTTGCCGGTGTCGAGGAGCTCGAGGAAGGCCATGGCGGTGAAGAAGATGGAGGTCGTGTTGGTGGCGAAGGTGCGGTTCCAGTCTTCGGGGTCTTGGAGGAGGGCTTGTTGGGCGTATTCGTGGACCGAGACGTCGGAGGTTTTGACACCAATGGGGGGTGGCATGTAGCCGCTGTTGCAGCAGAGGAGGTTGAGGTGGCCGGTTTCGCGTTTGACGTGGGCGGCTGCTTGGCGGAGGGAGTCTTTGCATGTTACGTCGCCGACAATGGGGACGATGTTGGGGGAGAGCGCGGCGGCTTCGTCGAGCTTGTCTTTTCGCCGGCCCACGATGTAGACTTTAGCTGCTCCGTTGTGTGCGAAGGCTTTGGTCATCATGAGACCGATGCCTGGTGATTGTCAGTCGACATGCCGTTCTGAAGCGTTGCACCTCGTCATCTGCGAAAACCAACCTGTAGCGCCTCCGGTGATGAGAACCACCATGCCCTCCACGCTGAACAGACTCTTGCCGTCCGCGTCGTTCATGATTGAGGTCTGTCGAAGATTCTATCGTGTATGAGGAGAAGGATAAAGGTGCTTTTTTTCGTGGGACGCCCTCAGCTTTAACGACCTCGAGATGTAGGTATGTAGCACAGCATACAACAGGGAGCGGGGAGCTAAGTCCCCACGGACTTAACGTCAAAGATCCCGCACCTGCGGGGATGCCGATGACGATGTCCAGACTTCAGAAAGCAGTCTTCCCCACATGGAGACGTGATGGAAATGTTGCAATGCACCGAATACCATGCTCACATCGTTCCAGACTCTGGTGGTAACGATCGTAAGAGCAATACTTCCCGTCCATCGCTCGTCGAGGAGTACAATCCGTCTCGCCCCTCTCCCATGCAGTTGGAGTCTTAGACCAACACGAAAACGATGTCTCTTACCTTGGCCTACGACAGATTGCGTCTCGTAGCTCAACGACCTCATGGTTGAATGAGCATGTCGCGAACACTTCAGCAGGCCCCGTTGCTGTGTCAAAGCAAGACATCGATCCGGTCCAGAAAGCGGGCCAGGCAGCGGACGTATGCCGCCGGGCTTCCTCATGAACCACTTCGGCGAGCTTTTAACGCAGGCCGACCGGCGATAATGCGCACAGCGCTCATCGAACCGAGAAGCGATGCCGACGGAAGCTCCTGGGGGGAGGTCGGGGTTTATATACGTTGCGGAGTTTGGAGGCATCGCTGGGATAAACCCCGAACGCCAAGTGGGCGGGCTGATCAGCAACCGATCCGACTTTTAGGGCTGAGCGCATCGGGCAGTCCAGATCACGCCTTGTTGTCCAGACCGCCTCATCATCTAAGGTGTCACTCTCCAGGGTTGCGACATTCGACGGCGTCTGAAGGCGGGGTACCAGGCAGCCCGAAGCGCAAGAGCGGAGGAAAGATCAGGCCGCACACCGGAGAGGTTCCCATCCGGCCTCGAGCCGGCTGCCTGACGCCTGCTCTCGGGCGCACCGCGACCCGACAACAACCTTGGAGCCTTGAGCCTGATGATCGACGGGAGTCGGCCGAGAGGCTCGCGGCACCACTCGAGGCCGCCCTTTTTTCTGAAAAAAGTCAGATGCCGCGAGATTAATGTTGCTGGTGGGGATGTCGTAGCGAGCTCGGCGAGCATGGGACGCGAGGCTGAGAAACTACTACTACTCCAGCCGCAGGCTGATGAAGCAAGGTTTGCGGTGTCGTCAGTTGCGACGACTGCTCGGATGCGGTACCCGCAACCATCCGCCGTACCTACATACGACATGCTCCTCAGCTTGCACCGGGTGGTACGGCGATCCGTCACCGCTCCTCGTCCAGGGTGCCAGCCTGGTGATGTGGCTGCTCAGATCAGAATGCGGGTGCGAGGCTGGGCATGTGCACCGCCATGTCACAAGCGAGAGGGATCGTGGCAGGTGTCGATGGTGCGGTGATGGTAATAGGACAACACGTGGCTGACAGACGGCAAGCCGGCCTCGCGAACAGGCGAACCAACGCCTGAGACGAAAGCTGCGGCCTGATGATGAATTGCGCAGCCCACACGTATCCAACACGAGTGTGGAGTTTGTGTGCGGAGATATCACTGCCTTTACTTGCGCGCGCAACTCCTGCTGAAAGCGGAACGATGTTGCGACACACAGCCATCTTTCGAGCCATTGTCGCAAAGTATGATTCACGACGGCCTTTTCTTACGGAAGCCTCTCGCGCCATTGGTACCTGGTCAGCGGCTTGCAAATGACACGATGGCCGGTGAGTCAACATTGGTAAGAGAGCACAGTCGCGAGTGTAGTCAGCGAAGGTGCTTTGGCAGCGGCCGGAGACGGCCATTGGCTGGAGCCAAAGACGGGGCCGCAGGAGGCTCGCGAGGATTGCGAGACGGAGCGTCGGCGAACGAATACGTGCGCGCTCCGACCGGCCCAACTTTGTGCAGCAGGGCGGAGCTTGCGGACGGATCTTGGAACCTCGCGGGCGTTGGACCTGAGCACAAATATCACCCGTCGTCTTCCACTCCAGGTTTCTTGATGTGTTTCACACCCACACCCACAACACTCTACAAGTTCAATCAACAATAACCACCACCGCGACCAAAGATCAACACCAACACTGCTTCCAAACAGTCTCTCACCTTCCATCTGAGAACTCACTTTGATCTCCCGCGCCCAGAGCTCGGACTCGCTCAACAACCACCCCATTGGACGGTGACTCAGGCAGCAAGAAACATCAACCTTCTCTGTTTGACTCACGTCGCATCGATTGAGAAATAAGAGCCATGCCTTCCCTTCTAAGGCTGCAGACTTCTCTCGAAGAACCCATCACAACCAACGCCATCCACCGGACATCACCACCGCTCCCCCAGAACCCCGCCAAGAAGCAAAAGATGTCTCTCACCCAAACCTACTACGTCGCCTCCACCGCTCGCTCAAAGCTGGGCAGGGAGGCCGGTCGCGGCGACCACAACCTGCGTCGCCTCGTCGGCCACGCCAATCTCCTTGACACCCTCATGGTCGAACTCGCCGACGCCGAGCGCGAGCAGGAGGCCGCCTTCAACGACTCCATCCACTACGCCTCGCACAGCTCCGAGCCCCGCCACATCCAGTTCCTCGACGCTCTGGCCGAAGCCGAAGAAGACTCCGACTCCGACGACAGCGACAGCGACTCCGACGCCGACTACTACGACGAGGACGAGGACATGTTCACCATCCCGCTGCAGCGCATGCGATCACCACCCGCGCCGCGCCCCGCCGACGACGACGAGGACATGGAGATGGAGGAGGACTCACCAGAACCCGAGCTCACGCACGACGAGAGCGACTCGGACGACGACCCGATGATGCCGACGTCGCCCGAGGACACGACGATGGAGTTCAGCGAAAAGGACTTCGCCAACAAGCAAGCCATCGCCACCACCACCTTCTACGACGTCAAGCCCGACCACAGCCGACTCGACAGCATACATCATCCGCAGTCGCACTTGCAGCAGCCGCAGACGCCCATGATCGCCGCGTGCTGAGCGCGTCTTTCTGCTGCTGCTTCTTCTGTTGTTGTCTGGTCTTAGCGTATCGAGCGCTTTCAGCGAGCGAGTCGTGTGTGTCTTTCTTGAGCATGGTGTTATTTTCGGGATGGGATGGGATGGGACGATATCCCAGGGCACGGAAATTTCTTTTGAGTTATGGACGGCATCACTACTCTGACGGGGCGGGGGGAATGACGAGATGCCGCAACGGGCTCTCTGGCAGGATGTGTTCTCCCTCAGAGGTCGAGGACCGCCAAATGGGGACGACGAGCTAGCTATACGCATCAATCTGATGGTCTACGAGCCACCTTTCACCACCACCACTTTCCATCTCCAACGTTCCTCCCCTCAATCCTCTCACCAGCCCTCATCGCACTTCACACCACCATGAACCACGCAACGCACCTCAACTCAACTCCACTCTTGTCACAACAACCCCATCACGCCACGCATACCGCCGCAAACAAACCCAAACAAAAAAAAACCCCCCCCACCAGAACTTCGCAGACCACACCAGACCAGATCCCTCCGGGCCGGAGAAGTCAACGCCGTCCTTACCCCCGACGTGTCAGCAGCGCAGCTTCGGCGCGGCCGTCTGACAAACCCCGAGCACGCGGGGCGCGCTCGCTCGCTCGCTCGCAATTTATCAATCCATCCGCGGGCTCGCAAATCGCTCGGGCTCTCGGGCTCGGGGGGGGGGGGGGGGGGGGGGGGGGGGGGGGGGGGGGGGGGGGGGGGGGGGGGGGGGGGGGGGGGGGGGGGGG
>SGQK01000168.1:0-19194 GCA_004216415.1 Aeminium ludgeri
CCCCCCCCCCCCCCCCCCGCCCGCGTCGTCACGTCCCTCGATAAAAGTTCCGCGCGAACTTGACACCCACCACCCACGTCCACCACCCCACACCCCGAACCGGCGACATGGGCTCCAAATACGGCACCATCGTCATGGGCCCCGCCGGCAGCGGAAAAACCACCTTCTGCACCGCCCTGATCTCACACCTGCGCGCGCAGAAGCGCTCCTGCTTCTACATCAACCTCGACCCCGCGGCGGACGACTTCGCCTACGAACCCGACGTCGACATCAAAGACCTGATCTCGCTCGAAGATGTGATGGAAGAGCTGCACCTGGGTCCCAACGGCGGGCTGATCTACTGCTTCGAATTCCTGCTCGAGAACCTCGACTTCGTGACCGAGCCGCTCGAGACCGTGACCGAGGAATACTTGATCCTGATCGACATGCCAGGGCAGATCGAGCTGTACACACACGTGCCGATTGTGCCGAATCTGGTGCGGCATCTCACGCGCGGCAGCTTGAATGTCAGCATGTGCGCGACGTACTTGCTTGAGAGCTCGTTCATTGCGGATCGGGCCAAGTTCTTCGCCGGGACGTTGAGTGCCATGAGTGCCATGCTCATGATGGAGCTGCCGCACGTGAATATTTTGAGTAAAATGGATCTGGTCAAGGGGCAGATTGCGCGGCGGGAGCTGAAGAGGTTCATTGACCCGGACATCAGTTTGCTGCAGGATGCGCCCGAGAGTGGGTTGGTGTATGAATACAAGGAGGGGGAGGGCGAGGGGGATCCGGCGGATAGCCAGATGGTGGTTGCGGGGGAGTCTTTTGGGAAACTGAATCGCGCCGTGGGGAGGTTGATTGATGATTTCAGTCTGGTGTCGTTTTTGAAGCTCGACGCGCAGGATGAGGATAGTGTGGGGGCGATTTTGAGCTTCATCGATGATGCGATACAGTTTCACGAGGCGCAGGAGCCGAAAGAGCCGGCGGACGAGATGATGGAGGAAGACACGGAGATGGGCTGAGAGCGCACAAAGACGAACCACGGAAGGGCTGATTGAGGCATTGCTCGATACGAAATCTGGCGCCGTGTTGGCGCACTCGGACACGAACATCATTGATATCCACGAACGGCCCCCACCCGTGGGGTGCTTGGGCCGGAGGTATTGAAGTTTCCTCGCAATTGGGCTGCCAGGCATGGCAAAGGCTAAAGCGCTGCTCTGGGCAGTAGGGAGAGCAGCTCTCTTGAAGATCCGGTGTCGGGGCAATGCACGCGACCACTAGTCCGCATAGCTATTCCGCCAGCGTCATCCGCGAAAGCCGAAGACGCTCCCAATGCAGGCCGCGAAAGACGGCCTCCTTCCAGCCAGCAGCTCGAAGAGTAGATAGCCGAAGAGAAAACCACAGTCCATAATCAATCCACTTGACCCGTACTCCATCCCCTTCCCCTTTAAGCATCCGGATCAAAAACATCCACCCCCCTCCCCCTCCCCACATTCCCTGTGTCGAACAAACTCGCCCTCCGCCTCTCCGCCTCCTCTCTCGCCCTCGCCTCGCGCTCCTCCTCCTCCGCCCGTCGCCTCTCCGCCTCCACCCGCTCCTCCGGCGTCAACACGCTCCTCGGATCCATCCCCTGGTCCAACATACGCTGAATCGTCCCCAGAGCCCCATGCGACATATTCAACCACGTCGGCCAGGGCTCGAAGCCCTCGCGCGCCGCCTGCCGCAAAGGATCGAACCAATCACTCGCCTCGGGCGGCAGGTCCTGCGTCGCCTTCGTAGACGTCGTGACGGGGACTTCGTGCATCTTCGGCGGCTCCGTGAACGGCGGGGCAGGCGTCGCCGTCTCCGCCTTCACATCCCCACCCGGTGTAGCCGCAACGCCATTCGCCCCCACCTCTTTCCCCCCTTCTTCCCCACCCGCCCCCTCGCCCTCAGCAGCAGCGCCCTCCTCCAGCCTTCCCCGAAACCCCGGCGGCACCGTCGTCTTCCCCACAAACGCCGCATACTCGAGCAACTCGCTTACACCGACCCTCTTCTGCCCCTCCCCTTCCCCCCCCACCTCCACCCCACAGGGAATTTCCGCCGCCTCCCTCCTCGTCGCCGCCAGCAACTTCAGCGCGCTCTGCAGCTGCTCGTCGAGCGCATCTGCAGTCGCGCGGAGTTGCACGGCGCGGCGGACGTTGCGCTGATGGGTGTGCAGGCGGGTGAGGGAGGCGTTGAGGGCGGCGTCGGCGGCGAGGAGGTCGGAGGCGGCGCTAGGGGAGGGCGTGTAGGCGGCGATGGACTCGGTGAGGGTTGTCAGGGCGGCGTCGAGGTTGGCGTAGGTGTGCTGGATGTGGGAGAGCATTGTTGTGGTTGGCGTAGGGGGAGATGGGTGAGTGGGTGCGGTGAGATGGGGGGTGGAGAGGTGTGGTGGGATGGGGAGTGGAAAGGTGGTGGTGAAGGGAGGGGATCTTGAAGACGCGGGACGCGGGACGCGAGCTCGGAGGTTTGAGCGTCTTTCACATGCGCGACGATCTCTTGACAGCTCCCGTCCACGGACTGCCATCTCCACGACTCACGGCAAGTGGACAGGTGTGAAATCATGTTTGGGGCTCGAGAAAAACCTATGCGGGTCTATTCCATATCCTAGTACGTCATCAAAAACCGACAACACGCCCCGAATACGGGAGCCTAACCCACACAGATCCTCCTCCTCGCCCACCCCGTTCAAGAGAGGCAATGTTGAAGCTCTCCGGAACGCCTTCGCTAAATACAAAATCAAATCGTCGTCCGGCGCCGCCGCGCATGGCGACGGTGTCTCTTTTTTCCTGCCCGCCTAGCACCGAAAAAACGTGGGTATCTCTCCGTCCCCGCCCCCTCCTTCAGACACGACGCCCTCGCGAGCGTCGCCGTGGAAGGGGTGTATGTTGAATGCATTGATGATTTTCTGCTTTTTTTTTTGGTCAAACGCCGAGGTTAGGTGTGCCGGATGTCGAGGTGGGACCTCCACAGCTGTTGAGCTGAGCGTGGAGGGGTGAGGATGTTAAAACAAAAGGCCGCTCAAACCAGGACGGGGAACCATCCTAAAAGTTGAGCTTCTTGGGCTTCTCCCAGGAGAAGTTCTGGTTGGTGAAATGCCCGTTCTGGGCCGTGGCGTTGTAGATGGGCTTGGCAAGGTCAAGCGCCTTGACAATGACACCGGGGCGCATGTCGAAGTTGTTGCGGATGATCTGCACCAGCTCCTCCGACGTCTTGGTCGACGTGCCGTACGACTCGACGAAAATGGAGAGGGGCTCGGCCACACCAATGGCGTAGGAGAACTGCACCAGGGCACGGCGGGCGAGGCCCGAGTGGACCAGTGACTTGGCCACCCAGCGCGCGAGGTAGGCGGCGGAGCGGTCGACCTTGCTGTAGTCCTTGCCGGAGAAGGCACCACCACCGTGAGCACCCCAGCCACCGTAGGTGTCGACGATGATCTTGCGACCGGTTAGACCGGCGTCACCCTGGGGGCCACCGATGATAAACTGGCCAGAGGGTTGGATCTGAGGGGGGCATGTCAGCACGTGGCTCGGGGGAGTGAGTGAGGGTAGGATGATGTTAACTCACGTGGTAAACGGTCTTGTCGTCAAGATACTTGGGGGGGATGACCTTCTTGACAATCTTCTCGATGATCTCCTTGCGGAGCTGCTCGGTGGTAATGGCCTCGCTGTGCTGGGCGCTGACCACGACGGTGTCGACCCTCCTGGGCACGACGGCGCCGTTGTCGTGGTCGTACTCGACGGTGACCTGAGTCTTGGTGTCGGGCCTCAACCAGGGCAGGCTGCCGTTGTTCATCGAGTCCGTCATCTCTTGGTTCAGCTTGTGGGCGAGCTGGATGGTCAAGGGCAGCAACTCGGGCGTCTCGTCCGAGGCGTACCCGAACATGATACCCTGGTCACCGGCGCCCAGCTTCTCCAAAGCCTCCTCGTAGTGCAGACCTTGAGCGATATCGGGGCTCTGCTCCTCGATGGCCACGAGAACGTTGCACGTCTTGTAGTCGAAGCCCTTGGACGAGTCATCGTAGCCAATGTCTTTGATGGCGCCACGAATGACCTTCTGGTAGTCGATCTTGGTCTTGGTGGTGATCTCGCCGAAGACCATGACCATGCCCGTCTTGGTGGCCGTCTCGCAGGCAACCTTGGAGAGGGGGTCCTCCTTCAGGCAGGCGTCGAGGACGGCATCGGAGACCTGGTCGGCGATCTTGTCGGGGTGACCTGTGGGGGAAACTGTCAGAGAATTTTCCAGAAGAGGCTGGTGATCATCGAGTCAACTCACCACGACCGACGGACTCGGAGGTGAACAGGAAGCTGCCCGGCTTCGCAGCGGGCGTGGTGCCGTTGGCTTGAACCATGGTGACGATTGGGGAATTTGGGGGAGTTTTGTGCCGGGGGAAAGGACCGTTTTATTGTGAGGCCGTCGACTCGAGGACTATCTGGGGCGAGCCGTTGTATGGGATGTGGGTGAGGAGGGGAGGGGCAGGGAACAAATGTTGGTGAAAGGTGTCAGAAGGGGGGATGGCGGGGAGAGGGAGAGAAAAGAACGGAGGAGTGGGGCATGTCGCGATTGATGAGGCCCCACCCCACCGCGCGTCACGTGCCGACGTCCCTGGCTCGCCTGGCATGTACCCGCCCGCACGTCAGACGTGGGTTGCCTTCCCCACCACCCACGTCGCCTTGCGGAGACTTGTCGCCTTTCGCTCCACCTGTGTCTAAATGACTGAGGCACTTTGAGGTATCGAATTAAAAAGAAGACCTATCTCTGGAGTTGTCTCGAGGTTGTGTTGGACCGAAGAAGACTCCTCGACGACGTCCAGCCCCGGCTGCTTCCCCCTTGTGTTGCCCTCCCACGGGGGCTTCCCAGCCTGCTGTCGACCAACAAGAGAATGTCATGGCTGTGGACGACGAAAAGAGACCGGGTGGCGTTGATATCTTCTCTCGGTCAGCAGAGAGGCCTCGCCGAGCACGGCAGATGCGACGCCCTCCACAGGTGGCACGGCAGTGGAAGGCGAAATCGACAGTACCCAAGTACTCCTCACCTGATCCGTGGAGTGTATCCGTTGAAATCTACCTGTCGGCAGACCAGCTCTTTGCAGAGTCTCTCCTACTGCTTTCGCCATTGCAGCGTTCAACAGCACCTTCTCGGTCACAGAGAGAAGACCAGCGCTTCGAGCCCTCCCTGGGCGAGATCGCAACCCTGTGGCGGAAAGCATACCAGTGGGTCATAAGACCCTCCCGGAAGAACATTGCATCGAAGGGCTACTATGCTGTCTGGTACCAGTCCCAACGGAGACTTTCGCGGCCCTCATGAAGCAACTTTTCATGGCCGGCATCCAAGTCCCTTTGCGCTCAGTTCGCTGCCACGCGAAAGCTGAGACTGGAACACGACAAAATTACTGTGAGTCGCGAATTTCCTCTCAATTGGACACTGAACCAGTGCAAATAAAAGCAGGCGGATACCATGTCAGACGCAAGTAACTACGGAGATATTATCAGCGTAGATGCATTAAAGTAAGGTAGCTAGCAATCAGCAGAAAGGTTTACCCCACACCCCACGCCCACGCCCCGCCTCACCCAGCATCCAGATGGCAAGAACATGAACAGTTTGAAGCCGACAAGCGGGGAGCGAGGTAGCTTCACGTTCTCACGATCAATCAAAACCATTCGCACTGCTAGCTATCATGCATGACCTTGCCCGGCGACATCGGCGCGGCGAGAGGGGCAATGCTGGAGAGGACAAAAGCCGGACTGGGGCGGCTTTTGACGTGCTTCGGGCAAATGATTGCGAGCCGGGAAAACATATAAGGACGCGGGCGATGTACCTCTCCTTCTCGGCTTTTGCTTGCCCGATGATTGTTAGATCGACCTCTTTCGCTCAGCCTGTCTTGCTGTTTTCTCCCATCAACTCGGCACCTTTTCCCTAAACCAAATTCATCAACATGGCTCCGGCACTGACCGAGAACGCTCCAGCGGCGCCTCACACCCTATCCAAGGGCGGGGCCGCCCTCGACCGATCCCTCTTCCCGGACGGCCTCATCACCTCTGGCCACCACAATCCGGACCCCTCCAAGCTAAGCACTTACGAAGACTTCCCCAAAGAAATCACCGGGCCCACCGTGTGTGCCCGTCCATCCAGCCCCCACGCCGCCAACCCATTAAGCTGACCACGCTTCCGCTGCAGGTTTGGGAAGCAGAAGACTACACCAACAACCCCGAGCGCTGGACGCACGTCTTCAGCACCGCCGAGATCACGGAGCTGAACGATGCAGCCGACGCCTTCATCGCCGCCGACAAGCCGCTGACGGGCATCACGAGCGACATTTTCCCTCTGGCAACGCTGGGGCCCTTCCTGCGCACCGTCAAGACCGAGCTCCAGAACGGCAAGGGCTTTATCTTGTTCAAAGGACTCCCCGTGCGCGAATGGGGTCTGCGCAAGTCTGCCGTACGTATTCGCCACCCGCCCAGCTCTCTCCTCCCCGTCCCCATCGAGACGCGCCCTTCCCCACCCCTCAACCCCTCGAATTAACCGCCACCGCCCCGCAGACCGCATACATGGGCCTCGGCACCCACCTCGGCCTCCCCGTCTCCCAAAACGCCCACGGCCACATCCTAGGCCACGTCAAAGACCTAGGCGAAGACCCCTCAACCCCGGACCGCGTACGCATCTACCGCACCAACGCCAAACAGTACTTCCACACCGACGGCGCGGACCTGGTCGGCCTCCTCTGCATGGCCAAAGCGCTTTCCGGCGGCGAAAGCGACATCGTCTCCACGCACCACGTCTGGAACACGCTGCAGCGCGAGCACCCGGACGTGGCGCGGACGATGGCGACGGGGAACTGGTTCTTCGACCGCAAGGGCGATAGGAGTCAGGAGCAGGACGAGTGGTACACGGGGCCGTTGGTGTACTTGGAGCCGGAGACGGCCAAGGGTGGCGAGAGGCGGCTGTGGTCGCGCTTCGATCCAATGAACCTGACGTCTCTTGGCCGGCTGCAGGAAGGGCCCAACGCGCGTCTGCCGCCGCTCTCGCCGGAGCAGCGCCACGCGCTCAAGGTGTTCGACGACACGTGCTCGCGCTTGGCGCTGCATATGGTGCTGGATCCGGGGGATATCCAGCTGCTGCATAACCCGCAGGTGTTCCATGCGCGGACGGCGTACACGGATCATCCGGCGGGGGCGGTGGACGAGCAGGGGCGGGAGAGGCCGCGGAGGCATTTGATGCGGCTTTGGCTCGCGACGCCGGAGAGTGAGGGCGGGTGGCGCACGCCGTGGTTTGATAGCGATCGGAAGAAGAGAGGTGGGATTCAGGTGGACGAGACGCCGCCGAAGTGCCCGTTGGATGCGGAGTAGACGGAGAGAGTTTGGGGGAGAGGTGGGGAGGCTCGGCTGCGCCTACGGTTGTTCCAGCAGTTCTCATACAAGCCACGACATACACACGTAGAAGTACCACCCCTGCGGCCTTCCCGCCCTCACAACTTCGCCGCCCTCCCCTCAATAACATCCCTCAACAACACCAACCCCTCCCTAGCAAACCTCACCATGTTCCCCGTCCTATCCCCCCCCAGCCCCGTCTCGACCTCACGCACAAACGTGCCTCTCTCGCAAACCACCGCGAGCGCCACATAACCCGGCGTCCGATTCCGCGTCTCCCCGCCCGTCGGCCCCGCCGTCCCGCTCTCCGCAATGCAATACGTGCTGCCCAGCGTGCCGCGCACGTGCGTCGCCAGCCCCGCGACGATGTCCGTCGTGGGACCCTTGTAGTCTTTGATGCTGGCCGCTGTCCAGCCAGCGAAGGCCGTGCGTGAGGGAAGGGTGTAGAGTGTCAGGCCGCCGGCGTAGATTTTGCTTGCGCCGGGGACGGAGAGGAGGGAGGCGGAGAGGAGGCCGCCGGCAGCTGTTTCGGCGACGGACACGGTTTCGTTGCGGGATTTGAGAAGGTCGGCGAGGGCGGTGAGGTGGGGGTGGAGTTCGGCGGGAGGGAAGTCGGTGGAGGGGGGGTCTTGGGTGGTGGTGGCCATGGTGCGGTGGTGGAAGGGGACGTTGTGTTGGGGTGTGCGGGGTTGTGGTGGTGAAGTTTGGCGGTGGTGCTGCGGGGTTTGAGAGGGGCGAAGTGCTGTCGTGACCTGGCGGTGGCAGGAGAGGATGCATCTGGGGCTTTTAAATGCGCGCGCAAGCACAAGAGTTGTGGTCTTGTACATTTTTGTAATCAATGGCTCGGAGCCCCTCGGACTCGTTCAAGAGCGGGGCTCGAGAGAGAGCTGCCTCAGGTCGCTGCGAGCCGGATGCCAAGTATTGAATGACGTCAGTGCGACCCTTGCCCGGTCCATTTCAGCTCGGACGGGAGGAGAGGACAAACAGAAACGAAGATTAGGTGCCTGAGAAGGATGAAATGGGCAAGTTCTCCTAACGCCTGAACCGGCGACTGACTGACATCAATGACTTGCCGCAACTTTATGAAAAAAGGCGCATAAATCAGAAACCACCTACCTTGACGAGCCTGAGAACCCATCTTCTAACCTGCCTACCTTGCTGTGATCGCCATCTCATGCTCCGTTATGCCTTCAACTTGGGCTTGCCAAGACACCGCTATTTCCCTTGCAATGCGTTCTTGCGACCACAATGACAGATATCGACGATGACTCCCTGGAAAGCGCAAGGCATACGCGCGCCTGTCGACGTGATCCGACAGAAAACTGATGTTGGGCTTCGACAGTATGTCGGCACCTCTCCCGTCTGCGCCGGGTGCTCGGCAGCTCGACGAGGCCATCTCCGCACCGGTGTCCAGAACCAATTCTTCGGCACGGGTTGATCGCAGTCCGCACTGGCATCATAGGGCTGAATCTTCGTAGGCTCGTAGGGTGATGACGCATCGTCTGAAAAGATCTGGCGGGTTCTTCTCAAACCGCAGACGTGATTCGCTGCCCACGACAGCTGTCTGAGGGCCTGTATCTATCGTGAGCGTGCCATAACCAGTGGATATTACGGCCAGAGTGGGATAGCCAGCTCGGTTATCGTTGCCAAGGCAAAGCGGTAATCGTTAAGACGGGACCGGGGGGTATTGCTTTCTGAAAGTCCCGGAGAGTGGTATCTGACTGTCTTCTGAGACTCTTTCAGACTTATCGCGCACGTCGTGGCTAGACATGGACAATGTCGTGTTGCTCTCGGGGGACGGGAAAGCGTGGATGTCTGGCGCATTATTCTCTGTCTTGTCTACAGCACCGTAGAGATCCATCGGGTGTGGAAAAAGTCAGACAGGTGTCGGATCGCTTCGATCGACCCATGGTAGAGTTTCCGCCGTTGAGGCATTCGTGTGCCAGGCTGTGGGTATCCACGAGACATTCGTCCCGTTCTCTTCCGGTCTGCGACTCAAAACGTCAAGTCAGGATATCTGGTCGGACATCATCAAGGTCGTATTCACGGTGCTTGTTGTTGGCCACGCGTATGTCGGCAATGCTGGTCCGGGGCAAAGGGGCGGTTGTCCTGGCGAGAGACAAGCTCATGGAACCACTGTGGGCAACAGTCCTCGGGTATTGCGGCGGCAGCCGTTGAGTGGAGACCACGTTTCCTTCTCATCACCTCCATTGCAGGCGGAGAAGAGGTCAGGACCAGAGGTCAGGACAACGTTGGCGGCGCGGTGAAGGAAGTACGCAGGTACGGTTGCATGCGGACGGAAGGGACGAAGCGGGATCCGCCCGCGGCGATTGGCGGGGGAGTGAATCGAAGTCACGTGTTTCGTGAATAATACCAAGCAAACTCTAATCCCTGAATGCCACACTACTCATCATCAACCCGCGGCACGTCCTGCAGCTGGACGATGGCTCCCGCCCAAGTGCCATTATTGTTATGGAACTCATGGAGACCTAATCCACGACACAGTCCCCAGCAGCGTTACCGAACCATTCCACGCAAGCGTTCGGAAGGCGCGGCGAACTCGCGCTGGGAAAGAAGTTAAGCTCGCCGTCGACAATAGCGCCAAGCTCCGCCCGGCTCAAATCGGGGAGGCAACAAGTGGATGGCCACCCGATCATTCCCCTCCACCCATATATACCATCCCCCTCCCTCCGCCCTACGATGCTGCGGGGAGACTTGAACTTGAACGCCGCCGTTGACGATACCCCGCGGAACGCGCTCGCACCCTGAGCACTGCTCCTCCGATGCTGTCTGGACACGGCGCCGACATCCACACCGCTCGTGCAATCTGCACCCCCAAGGTCTTTTCCTACTTGGCTCGGGCTCGATAGGCTGGGCGACAACTGCCTACCCTTCTCCCTTGCGCCTCTGCTGCGACCTCGCCCTGCGCGTCACGGCCGCTTTCGCACGAGAATCCCCAAAATTCTCGAAATATAGACCTAGCGGCCCTCCAGAGCCTTCACATTCGTTTCGGTTCCCAAAAGAATCCCCCACCATGCGCAAACGCCAGGCCGACGCCGAATGCGGCGCCGGCGACCCGGGCGACTACCATATCGGCCTCCAAGTCTTTGGCCTCTTCCTGATCCTCGCCCTCAGCGTGCTGGCCGCCTCCTTTCCCTCCATCGTGCGCCGCTTCCCACGCCTCCCCGTGCCCAAGCGCCTCCTTTTCTATTGCCGCCACTTCGGCACCGGCGTGCTCATCGCAACGGCGTTTTGCCACCTGCTCCCCACGGCTTTCGAGAGCCTGCTGGACCCCTGCCTGCCCACCTTTTGGACGGATGGCTACCCGGCCATGTCGGGCCTCATCGCCATGGTAGCCGCCTACGTTATCGTCGGCATCGAAATGCTCTTCGTCTCCCGCGGCTTCCGCCACAGCCACGACTGCGACCTGACCGACGGCGCAGACCGCGAGCTCGAATCGCGTGACAGCGGCGTCGGCTCCGACAAGGGGCCGCCGGCCTTCAATGTGGACCGTGGCGACCCCATCACCCCAGTGCACCCGCAACCCCCAACTCAACCCTCGCGTCCTACCCCCGGTCCCCAGCAACCCCGCGCCCGCCACTCCCAAGCCTCCTCCATCGCACCGAGCGACCTGGAAGCACAACGCGCCCACCCCCCTCCCAAAACCGCCGCCGACCTCGCCTCAGATCAACGCGCCACGCTTCAAGTCCTCATGCTCGAAGGCGGCATCCTCTTCCACTCGATCTTCATCGGCATGACGATCGCCTTCTCCTCCGGCACCGCCTTCGTCATCCTGCTCATTGCCATCTCCTTCCACCAAATGTTCGAAGGGCTCGCCCTCGGCGCGCGCATCGCCGCCATCCCCTCCTTCGAGCCCCGCGGCCCTAAACCCTGGGCCATGGCCGTCAGCTACGGCGTCACGGCGCCCGTCGGGCAGGCGATAGGCTTGGGCGTGCACGGGCTGTTTTCGCTCGAGAGCGAGACGGGGCTGCTGATGCAAGGGATTTTTAATGCCGTCAGCAGTGGGTTGCTCGTTTATGCGGGGCTCGTGCAGTTGCTGGCCGAGGACTTTTTGAGCGAGCAGAGTTACTCTGTTCTGAGGGGGAAGCGGAGATGGGAGGCGTGCGCGGCGGTTTTGCTGGGCAGTGCGCTCATGGCGACGGTGGGGGCTTGGGCTTAGACGCCGGAGGGGAAACGGTTCACGGTGTGGGAGCGGTGGCCACTGGTTACTGGCGACTGAGACGCCGGTCCGGGCTTGTATGGACGCGTCGGCGAGATGGACGCCGGAGATGACCTACTGCTACATCACTGTAGCCATCATGACAACCAAATCTTTACCAGCTGCTCTGCTACACCTCCACCTCCACCGTGCTTTCGGTGCTTTTTGCTTGGCAATTCCTGGGCGAGGATTTCGCGGGGCTGCGGGGCGCGCAAACGGTGTTCTGGCCGTCGAGGCCGTGCATGCGGCCTTGCCTGGGGCCTCGGAGACGGGTTTCCCTTTGCACGTGCCTTGATTCCTTGACACATGGTGAGATGGCGATGAAGGTTGGCGGGCCGTGGATCAACCTGTTGATTACAGCTAATATTCGTACCGCCATGTCGGTGACATACATGCTGCGTCGTGGTGCTCTGCTAGGGGGACTGCGAGTCTTCCTCGACCGATACCGCGACACGCCGTGACGATCATGACCCATAACGTAAAACACGATGGCTTTGCCGAGCCCTCGCTCCCTCAGAGCATGTGGAAAGACTTTTCCGACACGACGCCCCAGCAAAACAAACTCCTCAGCGCGGCTTGTCGAGAAGCTAGCAACCCCTCACATCTTGACCCGCAGCAGGTAACGCAGCTTCACCTGCGCGACGTCGTAGCAGATGAACTCGTTAAACCTTAGCGACGACTGGGCAATCCCAGTGTCTCCAGGCTCTTGGGACATGTCGGGCTACACAGTCAAGGTCAGCAAAAGTCCCCGCTCCCTCGTACGAATCGGAAGGGAACGACATACCATCTTGACGCCCTTCAGCGACGGGTGAGCGCACCCGGCGTCCTTCCACCCCAGAGGCCCGAATCCACCCTGGCCCCACGTCGAGAGCAGGCCTTGCTTCTTCGCCTGCTCGCCGGCATCGGACTGCGAGTGCAGCAGCGTCTGCATTGGGTCGCCGAGCTCGGCTTCGCAGAGCAGGAGGAGGGCGTCACCGCCAGTCGTGTAGGCGCGGCAGTAGTTGGCGCTCTTGGACGACATGTCGGCGAGGTAGATGCCCTTGTCGAACACTAGTGAAAGCTGTCAGCAAATGCGGTGTGGTTATGAAGAACAGGGACAGAGCTTACTGTATCCAGACACTGGAGCCTCGGGCGGCGCGATGCGGAGACCTTGGCTGAGGATGCCACCGTAGTTGGTCGCTGACGAGCCGTGCCAAAGCAGGCGGCGATCGCTGCCGGTCTTGCCAAATCCACTTTTGTTGGCACGTTCGAACTCGCCCTGGCGCTCGATGCGGAAGACATCCTGCACGGCGTACTCAATACCGTGGCCGACGGCGGAGGTTTTGAGTAGGTACTGGGCGATTTCTGAAAACTCGGAAGAGTCGTGGCGCAGACATTCCATCTCTTGCATTCCCAACCCCTTAAATTTGAAATCAAGAGGGTGGAGTTCCTGGACGCCTTCTTCCTGCTCGGCTTTGAGGATGTTGTCGGCATCCTTCAGGTCCGACAAGCTCTCAAGCAGATCCACCTCCCTCTTAAGGAGTTCGTGAGTGTTGATGATCGGAGGACGATTGCGGCCGAAGGCATGAGGGATGTAGCTATAGTACAAGTTGGAATGGTGTTCAACCTGAGCGCGGGCGGCAGGGTCGTGGAGGTGCTCAGACAGATCCTTCAGCGCCTGGAAGCCGCGAGCGATGGTCGCCGTGGAGAGTTTACCCAGCGGCAGCTTGTTGGCGTCGTAGTGCATGTCGAGCATAACGGCGTCGAAGTATTGCTGGTTGAAAATGAGCTTCATGAGAGACTCGGTCTGCGGTGGGAGAGAGCATTTTGGAGGACTGCTACTGCGACGCTTCTCCGTCGCGCAACCATTGGCTTGCGGTTCCTCCGAGTCCCCGGCATTGTCGTCAGGATCGTAACTGCGCTCGACGAAGACGTACTTGCCCGCCTTGGGAGGCTCACCACGGTTGGCCCACGAGTGGCCGGTCTTGGCTTTGAACTTTTTGTCAAACTGCGAGAGAGCGTCCTCGAGGCTGCCGTTCCCCAGGGTGGCGTTCTGGCCGTGCTCGCCGACCCGGCCCCAACGCGTCCATGTTATGAACTCTTGGGCGGGTGTTTGAAGGATCTGCAGCCGATAGAACTTGTTGTGGTTGTCTGAGGCGTGGGTTTGGTTGAGCGAAGCGTCGTAGATGACCGAGTCCTCCTCACCAATGTACACGCGATGACCGGGTTGTTGAGGAAAGCCTTTGCGAGGAGGTCAGCAACGCCGCGAGCTTCACTTGGTCGACGCCCGTCACAAACGAACCCTCATCGATGGGCACTAGGATGTCGCTCTTTGCGATGTCGCCCTTTGCGATTTGAGCATCGGTGCCGACCTTCGAGCTCTCTTCCTCGATTGAATCAGCCGCGGTCGGGGGCTCATCGTCAGCTGGAGCTGCCGTCGCCTTCTTTGCGGGTTGCCTCTTCTTGGCAGGGGCTTTGGCTGCGGGTGGTGGTGAAGCTGACGCGACTCTCTTTCTTCCTGACGAGCGTGTTCCTGCCATTTTTTTTGTGTTAGGCCAAGCGAATGAGGGAGCTCGAAGATGATATGGTTGGCATTGGCGGCGGAACTGAAGGACGGGCGCCGCTTTATGAGAAGGGCCCCCTGACCGGTGAGGCAGGCAACAGGGTCACGTGCGCCCGCGCGACCGCGTTCGGGGTCCAAGCGCGCCTGCGGCCTTGCGGTAGGCTGCCGTCACGTCACCTCAGCTTCACGCGTCTACAATGCTGTACCTTAGACTCCCGTTGCGTCGCCTTTTATTAATTATTGACCCCCAGCCCCGCCCTCTGTGCCCAACAACGCCATTGCGGGTCAGAAACACTCAATTCCTGAACAACACTGATTGTCGCTCCCTCCTCATCCAGAGCAAATACCGCCAACGCCTACCAGCATCGCCACCATGAACTCCTTCTTCAAGCTGCCTCAGGAGTTGATCGTTCGGACGGCCAGCCATCTCACCACGCCTGAACTCGGTTCCCTCCGCCGGACTTGCAAACACATCGAGGCCTGCTTGTTCGACAGCTTCGCCAGGGAATTCTTTCGCAAGCGACAATTCATGATCGAGGAGGTCAGCCTGCAAGCTCTTGTTGACATCGCCAATCACAAGACCTTGTCACCTTACTTGAACGAAGTCATCATCTCGACCCACAGCTTTTATCACCAAGACCCCCGAATAAAAGGGCTCCTACAGAGGATGGACAACGCGCCTCACGATCTTCTTGTCCAGACGGGGCGAGCTCGGGAGATGTTCTCCGAGGCTTTTTCCAAGCTGGCTAACTTCCGCATCATTGGTATGAGAGACTACAATGCGCTCGGCAGGTATCGAGAAGGCGCTGAAGCGACATGGGAGAGCTACGGACATACTCATGCTCTGGTTCGGGATGAAAAAAAGCTCGTGGCTCCGGTCAGCCCGGACACGATCCTGCCAATGGTGCTATACGCCTTGGGAAAGGCGAACGCCAGGCCGAAGTCACTTGAGCTCTTTTTCAGGCACAGTGCGCCTTTGTCGTTCGAGTTTTTTCCCAGCTTCATGGAGCCAGCCGTCGGACCTGTTCTTTCGGGACTGGAAACACTGATGTTGACCGTCGGCAGAACGCCTCAAGATCAGGATCGGTGCATCGAGGATCCCTTGTTCTATCTCAAGCGGACAATTGCCCAAGCCCAAGACCTGACGATGCTACGGATCAACTTCACCGGTGGACGCCGGGACAGCGCTCAGCTGTTGGAATGGCTCGGGGCGTCGTCTCCGATTATCTGGAAATCTCCAAGCGGGAGAAACATCGATGTCTCGCCGCCGCTACTCTCAAAGTTAAAGAAACTTGACCTTGGCATGGCAAAGATTTCCCCGCCGCAAATCCTGGGACTTGTGTCGAAGTTCACCAATCTCACTTCACTTAGTTTGTGGAGGTTGACTTTGGAGGATCAGTCTGCCACGTACGACGACGAAGACCTTGTCTGGACGAGATTTCTGCGGGCGCTTGCCAACCAGCCAAACGTCAGCCGTTTCACTCGCATGATGATCGGGTTCGTTTCTGAAACCGTCGGATCCCATAGAATGCGCGACGGCATCATTTTCACAAACGATCAAATCAGCGGCATGAACCTCTACTCCCACAATGGCGAACTACATTGCGGCGAAAACACGATCTTTTTCGAATCCGATCTTGGCGTCACCGTGTGCGATTGGCTCGAATCAGCGGCATCTCGTGCGGTGAATATCAACAAATTGAAGGCCTTGGGGCTATCGTCAAATGCGGCGTACGAAGAAACTGACAGTGGGGACGGTGAAGAAGATGAGAGTGGCAGCGACGAAAGCTCGTAAGGTACCTCAGCCAGCGACGACGATGTGTCAGACTTAGTACCATCCACCATCCATTTAAGACCGAACTTGATCTCTTTGGCTCTTGGCGCAACGGCGGACGGATTTTAGAAGCTCTTCAAGGCATGAAGGGGTTTCGTGAGACTCCACGTAGCACCGAGTAGCACCGAAAAGAAACCCATCGACATTGCTACCACTTCCCGCTTTATACGCGGCCAGAGCATGCAAGTCCAGTCGTTCGATTCCGGTGCACTCGCAAACGGTCCGCATTCCCATAACGGCACGATGCTGTCAGACCGCCAACGTGACTCCTGGAGGCGTTTCCCCACTTGCATCCGCGTGGCTTCGAGATGGTCTCGGAGTCTCGGTCTTCCTTGACGACGACCCCATCCGCAGAACAATCCCGAATGAGCTTGACGTTTCCATCCCGCGCGCAAATTCGACAGACTACACCTGCCAGCGACTGCTCCTTAAATCTTCATGTGAGCGACCCGCGCGACCTGTAGAGTCCCGGCGGCTCTGCCTCATGAACACCGCGAAAGAACGCCGCTCCAGGGCGCGTTGGATGACCGTCCTCCTCAGCCCTGGCGCGGCGATCGGCGCACAAGCAAAAGCTTGAGATCAACGCCCTAGAAGGACAGCTACGACGCTTCATGTGTATGTTGTTGATGCGGACTTCCGAGGGATGCCACGCATGAACCACATCTGCGGACACATGGACGACTCGGACCTCGGTCAGCCCATGTAACGGTACCCTTTTCCAGCAGGTAGAGCTCGATATTGGCACGTCTTCCCTTCAGGACTGGTTCAATGGGTGATTCAATGTCCCGCACGGGGTGGGGCTGTGGGTTTGGCTGTGGGTTTGGCATGAGGTCCATGAGAAAACCGGCTCGAATTCTACAAGCAGAGTAGCCTGATGGGTGACGGACACGACACTGCTGTCGCGCACTGCATCGCAGCGACGTCACAGCACCAGAGGGAAGGTGATTGCTTTTGACAAGTGAAATTTCTGAGGGCTAGTCCCAAGATGTGTAGACCGTCAAAGTACGCCTCATACCTTTCTTGGCACTCCTCACTCCGTCGGCCTCCAACCTTCGTTCACCTTGCTCTCTAGTTCCCACTCATAACATAAATGAAGGTCGAGACAATGCTGGCGGTCGAAACTTTCAAACATTCATTGATGGGAACCCTTGACAGCGCTTTACGACCAAAACTCTTGACTCAACTACCACATTTCCACCATGGCACCCTCGCCACTCAATCACTACCGAATCCTGGATGTTGCGAATAATGCCACGGACAGAGACTTGCGAAAAGCCTACTACAAGGCGGCACTCATAACGCACATGGACAAAGCAGGAGGCTCCAAAGAGGCCTTCGTGCAGGTACGCGAGCTATCACGCCCCTCGACGAGATATACTGGCACGATTGCAAGATTCAAAGGACTAGAAAGATCTTGAAGACCCGCGCGACACGCAAGATCTACTATCGTGACCTCGAGGCGCGGAGGAACAAGGCTCGTTCCCGCAGGATGGTGGAGGGCCTAAGAGCGCACTGGACACTGAGGAGTCTGATGACGGCGCCGTCAGCAAATACAGCATGGACTCCAGCGGAGGGCTGAGGGACGATGCAAAGGGTCACAGCATGGATGTCGACGCTGACGACGACTCCGACCCAGGTCTAACGGATGGCGAGGACATCCAAGGACGAGGACGAGAACAAGGACATGGAAGACTCCTCGGCGGGACGCGACGACAGTGGCAACCTAGAGGAAAAGCCAGGCTCTTCCGCCGTTAACATAGGCGACGGGTGTGTTATCAGTCTCGAGAAGCATGCTGATCAATGCGGGTGCAACTTCGAGGGCGAGCATCTGCGCATTGTCGGCAGGATCATGAGAGGGTACTTCGATTGTTCAATCTGCGTACGGGAGAAGGCGTGCACCTACACCTGACGGCAAGCAAATGGCTTGAAGGTGCGAGTCGAGTTGGGGCGCCATCGTACGCATGTTCAAGGTAAGAGTGAAGCTCGATTCATTGCTTCAAAGGCGAAGTTTATGTGAGGCGAAGCGATTGCTGCGAGCTGGTAGAATGCATAAGGATTGCGGGAGGATTGTGTGGCCATAGCGGTATTACTCCTCGCGCGCTGCTAGCCTCACGAAAGTTTCACATTGATCAGCAGGTGTGGCGTGCGGACTAAGGGGAAGGTTCGAGCGCTTCGCAGAGCTACTAGCATGCAGGTTCGTGGGATGAACAAGATCTTTCTAGTGCTTGCACTGTTCCCTGCGCACGTCAGACTACACCGGGGCCTGTGGCACACCGGGCTTGGGCTGGCCTTTATAACGCGGTGCACACGGATATCGATGGTACCTCGCTCGAATCGCCAACCAGGCTTCGGCTCACGCATAAGTTATTTTGAGGTCTGCGAACAGCCCGATGATTCCAATCGATTGCTTCTCTGGACAATGCAGCAATACAATTGATGCTTGGACACGTTATGCGGCGCTTGTGGGGATACGTACGTCGACCATGCGGCTTTCTGTGAGAGCGTAGGCGATGCCAGGCGATTCCGTACGGTATGCACGGTATATCTCCGCCTACAGGCAGGCAGTTTCCTGCCCTCCACAGTCTATGCTGCGTTACCGACTCGCACGCTGTACTGACCGGTGACATGCAGGCCAACCACGTGCAGGTCGACGCCAATCCCGCCGTTGTTCTGCCTCGACGCCCGTCCCGATGTCGATTCGTCTCGACGTCTGCCTCAAGACTCCAGCCGCATCGCTGCTTTGTGGCACCTGCTTCCATGACACTGGATTTAAGCAGCCGTGAATGCATGGGAAACGAAAAAGATGCTGTTGGCACCCCCGCTACACCCCCTCGGGCGGCTTCTGCGGGCGGTGCTTGGGTGGCGTTGATTTTCAGGCTTCATGGTTATGTACACTGGGCCATATGTCCCAGCGATCCTGTGCCCTAGCGATCCTTTGCCCCAGCGCGCTCGGGGATACATAAGCTGAGCCTCGGATCGCTTTTCTCAATGCAAACGAGCATCCTCTCCTCGATGGCCTCCGAGATCAGCTTGACCATCGTATTCGGCGTGCTCGGTGTAGCCATCGCAACAGCAACGCTATTCTTCACGTATAGATACAGACACTCGGGTGACAGGCCTGTCCTGCTATAGGTATTACCTGACGTCCGACATGTTGTAATCAAGGTTGGGACGAAAGTGCATGCATTCTGAACTCTACATAAAAATGGGTATATATATACTGCTGTGT
>SGQK01000169.1:0-19034 GCA_004216415.1 Aeminium ludgeri
CCCACCCCTCATCCCCCCCCGCCCCCCCATTCAAAAACCCCTCCAAATCACTCACCCCCCCATTCCCCGCAAACTCATTCTCCGCCAACTGCTCCAGCAATTCCAAAAACGGATCGCGTTCGAAATCCGTGTGCGCGCTCGCCGCGCTGTCGGCGCCTTGGCTGAAAGCGCTGGGGGTCGGGTGGTCGGGGGCGAAGGGAGGGAGGTAGGGGGTTTGCGGATGGGTCTGCGGGTTGGCGGATTGGTGGAGGAGGGTGGGGGGTGGGAGGGGGATGCCCGAGGGGGTGGTGGTGGTGAGGAAAGGGTCGTGGTGGGGGTTGTTGGTTGCGGCTGTGGGGTCGGGGGGGAAGGTGTAGGGTGGTTGGGGGTTGGTGGTGGTGGTGGTGGTGGTGGTGGGGTTGTCGTTGTTGTTGTTGTTGTTGTTATTGAAGGGCGTGGAGGTGGTTGTGGGGTTGACGTGGGTGTGGTTGGTTGGTAGGAAGGCGGTCGGTGGGAGGGCTGTCGGGGGTGGATGGGGGGGTGGGTGTTGGTAGGTATTGTTCAGGAGGGTGGGGGGTGGCGGTTGCGAATGCGAGGCGAAGGCCGGGCCGTTGAGGGTCGCGGTTTGGGAGTAACGGCGGTCGCCGGGGAGGTCGGTGGTCGAGTCGGCGCTGGGGGAGGGGTAGGGGTGGGAGGGGCCGACGGTGCGGCGGCGTTTCGCCTGCCGCGTGCTCGAGGCGTCGGTGTGCTGCGGTGTCGTTTGCGAGGCCATCATGGCGTGGTGCTGCGGATCGTCGCTGAAGCTGGCGCGCGGTTGGCCTCTCGACGGGTTGCGTCCCGCTTGCGTCGAGTCGGTAAACATGGGCATGCCGTCGGGGACGACTTCCGAGGGGACGTCGGCGAAGCACACGTATGCGCCGTCGACGTACGAGCCGGCGTACCGCTCGAAGAAGTCTTCCATCTGGAAGACGGCGGAGAAGCCTTGGCCGGCGTTGTTGGCCAAGGACTGCACCAGCTGCGAATGGCTGCCAAACACCACCTGCAACGTCTCCAGCTGGTGCTGCACGCCTGCCCATAGGACGCGCATGTCGGCCAGCTGAGCCATCTCCCGCGACAAAAAGTCGGAGCTGTGGGCGAAGACATCGCCTTCTTGGAGGGAAATATAGTGAGCGCCGTGGACGTGAATCGTCCCGGCGGTGCAGAGGCAGTAGCTCACGAACGGGGGCCAATGCACGATGCTCGTGTTCTGCACGATCTGTACCAACTCTGATATCGCATTCGCGTGCATGAAGCACAGATGCGTCGCCTCGATCTGCCACGACTGGTGCTGACTCGAACCCGAGAGCTCTGCCAAGTCAATCGGCAGGAACGGCCGGTAGAGCAGACAGTGGATGAGGTGATAGACGAGCTTCGCCAGAACCCATGTCGAGCTGTCCGCTTGGCCGAACAGCGCTTCGAGCGACTGAAACGCTTCCTGCGTGCTGGCGGCCCAGTAGTCCAGATCCGAGCGGATGCGGGAGAGTGTCGATTGGGCGTGCCAAGGGAAGTGCGAGTCCGCCTTGACGCCGCCAGCAGCCAAGTATCGATTGGTGTTCCCCAGGACTCGAGAAATCTCGACCAGCATCGCACCACTGCTCTGCCCGGCCGTCGACGCGCCAGATGTGTACGGCAGGGTCGAACCGTTGGGGAAGTAATTCCCGTCCACCAGCATCTGCGAGCGCATGTGCTGCCACGCCGGGTACCGCAGACAGATGGACTCGTCCGAGATCAACGGCGGCCGCTTCGAGCCGCTGATGGTGAAGCGGTCCATCAGGTAGCAGGTCCAGAAGAGCTTCCGCCGGCCTTCGCGCTCGGATGGCGCGATGCGGAGTTGTGGTGACAGTTCGCGGTGGAGGCTGAGCGCGTAGGCCATGCAAATGGCGTGTGAAAGTAGCATGTACGACTTCTTCCCCTTTCCAGATTGGAAACTGGCCAATGCGAGTCTGAGGGAGGGGGTTCGTCAGTAAATGGATTGCAGCGCTTTGAAGCATGGATTCGCAACTCACAAAAGACTGGCCTGCAGATTATCCACACTCGGCTCATCCACATCGATCTCTGCACGCGACTGGTTCGCATGGTTCTGCGCCGTATTCGACGCGCCACTCTGGTTCCCGCACAAATGCGGCACATATCTGATCGTGGCCGCGTATATGGCCTGCAGGACGAAGCGCGGCAGCTTCCCGTCCTGCAAGCGCTGACGCGTGGCCGCCTCGTCGAGGATGTAGTAGGGTTTGCCGTGCAGGACGGCGAAGTAGGTGTCGATGAGCGTCTCGGTGAAGGCGGCGGCTTCGCGTGTTCTGCGGGCAGGATCCGATTAGAAGGCCAATTGGCGCAACCGGGGGGGGGGGGGGGAACCCCCCCACGCATACTGGGAGTCCGACGTCGTGCGGTACAGGTTCGTCTGCTGCTCTTCTATCCGCGCCTCGCCCGCCGACGAGCTTTCGCCCGCCGCGGGCTCGGCCTGCATGAGGTCGAATTCGTTCTCGCGATCCGCATCCTCATCTTCTCGCGCTTGCTGCTGGACGTCCGCGGCCGAAACCTCGCCCTCGGCATCCTCGTCGTCGGGGCCCGATTTCTGCTCGTCTTTCAACCGCTTCTCCAGCCCGTTGACTCGTTTCAGCAGCGCTTCGAGGACGTCGGTTTTCGGGCCGCGCTTCTTGGGCACCGCATCTGCACGCGACACGTCAGTGAGACTGGCTCTTTTGCGGGGGAGGAGGGGGGGGGGGACGGGGTTGCGATTGCGGCGGTGCCCTTACCGTATATACACGCGCAGTTGAAGACCTGACAGGCCTCGCAGCTGGGCTTGAGGCGGTTGCATTTGATCTAGCCGGGCGACACCGCGAGTCAGCGCCCATGCTCTCTCTCTCTCTCTCTCTCTCTCTCTCTCTCTCTCTCTCTCTCTCTCTCTCTCTCTCTCTCTCTGTGCAACATTTCCCACTGTCGCTATCGTTCTCCCTCTGGCTCTCTCTTACCTTGCGCTTCCGACACGACTGGCAATTCATAGAGCCCTTGTCTTCATTGGTAAGGCGGCGCGCGGGAAGGCGGTCGATGCCGACCTGAGGCCGGGCGGCGGCCATGGCTAACGCGTCTCGGGTGTCAGACGGGACGACGGTCGCCATAGAGCGCGCGGAGCCGCCGCATGAGTTCCATGAGCTGGCGCGCGGGCAGGCCGTTGTGACGTCGGGGCGAGCGCTGGGCGGAGGTGCTGCGATCCCGTCGGCCGGCACACTCGTCGTGGGGGGGGGTGGCCGAGGGATGGGGTAGTGGCAGAGAGGGAGGAGGGGGGGGGCGGTGTGTCGAGGCGCGTTGCCGGGATGGATGCTGGCCGGCTGGGTCGTAGGATGGGGGGGGTGGGGGGGTTGGCGGTGATGGGGAGGGCGGGAAGAGTAGTGAGGTGTCGAGGGTGTGTAGGTCCGGTGGGAGAGGTACGGAGCACGGAAGAAGGTACTCGAGTACCTGGCCGGGGGGGGGGGGGGGGGGGGAGCGCGCGAGGATGTAGCAGTCGAAGGTATACGAGTCTGTGGAGCCGAGCGGCGGACCGCCTGGGAGGGTCGCAACGGCGAGGAAGCAGAAAGGGCTCGGCGAGGGCTAAGGTACTGACGGACTAGGTTTTCAGGGCGTGTGTGGGAGGCGCTTGACCCGGCGAGGAAGGAGGGGATGCGGGCGAAGAATAGGCTGTTTACGAGGTCCGGAGGCGGGAAGGCAAAGAAGGGGTCGAAGAAAGGTGGGGAGTGTGAGGTGGCGACAGGTCGGTCGACAGCTGGGCAGGTCAGAGGTGGCCTCCCGGTACTGTTGGAGGTACATGTGAATGACGGGAAGAAGAGGGAGGCGGAGAGAGAGGCACGAGGTCGGAATCGGATGTGGGAGAGAGACTACGACTTACCACCCCTACCACCGCTACTGCCCTTCGTTACTCCTCCCCCGGGAGGCGGCGGCGGCGGCGGCGGCGGCGAAGAGCGAGGATCGGGTCTAGCTTGCTGGAGCCGGTGGGGGAGCTGTCAGGATGTGGAGAAAAAAGCTGGGCGGTGGGGGAGAAGAGAGGAGGAGGAGGCTGCCTCTGTCACGCTGCTGAGTGCTGGCCACCTCGTCGCACGGGAGGCACCCCAGCGCACGCGGTCGGTCGGCATGCCGCATGAAGCCCAGCGGTGATGGTGATGATGATGGTGATAATGATGATGAACGTCCGCGCCAGCCGCATCACACCCGCTTTAATATATACCGCTGTTGCTGTGTGGCCTTCCGCTCGGCCCTGGTTCGAGTCGGGGCCCTCTCGTCCCCAGCACTCGCCCAGTCCGCTCACGGTAAGTGCACTCGTCGCGAGTAGTGGGCTCGAGAGTGGCGAGTGGGCCCCCTGTCGACGCCGGCTTGTCTTTTCTGGGGATTTTCTCCAGGTGGGGTGGGGGCCGGGGGGGGGGGCGGCTAGGGGCCGCGGCTGGGGGGGGGGGGCGGGGGGGGAAGGGGGAGACGCTCGCTGGCTGGCTTCTCTCCACGACCCAGAACGGCGCTTGGCCCGCCCGCCCGCGAGCGCGCCCGCATGTGTGCTCCGCCGGCCAAAAGTCGCTCGAACGCCAGATGCCAGGCAGAATAATCTGATCATCATCACCGCCCCCTCCTCGGCGACGTCGGTTTGTTGACGGACCGAGGGGGGTGAGGGGGGGGGGGTTGGAGGCTCTTCGCTCTCGCTGCGAACACCCTCTGGCTCTCTCTCCCCGAAATCCTCGTCGAGGTACCTACCTACCTAGTGTCGCCGTACTGTCGCCGTACCTCGGTCATTGGCTCAATCAATCAAAAAGCACCCTCACTGTGTCGGAGCAACCAACAGGCAGCGAGCTTTCCCCCCATCTCCCCCCGCACCACCAGATCCCCAAGGCCGCGCTCCGACGGGACGCGCAGCCGTGCGTGCGTGCGTGTGCTGCACGTGGCCCAAGACACGCGGGCGCCCGCCCCCCCCCCCGGGGCAGCTTGAGGAAGCCTCGGGGCTGTCGGCAGAGATTCCCCCCGAGAGACCGCGAGAGACGTGCGCACGTGAGAGCCGAGCGAGCCGCATCGGCGTGCTGATACATACTGCCGCCGGGCTGAGGTACAGACAGTGTACCGACAACAAACCTGGAAGGACTTCCTCCTTGCTGCAACAAAAAAAAAAGTGCCGACGCGATGATGACCCCCGGCCATTCGACAGTCTCGGGTCGATTGGTCGGAATGTGTGTGTGTTGTGTGTGCGCGGTGCTATGCGTGTGCGTGCGACCGACCAACCTGCCAGCCCAGCCTCTATCCCAGGTAATCTACTACCTATCCGCCTTACCCAGCAAGACAAGGAAACACCGCATGAAAGACGGAAGGAAACTGAATGGGAGGGGCCAGGAGCCTGGTTCGCCGCCGCAGCCGCCGATTACTGTGTACCGTCGGTACCTCACTGTAGCTGACCGCCAGACGGGCTTTGGCAGGTCCCGAACCCTCCAAAGCAAGAAACCCCCCAACGCCGAACGAACCACGCAACGCGCAGCGCGAGAGACCGAGTGGGCGGAGTTGGGGGACGAGGCACGTTTTCGTCAGGCGCGTGCGACGAGTCACCGGGGGAGGCGGTAGTGGAACAACCCAATGCCTCTCCGCGCGCACGCGTGTGTGTGTGTGTGTGCTCCCCATTCCCCTTCCCGAAACGAGTGACAAGCCTCCTGCGTTCTTTCCTCCCCAGAATGAATGTTTTCATTAACCACCGTCCCCACCCTTCCACCATCCCCCGGTCCCAGTTCCGGCGCGCAAAACCCCTTCCGACCCGACCCGTAAGATCAAGTGTAGAGGCTGCGCCCACTAGCCAGCCGCACGAAATCAAACGGCACATTCTCGCCCAGCAGCAAGCGCATCGTCTCGACCGTCGTCCAGGCCGTGACGTCCGGGAGGCCGTAGGAACCTGTTGGCCAAAACAAACACCCCGTCAGCATAGTTCCCAACATACAGCAACCGTAGTGGAAGCATGAAAGAAAGGGCGGAAGGACTCACTCCACCCCAACCTCTCCGCCACAGCGACCGTATCCCCCCTCCCCTTCCCCTTCCCATTCCCATTCCCCCCCGTCGACAGATCCACAAAAACCTTCCCGCCCTCCCTCCCGCCCCCCTTGACCTCCACCCCGCCACCTTGCCCAGGCGTCGAATGCCGACTCAACGGCGTGACGGTCCGACTCCCCCCCCTCTCCGAAACCGGCCTACTGCCCTGCTCCGCACAACCGTAGTGCTTCAGCAGCGGCAGCACGACATGGCTCTTCTCGCCCGGCAGCGCGGAGACGATGGCGAAAGCCTCGCCCACGCGCTTCATGTCCTCGACGCCGCGGAAGGCGCGACAGCGCGACGCGAGCGGGCCTTTCATCCGAAACCCGATGGTGTAGATGGCGCCTACGTGCAGGGAGGCGAGGGCGAAAATCGCGGCCGAGGCGTGGGATTCGGCGGACGCGAGCACGAGCGCGGTGCGCTGCGTGTAGGCCGAGGGGACGAAGTCGCGGGTCAGGGTCGCGCGGATGCCTTTCCACGTTGCGTTGTCGCCGAGGAGGTTGGCGGGGGAGGAGGCGCCCGGGCGCGCGACGACGGTGTCGACGTGGCCGATGCTCGTGGCGGCTGTGGTGAGGGAGGGGAGGCAGGGGGCGGAGGCTGGGAGGGGCGGGTTCAGGTAGGCGCCGCCGAAGGAGGGGGTGGTGAGGAAGGGGGCTAGGGCGTTTTGGGGGAGGCGCTCGACGCAGCGGAGTTGGTGCGGGAGTGAGAGCTCGTTGAGGCATTTTTCGATGAACAAGGCTTGTCGATTGGCGCGCACGTTGCCGATGGCGTAGATGTCGAGTTTGGGCATTTGGCCCATGGAGTGGAGGGCGGAGTTGATCTCCGCGGCGCTGAGTTGGCCGGGCTGTGGGTGGGGTTACCGGTTAGCGGGGGGTGGCCATGAGGAGGGAGGCAGTGTTTGTGAGAACGTACGGCGGCTATGACGGGCAGGAGGGGGTGTGTGATGGGCGTAAAGACTTTGTTCAGCGTTCTCGAGAGCTGCCCGATGGGACCCATGTTCAAGCCGGAGAATGGCGGGTGCGGGAATGTCGATTCGATTGTCGAGCGGAAGTACTCGAGCTTGTAGTTCTCTTCCATGGAGTCGACGAGCGCAATCATCTTGACAATGCCCCCGTGGGCCGCGCCTTCTTTGAATAACTGCTGGGCCTTGGGCGAGGTCCACGTGAATTTCCCAGAGAAGTCGTGCCTGCGCGTCGATTGTCAGCTCCATCCATCCTGGAAACCAGAGATTGTGCACTCACCATGCAGATATAATCTTGCTGTTGCCTCTCATAGCAGCCAACTTTCGCCTGACCTCCTCGGGCAGCCAAAGCTCCACGTCCACATACTCACATCCCCACTGCAACGCCTTGCGCAGATAGGTGTAGAACAGCATCGGATCGTCCATTGGAAAGCGGCCATTCTCCTTGGTGCAGCGTGTCGTGAAGATGATCGGAAGCTCCGTGCGCTGACGCAACAACATCACCTGCTCGCCGACGTAGTTCAAGCTGGGTACCGAGCCAGCATCATTGTCTTTGGTCGGCTCCTTGAGAAGATCCACACGCAGCTCCACGGAATCCGCGCCCACGGACAGGATATCGAGGTTCGGCAGCGCAGCCCGGATGTCCGGGAAGGTCGACGAGAGCAGCTTGGTCCGCGCCTTCTTCTTCAAATCGTCGTGCGGCTTGTTCTGCCCCAGCACGAATCCCAGGAAACGCGCGACGTCACGCCGCACGAAGTGTTTCTCCGTGTACAAGTACTCGTAGTCGCACCACGAGGTGAAGCCCTCGTCGCGGCCGTCGCAGACATCGATCGCATGTGCCGCAATGACCGTGCGGCCCAGACCGTCCAAGCCCTCGACCTCCAGGACGGCCTCCTTGCGCACCCCGACCACGCCTTCATCCCGCCTCTCCGCGACGCCGCGCAGCCCCTCGGCCACGCTGTACGCCTGGCCCAGCACGTCGGCGAACACACGTCCAATACCCTCCTGTCCCTCATCAAACACCACCAACAGCCTTGGCGGCTCCTGGTGGATAATCTCCTCAATCTTCATCACGCCGTTCCCATTCCCACTCCCACTGGCGCTACCAGGGCTCGCGCCGACCCCACTCCCACTCCCACTCCCCGGACTCAACACCCCACCACTCATACCAAACCCCGCGCTCCCCACACTCCCGCCCCTCACAGGATGATTCCAACCACTCCCCCCACCACTACTACCCCCGCCATTCCCCGGCCCCAACTGCGTATGAAACCCCGACACCACCGCCTCCGCGCCTCCCCCAGCACCCGACACAACACTCGCCGGCGACGCCAGCCCAGCGGGCGAGCGCGAACTTACGGACGCCATCATGCGCGCGCGTGTTGGTGATGATTGTATTGATGTGATTTCAGTCTTTTTGTGAATTGGAGAGCGACTGCGTCACGCAGCCCGCGCGTGTCAGCGTATGCTGATGTCGTGCGCGCCGTGTCCGAGTCGGGTGCTGTGTCGAGCCTGCTGCGCCTGGCTGAGACAGCCGGAGTACATTGCTGTGGGGCCCGACGGGGGGTTTAGGATGAGCGGGGGCTCATCGCTAAGGGGAAGGGGGGGACCGGCGTGCACGGGGGGGGGGGAGGGTTGGGGGCGGCGGAGGCGAGCCCAAAATCGACGGCGAGGTGGGGGTGCGGACGGGGTAAATGTGTCGTCGTTGTCGTCGACGTGGGTGGTTATTCGATCGTGCGGTCGGTCAGTCGGTCGGTCGCTCGTTCGCTCGTTCGCTCGCTCGCGTGTGGTCGTTCAGCTGGGTAGGAGTCGGCAGTCGGTGGCGATCAGGAACACATGTGCGAACAGAGGACACAGCAGCACAGCGGGCGCGGACGTCTTGATCTTCTCCGAACGAACGGATCGGCAGCGGCGGAACAGACAAGCAGCAGTCGGCGTCTGTTTCTCTCTCAGCGGTGCTCGTCTCCCCGGCGGACGCGGCCCATCGCCTCGTGATGGCCGCCCGCGCAAGCCCGCGCGCAATTCGCAGAGCGCAGGGCCCAGCGCAAAGGAATTTACCCGGCCACCGAGGCCCCTAGACCCTGGCCTTCGGGCGAGTTTTTCTCCTCCAATGACCGCGCGAGTGATTGTGCGACGTCGAGCAGACGCAGGGCCTGGGTTTTGGGCGCGGGGGGGGGGGGGGGGGGGTTTATTTTTTTTTCGTTGTGTGTGTGTGCGCACGCGAGGGGAATTCTGTGCGCTGTCTGTCGCTTGCGCCCTGATTCGTTTTATTTTTTCCTGCAGAAAGCGGCGTTCCGGGGAGCGGAATTGGGCAGAAGTGGTGATGGTGGTGAGGAGCGGTTTCGCACCGGGGGGTGTGGGGGAAAGTGGAGGGAGGTCCCCCAAGCGGGGGGCGGAGAAACGTCGCCCGCCGCACCGCCAGCCTCGCGGGAAGAGTCTCAGCTGTGCGGCTACTGCTGCCTCTGCATTGCGACAACTCGAGAACCTTCGTGTTGCCTTCTGTGGGGGTCCACGGCACTTGCTCGGGGGCGTCGGGCTTGGCTTGATTGCCGCTGTCTTCGGTCCGCATTGTTCCAGCTTCGTGCAAGTAGTATACGCGCTGCTGCTTCTGGCCAGCCGTGTCCGAGGAATTCCTATTTTCCGTAGGTGCGGTGATGACGAAGGCGTTGATAATGGAATGGGCGATCTGATCGCTTCCGTTGGAGATAAGGCGAGGGCGGAGCCGCCGGATGTCCACACTTTCATGAACGTTTGGGTCATGACGGTAACAAGTTATACCACCGTCACTCCAACCTTTCATCTGTGACCGAGAAGAGAGCAGTGAACAGTGAACAGAAAAAGCGCCACATATACAAGTCCCGAGCCAGATATCTACAGCTTGAACCTCCCCGCGCCTTGCCCACCACCCTCTGTAGCACGACCTCTGACCTCCCGGCCCTCGACGTCCCTCACATCCCCCTTCCGCCCAACAACCTTGACGCCGCCCTTCTTCAGATCCCCCAGCATTTCCTTCTCCTTCGCCGCCTTCCCCTCCGCCTTCCCACCACCAGCGGCCGAGTTCTCCCCCGCCTTTCGTCCCCTCTCCTTCGCCCTCCGCCTCCGACTCTTCTTCTCCTCCCTCCCCATCTCCTCCCGCCCACTCGGCACCCCACTCTTGCCCACCACCTCCCCCTTAACCCCCTTCGCCGCCTCCCCACCCTTGTAGACCTCCTGCGGCGCCAGCGCACTCCCCGACGCCACCTCGCCCCCAGCACTAGGCCGCGCATCCTCCATCGTAACCGCCGGCGCATCAACACGGATCTCCACGTTCGGCGCCGCCGGCTTCGGCCGGAAGTGCCAGCTGGACAGACTGTCAAGCGACGCGCTCACATTGCGCCAGAGCGCCTCAATCTCCTTCTCCTCCTTCCTCGTCTTCTCGTCCTTGGCATCGACAAAATTCGGGTCCGAGCGGCGCAAGTGCTCCTCCTCGTACTCCTCCGCGAGCCCCTTCTTGCTCTTCTCAGCGTCGAGCTCGAAGTCCAAGCGGCCGCGACGGACGTTGCCCGTGGCGAGGTCGTCGGGGCGGCGCCGCACGAGGTCCTGGAAGTCGGCCGCCAGGATGCGACGCTTGATTAGCTCTTCGAGGCTCTCGCTGACTTCGGCCGTGATCACGGGGACGGGTTTGCCCGCGCGCTCGAAGTCGAGGTCTTCTTCGAGGAGCGAGTTGACCGGGCGCTCGGCTGCGCGTGCTTCGCCGGACAGCGTCCATTCGCGTTTCGCCACGTTGGCTGCTTCGAGTTTGCGGATCTCTTCCGTGAGGGCGGCTTTGCGGCGTTCGTGGGTGGAGCGGCGGGAACGCGGGTCCGAGGGGTCGGGCTGCTGGGCTGATGTTTCGTCCTCTTCGGCCTCCGAGTCTTCGTCGTCAAAGAGGTCACGGTGCACGTCGGCCATGGCGCGCTCCATGTCGTCCTGTCCGGGGGTCTCGGTGGCAGTCTTGCTGGCTTCGGGGAAGTTGTGCGGGTTGGGTCGGCCTTTCTTCCCTTTGCGCGGTTTTTGGGCAGGAGGCGCGAAGAAGTCGCTGTACATGACATTGTTGGTGTTGGACATGCCGCCCATAGCATCCATCTCGCCTGCGTCGATTTCGTCGTCATCTTCGTCTTCACTAGCCGCGTCTGGGTCGTCGAATGTGGGACCATCCTCTTCGTCCTCTGACTCTGATTCTGGAGCGCCGGCATCGGCGTCTGGCATAGTAGCTCCTTGGCCAAGGGGGTTGGAGTCCCAGTCAATGTCCTCTTCATCGCTCCCCGCGCCATCGTCGTCGCCGCGGAAATCCTGCTGCTCCAGAAACTCGGAGTTGCGGTTGAAGTCGTCAATTGAGAAAAAGCCGTCATTCAGCCCGAACTTGTCCTCCCTCAGCTCCTCAGCAGGTTCCTCATTCTTACCGCGCCGTTCATCCTCAGCATCGCCCATCTCGACGTCTTCCCCCCCATCCTCCAGCCCATCAAAGTCATCCTCGCCATCAAAATCAGGCTCAGCATCCTCATCGTCGTCCACACCCTCAACCTCAT
The DNA here is from genome assembly GCA_004216415.1 of Aeminium ludgeri. Taxonomy (NCBI): domain Eukaryota; kingdom Fungi; phylum Ascomycota; class Dothideomycetes; order Mycosphaerellales; family Aeminiaceae; genus Aeminium; species Aeminium ludgeri. The sequence continues at coordinate 11,569 of SGQK01000169.1, forward strand.
AGTCCAATCCCTCCTCGCCAAGACTCTCGTCATCCCCGTCCCTCAACTCCTCCCCACCCATCTCCCCATCCTCCTCACTCACCTCCTCACCCCCACTTTCCTCCACCCTCTCCATCTCCCGCCTCCTAACATCCTCCAACCCCCTCCCAACCTCCGCCCTCGCACCCTCAACAACGCGCCTCACCTGCTCCCAAACCTGCCCCACCGCGAACCCATCCGTATGCACCTTCTTCAGCCGCAACACATCCTCATCGGCACCCCGCTCGCCGCGCTTGCGCTTCTTGCGCTCCTCATTCCGGCGCTGTTGCTGCACTGCGCCGACGTCCGCCGCGAGGGGGTCGAGGTGATGCTTGAGGTAGGCGAGCGTGTCCGTGTGGAGCGGGAGTGTGGGCTGCAAGAAGGTGTGAGGTGCTTCCTCCAACGCACTGGCGAACGGGCGAGTTTCTGCTGTGGTCGCCATGGTGGACGGTTTTTACTGCCGAGTGTCGTCGGTTTGGAGAGGGCAGGGTGCAGCTGCGGGACGGTGTTGATGAGAAGTCGGAGCTCCAGAATTTTTGGCCGCGATCTAATCTAATCTCTTGGCATATCTGGACTCGATCTCTCTCTCCGCGGAAAATCTTCGGAAGCGGAATGAACATCGAAACACCGAGGCTCAGCACAGCACACATTGTAAACGAGGCACGCATTGCGCGCAGTACCATTAAGCAAGCATCAGCAGCTCCCACCACACGGCCGTGAATTGCGGACAAAAAAGCCGATTACAAACAGTCTTTCCTCCAATCCCTCTCTTCAATTCCCTTTCCTCAATCCCTCCCACCAAACCCCCAATCCCTTCCCTTCCCTTCCCCCCCCTCTAAGCCGCCGCCACAACCTTCCCCTTCCCCTCTACCCCCTGCAAAACATCCCCCACCAGCCCCCTCCCCCCCTCAACCACCCCCCCCACCTGCCGCCTCAACTCCCTCGCCACCCCCTCCGCCACAGCTTGGAAATCCACATGCTCCGCGCCGCCATCGCTCAGCTCCGTTAGCGGCTGGTACACGGCCTCCGCCGACGCGGTGGCGATTTGCGGTTTCATTACCGTCACCTCGGCGATAGGCGCTGTGGAAGTGGATTGCGAGGTGGTGGCGGGGTGGGGGAGGCCGGTGGCGGTCGTGCTGGAGAGGATGGGGATGCGTGTTGTAAGGGCGTTGGTGCTGGTGCCGGGGTTGGTGGTGGAGGGGGTGGTGTTGGGGCGTGGGAGGAAGGCGAAGTCGATGGGGCTGCTGTCGTTGGGGTGCTGGTGGGTGCGGGAGGTGTTGAATTGGCGGCGGTTGGAGGCTTCGCTAGAGCGTTTGGGGCTGGGCTGGGGGTGGGGTGTCAGTTCGTGTTGAGATGGATGGTTTTGCCGTGGGAGGGTGGGGGCTTACGTCGGCGCGCTTCGAGGGCGCTTTGCGGGCGCGTGCGCTCTCGACGCCATTGTCTTCGGTCATTATGGCGCGCGAGGCGTAGGTGGCCGGGCCGGTCATAGAGAGGTGGCGGGTTTGCTGCGTGGCGGCATTGCTAGAGCTGGAGCTGCCGGCGCGCGCGAGGTTGCGGAGGGCGATGAACTGGATGGAGCGAGGGGCGGCCATTCTGCTGGGATTGCTTTGTTTTTTGGTTTTTGAAGGGAAGTTGGATACTGTAAGGTGGTAGTTTGAGGTCGGCGAGGGGGATGCCGCTGAGTTTATGGTGTGGGCCAGAAGGCGGGGCGTTGTCAGAGCAGGAGCTTCGTCTTTAGGTTTTGGGTTATCGCGGTGGACCAGGATGGGTATTGGCCGGTGGCAGTCACGAGACAGGCGTTGTGCGAGGTCAGACCGGGCGAGGCCGGGACGTCTGGCGAGCTTGGAGGCGGGGAGTGAGCAGACAGAGTGCGTGTAGCGCAGATCAGAGGAGGTCGAAAGAGGGAGAGAGCTCTAGCAGAGCAAGAGGAATGGACGGAAGCTGTTTTATCAGGAGAGAACGAGGTGGTCGGTGAGAGGGTGTGGGGAGGGGTGCCACGGCCTCGGTGTCGGAGCCTGACCTACTGCTCTTCAACGTGCCAAACATGGCGACGGGACTCTGGGGAGCCGCGGGCACGTTGGTGCTCCAATCCCAGCGCGCCGGAGTCCGAGCATACCTGGTCGAACGTCCTACATACGGTCGGTGGTTGAGCTCCTCAACAAGCCCTTCCCCCCCAGTCGACAAGCTCGGCGCGTCCCCACGTCTCACACCTGCGGCCTGTCCCCAATTGTCCGACACGATGATAAGGGAAGGCGTTGAGACACGATGGAAGCGGGCCCGGTCGTCTGGCAAGACGATGGTCTGATCGACATGGTGCGATGGTGGTCTGATGCGGCGGTGAGGGTGAGAGGACGGCACGAGCACGCGACGTTGTTGTCTGTTGAAGTCGATCAGTCGACGGCTGAGAGATGAGGCGCGACACTAACCCCGCAATCCGTCCGGCGCCGCAGCCAATGCCAGCATGGTGCTTGTGCTTGCTCGGCCTGAGCTGCGGTGTGGCCTGATTTTGCGAGGTGAGCTTGCGAGGAACGCCCGCGGCCTGGGCCTGTTCGGCTGGAGCCGCGGGCTTCACAGTTGGGCGACCTCACTCACCTTGTCGAACCATGTCAAGCCATGTCGTGTAGCTGTGTACATTCTGCTGCTGTAGCTATGGTCAGAACATTCGCATATGGATGCATGCCTCCTAACAGGAAAGAAAACACCATTTCGCTCGACCAGGACACGACGCCGGTCGCGGAGACGCTGATGTCTGAGATCAACCGTGTGACATGGCCATGTCAAATAACAGCGAAGCAACCCTTGCCCATTCCGGAGCAGACGGGAGTCTGACCACGGAATGGCTCGAAAGTTGTAGAGCCAGCACAGCGCGCTTGTGGAACTCATCGTCAGAAGGCGGCTTGGTCTCCGGCGGCGCCTACCGGGATCGGGCTCGACCCTTAATGGCTTTCTCGGAGACCATGCTGTTCAACCTCCTGGTTCTCGACTCCCAGTACGGTGCGCCCGTCGTGCCGTGGGAAACTTCGATAGCGATGCTTCCTAGGTTCTTGACTCCGGGGGCTTCAGAGAGAGGCATGCGACCGTCATCCACTATCTACCCGGTTAACTTTAATTCAAACGACCGGCGGGCTGCATGTAGTAAAAAAAGATATAGAACTAACCAACTTCAAGGCTCGTGAAACGATACCTACTTAGGCTGTCGCCCGCACCGATTCCATGGATTGTCAAATCCTTCGGCATGTCGCCATTCTCCACTATTGTTCCTTTGGTGAGTTGTCCATCGATCAAGATGTGGAAAATTAACGCGCTTTCCTTGAACTGGAATGCTTTGGCCACCTTCACTCGTACTCCAAACATCTGGGTGTCTTTCACCTCGATGTAACGAGTCACGATTCGGTCAGGCTCTTTCGCGGCATTGTTCACGAGCTCTTTCAGGTCACTGCCGTCGACTGTGATGGAGACTTCGACGCCGGGGAGTAGTTTGATGATGGCCATGATGGACGAGGATGCGAGGGGACGAATGAAAGGCGGAGTGGACGAATGGCGCAGGTCGATGTTGGGAAGAAGTGGAGAGAGGCAGGGGAAGGGCCGAAACAACAGGCGAAGCGGCTACGTGCGTTTGCAGAATGGCAAAACCAATCTTGCACGTGCAGGCGGAAGCGAGAGTGCAATGGGTTGGACCTCAAGAGATGAGAGCGCGGTGAGTTGGACCTCAAGAGGTGAGAGCGCAGTGATTGGACCTCAGAGGTGAAAGCGCAGCGAGTTGGACCAGGCGCATTAAGTTGGATCTCAGAGAAAAACGCGCAGTGAGTTGGACCTCCAAGTAGCGATACCATCTACCCGGGAAAGTGATTCAGCTCGACAGCGCCTGTTTCCTCACCGAGCTGTCGAGGGGTGAGACCTAGCCATCTCGTCAGCGGTCAAACAGCGAGCGAACCAAATCTTGCACGATCGAGCGATGACGAGTGCAATGCGATGACCTACATACAGTGAAGCTCAGCTCGCTAGGGCAAAGTGAAGAGTCCTGGAGTGCAAAAGCAGCTTTTCCGCTTGCCGCAGAAAACTCGACTCACGCCAAAGATCCATTTTCTCGGCCTTGACTGTGCACTGAACGCGACTTCGACGGTCTCTTTAGCACCATTCTGCCCCTTCATTTTGTGCGCCCTTTCACATCCAGTACCCCTCTGTCCTCCAATTCTTCACCCAAAAATCCCCATTGCAAACCACTTGATCCAGCTCCATCGACTGGGGGAGTGCTGCTCTCGCGCACGCCATCATTGCCGACGACGAGCTGTGTGGAGTTCGCTTTGAGGCGCGCGACTGTTCGGTGCTTCGATTCTTCCTCTAACTGCTCTCGATCAATCTCTTCCTGCTTCCCCGTCTCGTCTAACAGCATTCGGCTGTCCAAGGAAGGCCGCGATGAGAGCTTGATGAACGAAACTTGAGTGCTTTGTAGTGGTTCCGAAGCTCGAGCATTTCGTTGCGTAAGTAATTCAATATGTCGCGCTCTCTCAGGGGACGAGGGGATGTGGTGCGCGATATCATTTGCGTCGAGAGCGCACTGGAAATGGCGTTAGCGAATCGAACGTCAATCACTGCGGAGTGTACGCGCATCGATTTGTGCTCCTCGCCTCGCTGAGGAAGTCAGCAATAGAACCGCTCTGCAACCTTTAGCAGCGCTCTTTGACGAGAAGCAGGCGGCATGTTTCTTATTCCAGCGCCCCCATGTAACAGCGCATTCGACAGCGTGCGGTCTTGAACGTCATAGTCGTGGGCAAGAACGAAAGCTTGGCCGTTGCCACACTCGTCGATGCCCTCGGCAGCGCACGACCCTGGTCGGTTGATCCGTAGCTAGGAGCGTGCGTATTTGACATGTAGCCAGCGAGCTCGCCCGTCGAATGTGCGGGGTGACTTTGGCCGGTCTAAGAATTCGACTACTTCACAAACTTGGCGGTTGATCTGCGGACGACGTCGCTGTTCGACGCCGTCAGCATTTGAGCAGCTAGAGCGAAACCATCGGCTGCTGAGATTGCAGGAATCGTGCGGTATGCGAAACGGAATGCATTGTAGTCTGCTATAGTTCTTTCCTAACTGCGCTCTTAAAAGGAATGATCTGAATCTGTTCTCGTCTCGTCAGCATCTAAACGTAAGAAGAGACTAGAAATAGCACGTCCCTGCCTCCTGATCGAGGGCGGTACCGCGTCACACTCCCCGCCTTACACTCCAACGCAATAACCCCCCGCCCACCGGGGAAAATGCCCACTTACCTTATTCTCATCCCACACCCCCTCCTTGAAGTAGATGTCACTTCGCACATACTCCATAACCGTCTCCCTATTCTCCGCGACGCACATCATCATCGACCCGTTGATCTTCATAGGCTCGCCCTCCTTGACAGGCTCGTCCAGGCTCGCGCCGCCGAAGACGACCAGGCCGGACTCGACGTTGGGCTTGACGTTGGCCAGGTGTTCACTGATCGTTTACTCCTGAGCATTATCGCTCTTGAACGAAGACACGGGTATACGTACGGCCGCACTTCCATCCGCTTCTTCAGCGCCCCGGGCGTGTCGGGGAGAATGATCATCCATTCCTGCTTGGCGGCCATGATTCTCGCGGTGCTGCTGAAGTGTTGCTTCGAGATAAGGATTCCGGAGGGCTGGCGGGAGGTTGTGCGGAGGAAGGAGGAGATACTCCGGGCGGGTCGGAGGGGGAAAGTCATTGTTTGGGCGGCATAGTAGAGGTGGGCGTCTCGGCTGAATGTTTCGAGGGGGTCGAGGTGCAGTGCAGACGCCGATGTAGGGCGTGGGGCGCTAGGGGCGGCGCATCGTGGGGGCTCAAGGTGGAGTGTGTTGGGGGTGGCCGAGGCGGGGTCGGGGGTGGATGGACGGATTTATTATTGTCTGTCTGGGTGAGGGCGGAGGAGGAGGAGGAGGAGGAGGAGGAGGAGGATTGTCTTGGTGAAATGGAGAGTAGTGTGCATATACCTGGTCGCTACGAGACGACCTCTGCGCGTGCTTGCCCTGTCAAGCAACTGGTGCATCTCCGAGCATCCTCGGCAGTGCTCGCTTTCACATGAAGAAGAGTCCGGACGGAAGCAGCCGGCGTGGGGCAGATCCCCAGATCAACCCTGGGGGAGGCTGCAAGCAACCTCTCACACTCACCTCTCCTCCTTCTCCTCCTTCTCCCTTCAGCTACTGCCCGTCACCTGGATCTTGTTCGACAGCATGGTAAGCAGCAATGATGTTCCGCAAAGCCCGACCTCCCACTGACCCTCTCCCGCCCAGGATACGCCCAAACCATTCACCCCTCTCTCGCCCCGAGCCAAACGCTCCTCCACGAATCTCGCCAACCTCCGCCTCGCGCCCCTTTCCCCCAAATACACCGTCGAACAACCCAGCAGCAGCGATAGCCCCAGGGCTCCCAACGCCAGAACGCCCCACGAAGAGCTCGCGAACCTCACATTCACCCGCAGCCACCCCTCCTACCTCCATCATGGCAAGTCAGCCCCTCCAACACCAGGAGGACTCAGTCGGAGCTCCAGCCGCAACCGCCTAGGCGCCGGATTACGAAGAAGAGGCTCCCTCTATGCGGAAGAAGACGACCAAGCCGCCCCCTACGCCTACACGGCCGCACCTCCAACCCACCAGAATACCACCCTCCACCCCTCGACCACGATCCCCAAAGCAAAATCCGACGCGCAACTCCTCCCCACCCGCCGCGCCACAAAATCCCCCAACACCAACACCCGAAGCCGCCCCAAAACGCCACGCCCGGGCACCACCTCCCCCCTCACAACCCGCACCAACACCAACCCGACCCACGCCGACGACTGGCTCACGCGCACCTCCGCTCTGACCGCTGCTCTGTTACAAGAGAGCAAAGGCCAATCCTACCTCGCCACCTCCGCCAGCCACACCACACTCCAGCACCTAAGCGACACCACACCCGGCATCACGGGAGCCTCCTCCGACGATGACGAAGACGACGCCGGCTACGAGGAGCTCGCGGCCAGCACGGCGTACATTGCGCACGCGCGGCGCGCGCAGAAGCAGCAACAGCAGCACGGCGCGTCGCAGCTCGGCGGAGCCGGTGTGCAGTCTCCGCACCACCCCCTCAGCGCCTACGGTTCGCGCTACGGCTCGCGCGCCCCCTCGCGTCACCACTCGCGACGCGGCAGCCTGGCGCGCACGCCGCTCGCACTTGAAACAGCCGTCGGGAGCGAAGGTGGGCGTATGGGGTTTTTTGATTTTGGTGGGGGCGGCGGGGAGAGCGCGGTCGGGGCGGAGTTTATCGATGAGGATGAGGAGTTTGAGGATGAGAGGCGGGGGGATGGGACTGGGACTGGAGATGGGGATGAGGCGGTTTTGGCGGCGGGGGGGGCGTTGGGGAGCGACAGCAACTTGGACTACAGTAGGCCTTCTCTCCGCGAAGCACGCCGCAGACGATACAGT
>SGQK01000016.1:6286-133310 GCA_004216415.1 Aeminium ludgeri
TTAACCCCCCCCCCCCCCCCCTTGCGCAAATCGATCTGGGGTTAACTGTAGACGAGGATCCTGATCAACATGCTTCCGCGTCCACAGCATCCACAGCGCGCGTTGAAGCGCGAAGACAGTCACCACGATCAAGGTAGCGAGCGGACTGATCTTCCTCAAGCTTCCATGACCGACGACAACGAGCAAACCGCGACCTCAGATCGGCATGAACATGGCGCGGCAGCGACACCATCCCCGACAGCTTCGAATGGCGACAACATCAAAGTCGAGCCAACATCCGCAAGCAGCGGAACTCAAGTGCGTGCCCCCAGTCGCAGCAACTCGGGCAACATCTCCCCTAACGTCAACAACGCACCGAAACCGACGCCTGCCATCCATGTTGACCAGGCTGGCTTTGCGAATGTCCAAACAGGTCAAAACCAAACAACCAATTGCTACCAAGCTCCCATCGCTTCAATGGTAGCCCAACGCGCACCTGCATCGCCTCCAATCCCAGAATTCGTGACAATGTCCGAAGTCCTCGTTGATCCCGTGGACATGACCTTGCTCTACAGCACCACTTATCCGCTTCTGGACAATGTGAGACGCCCGGAGCTGCCGATCGATCCACCTGGCGGGGACTACGAAGGGATGGGAGGCATCATGTGGGGAATCCAGGTTGAACAAGAAGCCCCGGCAGAAGCCCCGGCGGCAGAGCAGCCAAAGCGCAGAGGGAGGAAGCCGAAGAAGGTCCAGGAGGACGCGAAGGACGCAAAGGTCGATAAGTCGCGAGCTTCAGGACGCGGTGGGCGTGCGCGCGGGAGGAAGAAGAAGTAGCTTGTCCATGTCGACGGAATGCGCTGTTTACTCCGAATACCGGGGCCAGGCTCGAATGAGGAACCGAGCCCTTGAACGACTAGTTGAAATCGTAGAGAGCAGGGGAGGACTTCCTGGTTGGAGTTTGGCTCTCCGCGTGGTGGATTTCGCGTGTGGCAATGAAGGATTGCATACGAAAACAACATCCAGCGCGTCGTTGTACTTTAGCCAAAAGATAGCCAGCGACTCGCGCAAAATGGACATATTCCACGTATCTCACGGTCTATTCCAGGCAACTCACGTAGAATAGGCTGCGAATATCCGGGTGAGGCTTTTGGTGACCCGCCAGAAGCACATGGTCTTACCCAGCACAATAAAGTATGTGTGTTGCCAACGCTCCGGAGAGGCAACATAGACCCGTGGCTTGTAAATCAGCTCTATTCAACTGCATCTGGGACACTACTCTGATGTGAACTTACCATTCTTTAGTTACACATCCTCATCTGATACCCAGAAGCCATGCGCCGCTGTATTTTGAAGCTTCTCGCTACTTCGCGGTTTCTCGTTTTCTCTCTCGCTCTCTCCCTCCCTCTCCTTCTCTGTGGGTGTATAATTGATCGTGTACGGCATCGCTTACAGAAAAAGACAGCATTCAAAGGAGCCTCAAAGGCCATCCGCCATCGTTCGATCTGCTTCGCGACACATCTGATCGCGACCGTTCTCGTGAATGCCCCCTTTTGCTACAGGTAAGAACAACTCTGATCGTTCAAGCAGCTGTCTTTGCACTGCTACCACCTCGCTCGTTCAGATGGCTGCCAATTCTTTGCCGACAAGATCAAAGCGCAAGTTTAGGGAAACAGACGACCCAAACGACACCGACACCTCCGACTCGTCCATTCACGGGCTGAGCGTGAGCGAGAGCGACGATGAGGACATCGAGCTGCCTTCAAAGCGTGCTAGGATCTCCGATCGGGTTCCTAGGTATGTAAATATAAGCACGTCAAACCACTCAGTGACATGCGATGCTGACCTCTTTCGCAACAGCCCCAGGACCACACTCGAGCCGACGAGCATGTACACCAACATCGCGCCTTTCCAGCGCGACTACATGCTCACGGTCCCGGCGCCCCTTCCGCCCTCCGACCTCAGTGCTTCAGACGCGGGAGTAGCGGACGTGGCGACCCAGCTGACATACGACCCGTATTTCACAAACGTGTACGCTCGACATCCGGCGCCCCCGGAACCCGCCAGCATGGGCTACTTCGTGGACTGGGGCGACGACGACGACACCTGGCTGATCGACAGAGATATACTGCTGAACCTTATTGTGACACAACGTCTTCCGCGAGGCAATACTGCCCGAGAGGCCCTAGAACAGCGGAACACTGTCACCCTGCCACAGAGAGGCCTTGACATAACAGTCGTCCATGGGCGAGGCAGGGATGCGCCTGCGGCATCCGACGAAAGCCAGACAACAAGCTCCTCGCAGCAAAGCTCTTCTGCAGAGCACAGTGGAAGCCCCGGGACTCCCGATGGCGGCGTTTTCGCCGAGGTCTCTCCTTCGCTAAACCCCACAGACCTGGTTGCTCAGGGACCGCAAGGCCCACCGCCTCCTCCTCTCAGTCTCAGCGAGGCTCTGCGCTACGCTGAGCAACATCGTCAGGGCTTAGTGCCGCGGTCGATGGCCGACCAACAGTGCTCGGCAGTGTTCGAAGGGCGCAGAGATGCGCAAGATGGTCAGCGTCAGGGGTCGGCTGAATGGGTTGACCAAGGCAGCCATGAAGGCACGGAAGATGTCGAACTCGACGCTGAGGACAAAGCCTGGGTCGATGCCCTACATTCACGTGCTGGTGACCATTTCGAGTGATTACCCCCTGAGTTCTTCGATCGTCCAGAGCTGAGCAAGTGCTTCCGCCAAAATCGGGGCAGGTTGAAGGCAAGGAGCGGGTTGGGGGCTTGGGTGGACGACCGGAATGCTTTTTTATCCGCGGCTGGCCGCGTATCTGGAGAGCAGTGGTTGAAATGGATGTGGGAAATAGATTCTGAGAAGACGACGCCGCTGATTGGAGTGAGCAAGATGGCGGATGCACAGGGCCCTTTTAGGCTGTGTTTCTTCTGTGTCTGCTCCAGCAAGACGAGACTGTAAGGCCTGGCGTTTGTGGCATGCGCTGACGTACCGGGAAACCTTACGACAGCGAGAGGAGGCCAAGACAGACGAAACAGATCTGCGTTGTTTTCTCAGCGTCTGCGTCATGTCAGCAAGCGATTTCTGCTCATCGATCTGGGGTTTACCGTAGCTCGGGACTGTGAGGCAATTAACGTTTTCAGCCATGTGTCCATTCCATGAAAGTCAGCAAACTAGGGCATCTCTGTTGACACGCGTAGCCAGACTCCCGCCCATGTTAAACCCTGCAAACCCCCCTTGACGCTGGAGATGAGTTAAAAGGACTTCCCTGCGATGACGCCCAATCCCCATGCCCATTCCCATTCCCATTCCCTACCACCCTAAATACTAGACACCCTCGGCAGCGTATACGACCCAAAAGTCGAAGTGCGATAATGCTCGAGCTCCCTCAGACAAACATTGGCCGCGACATAGCGAAACGACTTCAACTCCCCGACCCTGCGATCCACAAACCCGCCTGACCGCACCGCCACGTCCAAGCACGCGATCGCCCTGGGCAGCGCCTCGACCTCGCGATCAAGGTTGACGTCCGGGTACAGCGCGTCGAGATCGGCGACGCCCTGCATCTGCTCGTCGCCGCGCACGACGCGCATCACGGCGTACTCGACGATGGCCTGGAAGCGGTCGCGCATGGTTGTGCTCAGCTCGCGCAGGGCTTTGCCTTGGGCGCCGCCGGTGCGGCCGAGGATTGTGCCGGCGAAGACTTCGGTTTCGGTTAGGGGCATTTTGGGCGAGGGCTCGTATTGGTAGATTGTGTCGAGGAGGCTTTCTTCGTAGCTGGGGGGAGGGTTAGTGGATGGGAGGGATCGGGGGGAAGGGAAGGTTCACCATGTGCGGATGTTCGTTGCTAGCTCGGTGTGGTGGACGTACTCGATGCCGTAGGCAGTGGCAACGCGCTTCATGTATCGGAGGAGCGTCGTGGGCAGGTCGGATGATGCTTGCGAATGCGCTTTGGCGCGGCTGTGGTCTTGCTGCATCCTGTCGAGGAACTGGCGCTCGTCGATAGCACGGTACAAATGGCCGAGAGCCTTGTGACTTTCGTAGTACTGCCATCCTCGGCGCTCGACATCCATGCCCTCGAAAGCGGGATCGTCGTCGTAGTCGTCCTCCTGCACGGCCAGATGACCTTGTTCTGAAACCACCATCCTCGGGGACGGAGCCATGAAATCGGGCCTGCAGCGGTCGTACTTGGGACATTCGCGCATGTTGACAGGAATGCCACTCTTCGAGAAATCAACGGCCACGGAGGCCAAGCCTGCGATCTTGATGCAGTCACTGTCAATAGTCCCGGCTTCTCTTTGGTCGGCAAGCTGCAGATGGATGTTGGATAGCAGACCCAGTTGATCAGACTCCATGAATGTCTGGCAGGTAATGTGTCAGCTGAGAGGGAACAAAAGCGATCAAGGCAAGAGTATACCACAAAGAAGTCAGACATGTCCTTGCGAGTGACCGGACGATCGAGCGCCACTGCGGAGACTTTGGGGTAGTCCGCAGGCGTGTAGGTGACCTTCGGAATCAATGTCGGATCCCAGACGCAGTTGTAGAGGTCCCCGTCGAGATCACCGCCGCTCAGCTTGCTGGGTATGTCGCGCTCGCCATGCTGACTGAACACAATGACGTTCGAGAGTTTTCGCAGCGGCGAATCCCGGGGCACGTCAACTGCATTGACGATCTGAACGTCTCCAGGATGCAAGGCTGGCGCTCGAGTGATCACGACACTGCTCCTCACGAGCACTTCCCTGCCACCTTCAGGCGGCGACTCGGTCACGACGAAAATCTCGTTCTCTCGGAGGTATCCGGTCTCGTCCATGATGCCGTACAGGGTGACGCCTTGGTCGACGGGGATACGCCCGCGATACTTAATCTCTTGGAGTCGATTTGCGACCGCCATTTCCACAATCCCATGCAGAAAGTGGTCCTCGTGGTAGTCGATGCCGATTTGTTCCATTTTGCGAATGAGATGGGGCACGCCTGTCCCTTTCGAGATCTCGAGCTCTTCGAGGAGGTGAGCAGTGTTGATGGCGGAATCAGTTCTCTGGCTCAGCCGCTCGACAGCGGCGTTTTGCAGATCAAGGAAGGCTCTGGTCGGAACGTGAAGATCCTCCAGAATCTTGATGAACTGGCGATTGAGGACCATTGGCAACGGTTTGAAGCCAGCGCCGCAGATTTCGAGGTTGTTGATCTTGAGGCCAGCTGCTGTCTCGAACTTCTTCATGTTCGGGCGCGTTCGCAGTTGACGTCCAGAGATGCGTGAGTCCAGCGCAACCATGCCTTTGCAGCCTTGAAAGCGAATCTGAAGTGCTGTGGGCTTGAGCATGCGCTTAGTGCCGTAGACCTTCCAAACATCTTGCAAGAGCTCTCGTGAAATAGTTCCCACCCCGTCGCTGAAGTCTCGTCCGTTGCGCTCGACGTTGGGCATCTCGCTCATCTCGGTCGAACGGACGTCAACCGTGGCATTCCTGCGGCTTGGTCAGCAGAAACTCAGGCCGGAACGTCGCGAGCTGGGCGTCCTTACGTGTCCCCAAAATTTTGGCCAATTCTGGCAGCGCACTTTGCAGGCACACGGATGCCGACAAAATCCCCGAGATCCTGCAGAATCATCTCAGGGATCTTCAGCTGGCCGTCGATGACCATCGGTGCCATGAACCAGCAGGATTTGCTGCGCAAGGACGAGTGAGAAAACCCGAGGAACTGAAACCCGCGGCCGGCAATGGTCAGGCTCCCATCCAAGACGTGTTTGAAACGCCCGTGAAAGATCTGCTCTTGGTCGGCACGCGGGTCGTAGCGCACAGAGCTTCCGTCTTCGTCCTGAAAAACAACGCGCACGAAATGATCGGTGTGGTCCCCATAGCGGCGGAGAACACGATTCGTAGGCTCCGGCTCAGGGCCCTCGAGGTAGATCCCTGCTGGAGTCACGACGACGCGGTGGATCAGCTTCACGTGTGCGTGGCGCTTCACGAGCTCATAAGGGTCGTCTGCGTTGTACTGGTAGCTTTCATAGGCCGTGGCGAACTCTTCCAGCATTGCCTCCAACGACACTAGAGACAAGTCTTCGCTCTCCACGGCGGAGCTTGGGACCGGCAGCTGGCGGTAGAACTTTCGAAGAGCAGAAGCTGTGGCGTCTTGGCCGTGCTTTACATATGTAGACAGCACCTTGGGGAGGAGTTTGCGCACGATGCGCGGCGGAAGAGCTCCATTTCGTGCCAGTCGATCCGCCTGGAAAAGAAGGCTGAATGTTAAGATTCCGTCCCGCGCGATCTGAGAAAGGGCGCGATTGAAATATGCCAGATCCGCCTCGAGGCTTCTCATAGGTAGGATGGACCTCGTGCTCAGGGCCAGAGTGGTAGGCCCTCTGACGTTGCGCTTCAGCAGGCCTCTGACTGTGTTCAACAGGCCGGGGTCCAACAACCATACGCGGTAAACGAAAGAATTCCCAGCCACCTTTGCATGCGCGCTGTCAATGCTGGGCAGTCGGATCTTCTTGGGAGGCGTCATTCTCCTTGAGTCGGAACCAAGGGTGAGGAAGAGCATGGCACTTAGAGGATCTTCTTCTGGGGGCTCCTCGTAGAACTTGGGCGGATGGAGCAGCGTGAAAGAGACAGAGGGATCGCTCGAGCCAGCGAATGTGATGTTGTCGCAATCGAAATAGTCTAGCTCGATTCTGCACCGGCCTGCGGCAGTCGTGCCGAGCATGATCAATACTCCCTTCCGGCCGAACGTCACGCTGCCTTGTCTCTCATCGACGAAGTGGGAGGTAAAGGCGAGCTTCTTGTCTGCGTAGTCCCAGACACCACAACTGAGTCGTTTAAACGGGAATGTGGTGACCTTCTCCTTGGGTTGAGCGTTGGAGGTCGCCTTGCGATTGGGGGCGTCGGGACGGGAAGCCTCGTACTTGAGGGAGCGCAGTGCGAAGTCGCTTGGACTGGTCTTGCTCTTGGTACACAAAACAAGCCCTCCACCCCAGTAAAGCGGGTGCATTGCTTGTACATGGCGGGGAGCGTTCATGGCGACCCCATACCAACTCAAGAAGCGCTGAGCGGCGGACAGGTCGAGCACTGTCAGAATGCCCAGAGGCCTCCCCTTGAACTTCTCGGCATGGAAAACGCGAGCTCCGCAGTTCTGGAGTGGCGTGCGGAAGAAATCGTCCAGCTGCTTGCTTGTCGCCGATACAGGGAGGTTGCGGACGAAGATGTCCATGGCTGCAGGCGACCTTGAAGCCCGCGTAGGCTGTCTATGGATGAAATTAACTTGCAGTCAGAACGTTCGAGGTTGCGGGTTGCTGTCAAGGGCTTGTGGCTGCACGAAAGAAGAGGGAAGAGGGATTGCGGCAGCAGAGCTGTGGGAGCTGTGGGAGCTGTGGGAGCTGTGGGAGCTGTGGGAGCGAACGCGGGCATTTCCTTAGGCAGCCAGTCGCACGTGAAGCCGACTACTCATCCTGGTCCTAAGACTTTGTGCGATCTGACTTGCAGAGCGATGGCTTGTTAATCAGATGGATTCTACCCGGGCCTCCAGAGCATTGGTCGCTCCCATTGTGTCAACGACGGCCAGTGCTGTGACAGCCGAGTCGCGTCTGCCAGGAGCGCGTCGCGTGCATCTGGTGGAGCGGGAGACTGCAACGAAACTCCGCTGCTCTCATCGAGAGTGCATGGTGCTTTGATACGACGAGTTAAAGTGTGCTAAAACACAGGTTCAAACCATCGGACCACGGCAGGTTTCCTGCGAAGTCAGTTGAGGTGAGGTTGAAGAGTAACGGCCTCCTTCCCGTGCAAGGTTCAAACCCGCGCTCACGTGCCGTGGTGTATCGGACGGGATCCGTACGCCAAGCCCGGCGTCACTCCAGGGTCCTGAAGTCGTCCTGTCCTGTACCGGTAAGTTGGCCTTCTGAACAACTTAAGACCGTATGCCCAACAACAACAACGCGTAGACCGTGCCCATGGACGCCCGCGTTCAGGACTACTTGGACGACAAGTTCCAGTCCTCTGCCGATCTGGAAACCCTCGACTCGCTCCTGGACAACGTCAAGAGCCAGCAGGATTTATTGAAAAAGCAGGTGGGTATGACAGCCGACTTTCAGGAGAGCGTTGGCTTATGCTGCTACAGCTTGAAGACGCCCGACGCGACCATGTGGGCGCCCGAAAACATGTTGAGCAGCATACGAGCTCCATCCGGCAGAAGGGCGAGGCGTTCCAGAAAGAGCAGGGTGACATCGATCGACGACTACTGATTGTAACGCAATCGGAGACGAGCGACGATGCGGTGCAGAAGTTTGAGGCGAGCATGGAGAGGCTGCGCAAGCTGGATGTCGCGGCTGCTTACGTGGAGCTGCTGAGAGAAGTGGATGGGTTGAGGACGCAGTGCATTTCGAATCTGGGGACTTCGGACGAGGCTGCCCTGACCCCGTATAAGAGACTCCAGCAGCTTGTTGCTAGCCTTGGTCCTCTGCAGGAAGCAGCAGAGGGGGCGGCACCGCACCTGCTCGATCACATTGCTCGGCAGGCTCACGATCTGCGGCAGACGATACAGAAGTCCTTCTCTGAGGATCTGGAGAAGACGCTGAAGAAAATGAACTGGCCCAAGATTACGGAGACCGTTCCACTGGCTCTTGAGCAAGAATGGTCTACGAATGTGAAGCGGCTCCTCGAGCTGCAGCGCCAGGATCTCGAGAACAGAGAGCTGAATGTCGCGAATCTGCCACCCGCAGAAGAGCCCCCTGCCTTGCTTCCTCTTGAGGTCATGATGCATCCTCTGGAGCAGCGCTTCACCTACCACTTCTCTGGCAACAAGCCGACCAACCGTTTGGACAAGCCGGAGTACTTCCTGTCGCACATTACCGACTTGATCTCGACCTACTCCGACTTCCTGCAGACGGCCCTGCAACCTCTCCTACTCCAGCATTTCCGCGGCTCGAACCTCGCAATGACGCCGGCATACATCGACGCAGTCTCCGCATTCATCACGGCGCTCATGCCAATGCTTAAGAGGAAGATGTCGAGCTTCGCCTACCAAATCTCGAGCCAGCCCCAGCTGCTCAGCCATCTAATGCACGAAGTCGTCTCCTTCGACACAACTCTCCAGGAGACATACGCCTACACCCCGGCCACGCCCTCCATATCCTGGCGCGGCATGGCATACTTCCTCCTCGAAACCAGCGGCTACTTCGAGACCTGGCTCGGTGTCGAGCGCGACTTCGCCCTCGCACGCTACCAATCCATCATCGACTCCCCCGAAGCGGGCGAATTGGACCACGACTCCGTCCCCTCCGACACGACCAAACCAACCAAAGCCGCCATCCGCGTCAACGACCTCCTCGAAACCATCACAGACCGCTACCGCCCCCTCGCCAGCTTCAGCGAAAAACTACGCTTCCTAATCGACATCCAAATCGCCATCTTCGACCTCTTCCACACGCGCCTCCATTCCTCCCTCGAAGCCTACCTCTCCATGACCTCCTCCCTCGCCCGCACCGTCCACGGCGTCACCCGCGAAGATCAAGCCGACCTCCAAGGCGTCAAAGGCCTCGACCGCCTCTGCCGCGTCTTCGGCTCCGCCACCTTCCTCGAACGCGCTCTCGCCGACTGGAGCGACGACGTCTTCTTCCTCGAACTCTGGGAAGAACTCCAGCTCCGCGCACACTCCCGCGACCACGAAACCATCTCCCGCAACCTCGGCGCCCTGTCCCAAATCCAGGAGAAAACCAGTGCCGCCGTCGGCGGCCCCTCCCCCTCCTCCGACGCCGACGCTGACGTCTCCGCCGTCCAAGGCGCGCTCTTCGACGAGACGGCGGGCGCGTACGCGCGCCTGCGCGCCCGCTGCGAGGGCATCATCGCCGAAACGTTGACCTACAACGTCCGCGAGGCGCTACGCCCCTACGTCCGCGTCAACACGTGGGCATCACTATCCCTCTCCTCCTCCTCGTCCGACTCCGGCAGTGCCTCGGTCTCAGCGGAGCTCGACCCCGTACTGAGCCTGCTGGCGCAGTACTTTGAGTTTCTGTCTCGTGCGGTGGGGCGCGCGCCGCTGCGGCGGTTGGCGAGGCTGGTGTGTGGGGCTGTTCAGGGGGTTGTGTGGGAGAATTTGGTTGTGAGGCAGAGTTTTTCTACCGCGGGGGCGAGGCAGTTGGGGGTGGATGTGGGCGCGTTGTGTGGCGGTCTTGATCGGTGGGTGGGTGCTGGGCAGGGGCGGGCGGGGATGCGGCGGTTGGTGGAGGGGGTGGCGTTGTTGAGTTTGCCTGCTAGGGGGGAGGGGGGGCGGAAGGGGGGAGATAGGGGTGCGGATGATGAGGGGGCGGCTTGGGAGGAATGGGGTGGTGATGGCGGGGAGGGGGAGGGGGAGGGTGGGGGTGGAGCGGCGATGGACCTCTTCGAGGCCGAGCAGCTGGTTTTCATGGATAATGAGGGCGCGAGGCAGGCGCTCGAGCGGCTCGGGCTGGAGACGCTGTCGGAGAGCGATGCGAGGGCGGTGCTGGAGAAGCGCGTGGAGCTCAGCAGCTAGGTAGTCACCCACCAGCCACTGTACCCCTTCAAACACCTCTGTCGCGACACGACGTTACAACTGCCATTGCGCCATGTATGCGGCTCCAGATTTCAACCGTCATTTGCCTCGCGCGGAGGCTGTTTCGCCCTTCCCGCCTTGTCGCCTCAGCCTTGTCACAGACAGCCAAAGAGACGAAGAGGCGGAGCAGCGGAGTTGTTTCACGAGGCTGTGTTTGGCTGGCTGGCTTGTCGGCGCGAGAGAGCGCCGAACTTCTCCAGAAAAAGTTCCCCAACGTGTGCAGCCACTGCCGCTTTCGATGCCTGTGGATGAGGCGGAGGCGGAGGAGTCTACTCGTGTTGAGTGGCTTCGATGCCATGTGGGGAGAGAGTGTCGCCTTCAGACTGCAGAGCGACGGGGACACGCTCCGCTATCGCAACACGAGGCGATCAAAGACTGCAACTTGGTTATTGTAGAAGGGCCGCTGGCTCGCCTGGTGCTTTCCAAGTTTGCCGTCGCGCCTTCAAAGCCGGTCCGTCCCATCGCGTCGGCCGTCTGGTGGCCTGTCAGGGGCGAGCAGTGGTCTCGGCAGTGCCGAGCGCCTCCCAAGCAGCGTGGCCGACCAGAAAGCCATTATTATTTCGCCTAACAATCCGCCAGCCAACGTTCCAGACTACTCCCAAGCCTTGCCTCCGCTCGCGAGTACAGTCGGCACGGTAGTAGTCAGCAGCATTTCAGCACAAGCTCGACACGCAAACAAACGTCGTCAAGGCGCGCCCGCAGCCTGCAGCCCCGACTCGGCCCGGGAGCGCCAGCGCCAGCGCCGACGTTCTCGACTTCTGCCGGCAGTCGGTAGGTACCTAGAGGATCCGTGGGGGGGAGACGGGATAGGGGAGACGGGATATGTGGTGTTTCAGCCTGGCTCGCCTGGCAAGGGCTTTTCGTTTCTTTTGGCTGCGGGCTTTTGCGTCGACGAAATTCGGTTTGTTTACGTTGGCTCTGCTCGAGATGGGGAGACGTCGAGACTGTGAGGTCTTGTAGTGGAGATGGATTTGGTTGGGACTGGACAAGCTCGAGACAAGGTAAAGCAAGGTGCTTTTGAGGAATTTGCCAGCTCTTGGCCCACCGGAAACTCTCGCGCGGGTTTGCTGGTGATGCTGGCTGGGTATCCCAGGCAGCGCTTTGCTACTACTCATATTTACCGACCTCAGAGGGGTACTCTATTGTACGAGACTGAGCAGTCCGGGACTTTTGATTTCCTGTCGCGTATGTGTTGAGGTATTTCGCGGCGGGCACGTGACTGGCGTTTTGCGGGCTGAAAGGGGTTGCCGGTGAGGGAGGTCGCAGACTCGCGCACTGTACATGTGTATATTTTTGTAGTATTTGGGTGTAGACGAGAGATGACCGGTTGTAGCATCAAGCGAGTGGACGTGTTTTGGTTGTGTCGCGTGTCTCGCGTGTGTTTAGTGCAGGTGTTGGCAGGGCGAGCCCGTGGGACGTGGCGGCGCAGGCGGGCTTGCGGCCATTTTGGCAGGCCTGGCGAGTGGAGCCCCCTTTGGCCAATCACATGCCGCTATCCCCTTTTCGTTGCTTTGGTTCCCTGCGTCCGCCTCGATTCCCGTCTCTCTCTCTCCCTCTCCTCCCTCCCAGGCACCCACTACACTACTACCTTACTCTCCCGCGACCACGACCTCCCCTTCGAGCCCCCCCCGCCTCCATACATGGCTTTTGCTTGAATCGTTACGCTGCCAATAGGCTCCCCACCACACCACCTTGTCAATCGTTACCTGTGTGCGCGCCCATCGAGGCCTCCACCCTCATTTGCGTCGACCGACTCCCACCCCTTCGACACCCTCTTTTACTCGACCTTTTAATACCTACATACTACCCCCCATCGACCGACGAGAAGGCCTGCCCGACACGCCCGGCACCACCGCATTACCCGGCCGCCGCCTTACCTCTCCCTCCCGACCACCCTCGCACGAGCAAGCGAGCACGGTCGCATCTCCGGCCACACGAGCAGACACCGCCCGAACCCACGTCGCGAGCCTGCTCCGCGCCCGCCGACACGTACAACGGTGAACACGGTCGCTCTCACAGCCCTGTCTGCGCGGCGTCGGCGCGAGTTCCTCGGAAATTGACGCCAGTCTCCGCGTCAAAGAAGGCGGAAGAGCACGTCAAAGGGCAATCACCTGAACAATCCGTCATCTACGGCTGCTGGGCAGCCGCAAACAAAGGTGAGCCACCCCGCCACCCCCCCTACTTCCGCTGCGCGACACCTCCCTTTCTCCCGCCAACACTCCCGCTCGCGACGTACTTTTGACCTGAGACAAACCCTACCTACCCGTCATTACACGCACGACTTCCATCAGCCCATCACCAACGGCTCTTCATCATCAAAAGCAGCAATTCACTGACACAGTCTTTACAATCAGCGCTCTAGCCTGATCCCCTCGCTTGTCCTACCGACCGAACCCGGTCGACTTCGCACGACAACCCCCTTGCTCCGACGCGCCAAAATGCTCAACACATACACGTCCGCGTACGCGGGCCTCCTGCTCACCTCGCTGGCCTTCGCCGGGGCTATGACCCTCGACGGCTGCTACTCCTCGTCCGATCCGCTGGAAGACCAGGGCATCTTCAAATACCAGAGTACCGGATACTGCAACGATCAGTGCTCCGACTCGGCCGTCTTTGGCTTGTCGGGTGGCAGCAACTGCTGGTGCGGCGACAAGCTGCCAGCAAAAGGGGACAAAGTCGGCGACGAGAAGTGCAGCACAAATTGTGATGGATACCCCCAGGATACTTGTACGTGATATGTCATGCTCCCTTTGTGTGAGGATTGAAAGACTGACCGTTTTGACAGGTGGTGGTTCCGGTTTCTACCAGGTGTACTTGACTGGAAAGGAAGGCAAAGTGGACCACGTCGAAGGTGGAGGTGGCGGGAACAACGGCGGCAACAACAACGACGATGATAGCGCGAACAACAACAACAACAACAACAAGGACGGTAAACCTGACCCATCTAGCTCCTCTAGCTCATCATCCTCGGACTCGGACTCATCAATATCATCAGATGCGTCAACGACCGACAGTTCGCCCTCCGTCATAACCACCCAGCGCCCTGGCGAGACCGTCGTTATCACCATGCCAGCCTCGCCCGCCTCGCAAGTCGACACCACCCCCGAGGCCCAGCGTGAGGGCGACAAGGAAAAGGACGACGACGGGCCCAATGTGGGCGGCATCGCCGCCGGCGTTGTGGTGGGCGTTGTGGTCGTTGCCGCCGCCATCGGTGTGTTCTTCTTCATGCGCCACCGCAAGCGCAAGGCGGCGCAGGAGGACTACCAACGCTCCAACCAAGTCTCGGACTTTATGCGCGGTGCTGCGGAGCGCAAACCCCCGGCGTCGGGTTACAGCAACATGTCCGACTCCCGTCTGGATCCTGAAGCGGGGCCGCGGAGGAACAGCCAGGGCAGCATCGCCGACGACCAGGATTACTCGAGGCGGATATTGAGGGTGAGTCCACCTTTAAACAGTGGTAGCGATTTTGATTGCTGAATGATACTGACTTCGATTCAACAGGTGGCAAACCCGGACAGGGGATAATCCTGGTCCCAGCGGCCTCACGACGCGCTCACGACCTGACGGGCTTTGATTTACTTTCCCAACTCAGCGAAACCTCTCACCCGCACGCACACACTCCACCACTCCACCGACTTCACCACCAAGGAACTGGGAAGGTACCGAGGCCGTTACGCACCGAGCTCGCACACCACACCGGCACCAAGCACCTCGCCTCCTCACCTCTCCAACCACGCCCAACAACCTCCACCATCTCTCACGCCCACCCACGACCAACATACCCGCGCGCTGATACCCCACGCCAACGCCCCACCCCTGGCCACCCACAACCAACGCATAACACCACCCACCACCCAACCAACCAACCGCGAACCCTCCTCTTCCCGCTCAAGCTTCTCTCTGTCCTCTCTCTATCTCTCCATCTGTTCTTCCTCTTTCCGGCACCGCCCTGCGCGGCACCCACCCCGCACTCGGCTGCCAAATCATCATCGATTCCATAGGGCATGTATCCAGAAGATTCCACTGAGCTGATGTGTGTGTCTGTGCGTGTCTTGTGAGATGGTGCGTGGGCGGGGCCGGGCGGTGTGCTGCCTGGGGAAAGGGGAAAGGGGGAGGGAGGGAGGGAAGAGGGAAGGGAACGCAGGGGTGTTGAGGGATGGGATGGACCACCGTGCGGGCCCCGGGCGTTGGAAAGCCATGCACGAGCCGGCTTTGGCGCGGGCGTGCTCGAGGCGCGTGGCGTGCTGCAGCTGCATCTCGGGCGCCTCCTGCCTGTGTGGTGCATAGGATTTCAGGTGCTGGCCCGAGACGCCGCGCGATTCTTCGCCAGTGGAGAGTGGAGAGCGTGGTGGGCTTTCTTCTGCGGCGCGGCTGGGGATTGTGCGGGAAGGCGAACGGGGAACGGGGAACGGGAACGGGAATTGGAACGGGAACGGGAATTGGAACGGGCTATATGGTAATCACGGGATTCTCTCTTCTTTTCCTTTTCCGAGCGTTTGTCATGGAGGCGGGAGTTGCGATGGTTGTTGGGGGAGGATTGGTTTGGGCTGAGAGATCATGGGACTGGATGGGTGGTTTGGTTGGGGGTTGGATGGGGGGTGGGGTTGAAGTGTTGAAGGGTAGAGTGCGTAGAATGGGTAGAGTTGAACACTTGTCGGCATTATTACTGTGGGCTGACCGCTGTTTCGCGCGTGCTTGATTCGTGATGGTGGCGGGGGTGTTGTTTTGTTTGTGTCGGGAGGGGCTGTAGATGTGTGTGTGGGTTTGAGGCGCCATCGGGTCTGCTGGATCGCATTTACTGTTGAATGAGATCCGTAGACTGTTCTCCAACCGATCATTGCGCAAGTCATTTGAATAGGTGTAGGAAGAACCAAGGAATAATAAACCCATACCACACTACTAGTACTCAACGCTCATCCACCGCCGGTAAAGGTACCGTCAGGATTGTACCTGCATGGCGCCAACCGCATCAGATTCTCAGGCACCAAAAAACCGCCCGCTGGCACCGCGTCGTCATGTCTTGGCGAGGAATTCGGCGGCTTTCTTTCATTCACTCACCCCAAAGCCCACCGCCGCCGCCGACCGGACTTCACACCTCTCCCCCCCCTCTCTCTCTCTTCTGCGCGCCAGTGACTGCTCGTCTCTCGCTGATAAAACTCGGTTCCACACCCGCTTCCTGAGTGTATTTAAGTATTACTACTCGGCCGTCGGAGGAGACAAGACAGTTTCGTGAAGACTCGAATCGCGCTGCTGCACGGCCGTCCGTCCGCTCCCGCAAGCAAGCAAGCAAGCACCAGCAACCGCCAACACCGACGACCGCTCCCGCTTGAGACGAATTCGCTCGACACGAACGACCGACCGTTCCCGCTTGAGAAGAGCTTCCGCGGCAGACGACCGGACGTCATCCTCCCTGCCGCCAACACCGCCCGACTCACTCCAGCTTTCTTGCTCGGCTTGCGCCTCGAGCTCGACTGGACATGGCTCAGCCTACGCAGCTTGCTTGTGCGTACCTATGCGCCGCGCGCGATGGCGGCTCCTCCGCTGTGACGGTCTGTGGTGCACCTCGCTGACCTTCTCCCTCCCCCCCGCAGACCGCACCTCCAAGTGCATTGGCATCCTCGACGCCGCCCCCGTGTACGGCCCGCTGTCTGCCTTCCAGCGCCCCGAGGGCAACCTCCGCTGCTGCACCTACTCGCCCGACGGCCGCTTCTTCGCCTGGGCCGCCCCCGAGCACGTCACCGTCGTCGACGCCTCGACCGGCCACGTCGTCACCACCCTCCCCGCCGACAATGTCTACGAGCTCGGCTTTTCGCCCGCTGGCACCTACATCATCACCTGGCAGCGCCCGTCCAAGGACGCCGACGGCAACGCCGTGAAGAACCTCAAAGTCTGGCAGACGGTCGACGATACCGCGACCCAGAGCGGCGAGCGCGACGTCGTGGGCAAGTTCGTGCAGAAGCAGCAGACGGGCTGGAACCTGCAGTACAGCGCCGACGAGCGCTACTGTGCGCGCTGCGTGACCAACGAGGTGCAGTTCTACGAGAGCAAGGACCTGGCCACCGTGTGGAACAAGCTGCGCGTCGAGGGTGTGTCCGACTTCGCCATCTCGCCTGGCCAGACGCATTCGATTGCTGTCTTCACGCCCGAGCGGAAGGGCCAGCCCGCCTCCGTCAAGGTGTTTAACGTGCCGCAGTTTAGCGGTGCGCCTGTTTCGCAGAAGACGTTCTTCAAGGGCGACAAGGTCCAGCTCAAGTGGAATGCGCAGGGCACCAGTGTCATTGTGCTGGCGCAGACCGAGGTCGATAAGAGCAACAAGAGTTACTATGGCGAGACCAATATGTACATCCTCAGCGCGAGCGGCGAGTTTGACTCCCGCGTGGCGCTCGACAAGGAGGGGCCCATCCACGACGTGTCGTGGTCTCCGAATTCGAAAGAGTTTGGTGTCGTGTACGGCTACATGCCGGCCAAGGCGACCATTTTCAACTCCCGCGCGGTGGCCACGCACAGCTTCAACCTTGCGCCCCGAAACACGATCAACTTCTCCCCGCACGGTCGCTTCGTGCTCGTCGCCGGCTTTGGAAACTTGGCCGGCCAGATGGACGTCTACGACTTGGAGAAGAACTACGACAAGGTGTGCACGATCGAAGCTAGCAACACGGCCGTTTGCGAGTGGAGCCCGGACGGCAAACACATCCTGACAGCCACCGTCAGCCCGCGCCTGCGCGTCGACAACGGCATCCGCATCTGGCACGTGGGCGGCGGTCTGATGTACAACGAGGACATGCACGAGCTGTACCATGTCACCTGGCGCCCGCAATCCACCACGCAGCACCCACTGGGCAACCCGCTACACCCCGTCCCCAACCCCCACCCCTCCGCCATGGAATTCCTCGGCAAAGTCAAAACCCCCTCCAAACCCGCCGGCGCCTACCGCCCGCCCGGCGCCCGCGGCGCCGCAACCCCCATGGCCTTCAAGCGCGAAGACGAGGGCGGCGCCGCCTTCGTCCGCGAAATGATGTCGGGCAAGGAAGGCGGCGGCGAACCCAACGGTTTCGGCCCTTCCAAATCGCGCCGCCGCGAAGTCCCCGGCGCCGACCCCTCCGACTCCAAACTGCCCCCCGGCGCCGCTCTCGGCGGCGGCGTCGCGCTCGCCCACGCCGACGCCGACGAAAACCTGAGCAAAGCCGCGCTCAAGAACAAGAAGAAGCGCGAGGCGAAGAAAGCCAAGGACGCAGAGGCCAAGGCGTCCGGCCTCGCGGCGCCCGGCGACGGGGGTGCCGCTAACTCGTCGTCTCAGGGCAACGCGACACCTAGCCGCTCCCCAGAGCGCCGCGACCGCGCCCGTAGTAACGCCAAACCCGCCAACAATCAGCTGCAGCCCGGGGGCCAGGCGTCGCCCGCGCGGCCCGCGAGTAAGCGTCGTGAGCCTTCGCGTCCGCGCGGGCCGCCTCTCAACACCTCCTCCGCCGCTACGCCGTCCAAGCAGCAGCAGCAGCAGACAAATGGCACCACCAAGCCCTCGGCACCACCCTCTGCCCCTTCCGCACGCGCGCCGTCCGCCCCAGAACTCACCCTCACCTCCCCCTCAGTGGGCTCCCCGCATGAGAAGAAAATCCGCTCTCTCCTCAAGAAACTGCGCGCTATTGACGATTTGAAAATGCGGCAGGCGGGCGGGGAGAAATTGGAGGGGACGCAGGTGTTGAAGATCGGGACGGAGGGGGGGGTGAGGAGAGAGTTGGCTGAGGTGGGGTTTGTGGAGTAAGGGGGGGGAGGGGGGGTGATTGGGGGTTGAGGGTGAGGGGAGGGAAGGGAGGGAAGGGAGGAGGGGAGGAGGGGAGCTGCACCTTCGTGTGTGTATGAGTAGATTGAGGGGAATGCCTCTTCACCTTCTAAACAGTCAAAGATGGGGGGGTTTCTTCTTTAGATCTCTACATGGCGTTATTGTTTCTCCTTTTTTCCTTTCGAGCCAGGAGGACTTCCAGACGCGTTCTCTTTTACCAACGCTGACGGGGCGTTGGACGTATGGCAACAGGTCCCGGTACACCTGAACTTGTTGGCGCAACGGACATTCTGCACTGCTAGGGAGACATCGCTGGGACCGCGCACATCGCGGGCTCCAACAAGTCCTCGAAGTCTTGCCACCTCGACGTTCTGCGTCTCGACACCCTCCGCCGCGCCATCCTCCACCGTTCCCTCCTTCACCACCTCTCATCGCCAACCTCCGCCTCGCCAACCGCATCAACCAACCCTTCTCCCCGCTGGCTTGCAACCTGGACAGCCTCGCCGCGCTCCTGTGCGACTCCGAGACCAGGTCCGTGCCGTTCGCTGGGGTTTCTGGGCCCCTGACCGCATTCTGTTCGCGATTCCCACGCACCGCCTCGCCGTTGATTGCCTGGCGGTGAGGCTGCTCCGGCCCACAGTGGTGACGTCGTTGAACTGGTCGGTTCTGCTGACGACGCGGCCAAGTCGGGTCGCTATAAGAAGGCGCGCTTTCCAAGATCCAGGTTGGTCCAAGAGGGACAGGGGATGAACGACGTTGGCGTCGAGAGCAGTGAGTGCGAAGAAAGTGAAGGGATGTCCGTACCGAAAAGGGGAGGAGGTCGATCTGCTGGGGGTAAATCTCTACGGCATGACGCTGATGGCTATGTAGGTCTTTTTTTTTTTTTTCGGAACCATGGTGTTTGGTCGAGGCCGGTAATTGACACCCTCGGGCTCTCTGTTCTTCCACGAGGGTGTGCTGGATTGAAACAAGCCCTGTGTTCTGGGTGGCTTCCACGATCGTTCTGCGGCTGTTGGGGAGGATGGAGTTCGACGACGCCTAGCAATACTGCTTACTGCAGAGGTTATGCGTAAGGTCGAGGGTTTTAACTCGAGACATCACGGACAGCGCGGAGACGTCGAGGTGACCGATGATCGTTGAAGAAAGCCTCGTCAAAGAGGGAACGTGCCGGGAAACATGGTGTTAGTCGAAGCTTGCTCTCTGTAAGCTTTTCTCCGGGTGACTGCAGTCGAGGTGTTTGGGCCTCGAACATCGTGTCCACGCTCGTCGACATCGGAACGATCAACTACAGAGAAATCGAGAAGGTAGGTCGTGCGCATCGTTCATTCAAGTCGTCCCCTCATGGCGCGAGAGCAGCGCGCGAGCAAAATTATAAAAACACCCTTTTCGTGGCCTTTTGCGGCCGCAAATCGCAGCCGTCGATGCCCCACAACAAAGACAGCCAGCAACAGCAGCGACGCGTAGCCCAGAGCCACAAGCAAAAAAGAAACCCCCCAGCAAGAAACACCGCGGACAGACCCCGCCAGCGCCAAACACCCAGCCCCGATCACCGCCCTCCGCGCGCGCGACGAGACCCGCCAAGCCGCGGGCCAAGCGGGTTGAGCTCCCTGTAGAGCTCAAGCGCAATCCTCGCGTCGTCCACGATCGCCGAAGCCGACGGTCCCGCAACCGCCGCCCCAGCACCGCCCTCGACCCCGGGATGATCCGCTGCCACCTCCATCCCGGATCCAACCCCCTGCGTGCTGTCGCCGCCCTCGCCGGGGTCGGCCGCCGCTCCCTCCGCGCTGTCGCCGCTCTCGCCAGAGTCGGCCGCCGTTGTGCCAGCAGCAGCCTCGTCGTCGCCGCCCGCGCCGGGTGCGGTCGACCGGCCTCGCTTGCTGGGCCGCGGGCCCGTGGCTCCGCGGGCTTTGGTGGTGGTGGTGTCGTCGTCGTCGTCGTTGTCGTGGCGGCGCTTGCGCTTGGGTGCGGGCGCGCGCGCGTGGGACGGAGGAGGCGGAGGGCGAGAGGTGGCGGTGGGAGCCGGGGGGGGGGGAGGAGGAGCCGCCGAAGAAGGAGAAGGAGCCGCCGAGGACGAAGCAGCAGCCGCCGAGGAAGAAGAAGCCGCCGAAGCAGCAGAAGCAGCAGCAGCCGAGGACGAAGATGCTGCCGGAGCAGCAGGAGCCGGAGCCGCCGGAGGTGCCAAAGGCGCCGCCCCGACCAGCCACGCCCACATCGCCGCCGAGAAGAGGCGCAGGTCACCGTAGAACGGCCGCAGGAGGCCGCCGCGACGAGCCATCTTGAGGTAGCCCGTCTTGCGGCTGACCTCCCGGGCGAACTGCGGGTCGCTGCGCAACTGGTTGCGCGACGGGAAGCCGCTCGCCAGCCGGGGGAGATTCTTGAGAGCCGTGGCCCTCGCCCGGACGTCCGCGGGGATGGGTGCGGGCCCTGTCCCCGGGGCGTGGTGGGGTGTCGGGCCAGGAGCTGGAGCCGGAGCCGGAGCAGAGGGAGCGACAGCGGGGAGGAGAGTGGCGGGAGCGGGAGCGACGACCGGAGCTGCTGGTGGTGGTGGTGGTGGTGGTGCGGCGACGGGGACTGGAGGCGCGGCCGGGACGACAGGCGGCGGGAGAGGTGAGGCCGGGGGGAGAGGAGGCGCGACAGGCTGGGCGGGCTGGGGGGGTGCGGGCGCGCCGGTCGGATTGCGAGGAGGCCACTCCACCTCGCGGACCTCGTCGAGCCCTTCCTCCTTCCACAAGACGCCCGCGCCAAGCGAGTGCCCCTCGTGGTAGTCCTCGTACAGCCCGGGCACCAAGGCCGCGGTCCGCAGTCGGTGCTCGTGGAGGGGCCTCGCCTGCTCGCGGAGCGCCTTGGTGGTGATGTAGACGACCATGTCGTCGGGAGAGAGGGCGGAGAGGAGGGGAGAGGAGGTTGGTGGCGAGGGGAGTCTTGATCATGGTTAGCTCTCCTTGTAGGGAGTGATGACCATATGGACGTCTGAAGGTGTTGTAAAGGGGAACTTACGGAGAGATCGAAAAACACAAGCGACAACACGCTGTTGCCGGTTGAAGGGCTTTGGGGGCTTGGACCAGACCAGCTGGTTTCTTCTCAGGCTTGATGGGTCGTGACAAGACCAGCTTGTCTGATGTGAAGAAGATTGGGAACCGAGCGAGAGCGTGTTGGACGTGTCTTGACCTGAGGGAAGAACCTGGAGGATTGCAGGGAAATCGGGTCGAAGATATGTGTTCTCTGACAATAGGAGAGCTTTGAATGGGGTGGCATTGCTGCGAAGCATCATGGAAGGTGGGGATATTGAGACGTTTCAGAAAAGATGATGGGATATCAATGGAGTGAGGTTCTCGTCTGCGCACCACGGGGGCTATTCTTTCGACAAAGGGGGAATACAATAGAAAAGATGGTATGAAACACACCACACACTTACCTGCCGTTGATGTGGACATCAATGGCCCCATATCCCACCTGAAACATGCGGGAAAAGATCGAGGTATTGTCGAGAACAATTGCTCAATGGCAGGTGAGGTTGCACGAAGAGCTCCTTCCCCATGGTATAAGTCCGAGGTTTGTCCGATCAAACCTCACCTCCTTTTGAGCGCCAAGGTAAATGCTGGTGAGCCCCGGCAGCAGATAAGTATTCTGGCGCCTCTCGCTTGCACAAATCATGTGTTTGTTCTCCAAGAGCTTGTCTTCATCAACAATGGGGGAACTTGCGCCCCACAGACCCGGCCTAACGGAGGGCGGAGACAGTCTGTACAGATGTGCTCTTGTCCTGAAAGTTTGTCGTTGGAGACTGCCGTGTGAAAAGACAGTGCAAATTGGAGCTCAGCGTGCGAAGCTTGTATATTCCTCGGGTTGCCTAGCGCGAGAAGCATCTTCCGTTGGCCGAACAAAGCTGCTTCTCTGAGCAGGCTATCTGCCCGGGCCTGATCGTGTTGGGCCTGGGTTCCGATTGCAATATTTCGAGGTCTGCGCCAGGGAACCGCGGCACAAAGCGCACATCGTCGAGAGGTCTGGTCAAGTGGCTAGAGCAGCGATCGATTTGGCCCGACGGAGCTGTGAGCCACGAAACCCATGCCGCAACTGTCCTGCAATGCCGGTGTTGCATGAAACACAAGAATGCTCCGCAACGCACCGAGCACAGGTTCATTACCAGACAACAGGATTGTAGTTCTGACAGTATCCATGAAATGGCTGGCAATTCTTCAAGTTACTGGAGTCTCAATCTGTTTCCATTGGTAAGATTTTGCAAAGACCACGTCTGTTCAACGTGCCGGAAAGCGTGCGGAATTGTCGCCCTTCCATGTGTCTTGTGATCTCCCATAAGAGCGCCCAGGAATGAGATTGTCCTTATTGCCGGCAGGAACAACAAGCGCCGGGCCCGGACCCCAGATCAACAACGGACGCTCGATCGTGCGCCGGCAGGGGTTGTAGCGGGAGAAGATGTCCAAGAACATGTGAAGCAGAGGGCCGACGTCCGATGTCAAAATGCTACAGAGTATTCTGTATAGCTTAGAGACGACAGACGAAGGAGGTGACCCAAATAAAAATACACTGACCAAGACCATGGACCAATCCCTTACTCAACTTTCCTACCCTTGCCTTGGACCTTGCCATCCTCCTTCGCCATCTCCCTCGCCAGCCACTCCCTCGCCAAATTCCGTACACTTTCCTCATCGCGGCCCTCCTCCCACTCCCGCCACAAATGCAAGCTCCCATACCCGACCTCAATCACAATCAGCCAGATAATGATCCACTCCAACAAATGACTATGCCTCTCACTTAACCTCTCCCGCAGCACTGCCGCAATCTCACTCGCATAATCCATCTTCTCATTCAACGCCTTGATCCTTGCCCCAACATCCATCTCGCGCGACAAGCCCTCGTAATAATTATCCAACCCCAGCTCGTGCGGTGAGTCCCAGAAAATATCCGGCAGCGAGTCCGTGAGCTCACTGTACAGGTTCAGCTGCGCGCGGATGTGCAGCAGTTCGCCCGTTTTGCGCAGGATGAAGTCGCGGCCGAAGCGCGGGTTGATGCCGCGCGACAGCGTGTTGGGGATGCTGCGCGTCGTGCTGAAGTAATGGTTCAGCGTTGTCTCGAGCACGGCGAGCTTGGTGCTGCGCGCGAGGGCCGACGAGAAGGCAATCTGCGCCAATGCCGTGTCGGTCTCGGTGCGGGGCTCGTCGGGTCGCTCGCCGGCTTCGGCGAGCGCCGTGTGCGTGGTTTTGGTGCCGAGCAGGATTACGTCGCCGATGAGCTGGCTGTCTTCGCGCGTGTGGTCTTCCAGGTATTCGAAGTCTTCTGCTTCCGGCGTGGTGGGATTCTCGGCTGCTGGGATGAGGACGCGCTCGACGAGCGACTGAGCGAGCTTTTCACTCACGTTCCAGGTCACCACGCAGCCTGAGGGGAAAACAAAAACGTCGCCCACGCCCTGTTCTCTGTTCTCACCGGTGGCCTCGTCCTTGATGATGAAGTTAGGAGTCTGGACGTGGAGGACCTGGGGGAACATGGCGGTGTTGAAGGGGTCCAGTCCGTAGCCCTCTCTCCGCATCAGGTCGCGGGCGACGTGGATGTTATACGTTTCTGCCGCGCAGTAGGCGGTGATGTCTTTTGTCTCGGCCTCGGGGTCAACGTGCCGCATTTTCCCCTTGCCCTTGATCAGACTTCTTCGCGACCTCTGTGCTTCCACCGCGACTCGCCGGAGTGATGTGCTCTCATTTTGACGGAGGCCAGCCTTTCTCTTCGGCCCCTTCTTCTTATTCTCGCTCTGCTGATGTCTCTCGTCCTTTCCGCTCTTTCCTTCTTCGCCTTCTTGGCGCGGCACAGATGATGTGAAATGATTTTTGGGGAGCTTTCGAGATTTTGCGGCTTTCGAGGCGAGCGAGTGGGTGTGCTGTGGTGGGCGGGCGAAGAGGGGGTGCGTGGAGGAGACGCGCGCGGGCGCGGCGGTCGTGATACCCCTCTTCGCAACGGCTCCAAATGCTATCCAAGTCGACGCTTTGGTTGCCATCATTACGTTCCGGTCTGTTTTCCAAAGTCACGTTGTTACGGGCTTACGTTGGAGGACGGAAATTTGGAGGATGCGAAGTCCAACTTCGCTCCTCTCTCGGCTTTCACGTGCACGCACGACGTGCTGCGCGGGCGCAGGCGATTATATTAGATGGTGTCTGGCAACGAGGCACTCCGCAGTTAATACTGTAACAACATGTTTCTTGAACCCCGAAAGGCACTTGCATGCTTCTTTTCTCGAGAAGGCGACAACCTGCATGTCGCGCGGAGATGTTGCACCGCCAAACCGCTGGACCACCGAGAGTTTGCTTGCATTCACTTTCTACAGACGCCAGCTAGCTCGCGCTCCCGTCAAGCTAATGACATGTATGTTTAGATCTCCCTTTTGTCCCGTCAATTCATCTCCTATCTCACTCCCCAATACCTTTCCTTTTTTGACCTTCATGGAGCATTGGGATCTAGGCGCTGCAAACTGCTGGTGCAAGCAATTTCTGGCGTATGTCTTGATCCTCGATGGGTTGCTCCGGCAAGGTCGAGACGCAGCGTGAGCATTTTGATTCCAAACAGGGTCGAGAATGCACAATGAACTGTCAGCGGCTGCAATCTTTTCAGGCAAAAGTGCAGTTTGCAGTGGAGAGCTGTGAAACGAACACAGCGTTGCAATGGGGAGCTGCCGGCGCGTCTTTCGACAGCAATCTCCAACTTACGGTGTTGAGCAGTGTCCCGCCTTGAATCGCACGGAGACCTCGAGATCCCCAAATACGCTGGTCCTCCTTCTTGCGACAATGAGCGAGCGTACCATGTTTATCCTTGACCCCTGAAAGCCACTGAGTTCCCGAGTCACGACAACGCGTGGGCAAGTGGGAGGTAGAAAGTCGATTTCGAAAGCTTGAATTGCGAGCTACACTGCCGCTACGAACGCTGCTGGCTCGCGCTCAACGCGCTCGAGCCCAGGACAGGACCGTCCTCCGCGGACCCCATCCATTACAGCCGTCCCCGACTCCGAGGTGCCTTCACAGCTTCCCCGAGTGGTTTCTTCTCAATGCCTAGCTTCTTCGTCGAACATGCGCTTATTTCCCGGAAGCAGCCTGCTGGTTGGCCTGCTGGGGGTTGACCTTCTTGCCGTCCTTGTTGTACCGAACCCTCGGGGGCGGGGCGCGGTTGCGGCGGCCTTCGCGCGAGCGGACACTTGTTCACGTCAGTATGGCGGTCATTTCGTGCATGGTCGAGGGTGTGGGACGGATGCGCACCGAACGATCTTGCCGTGGATGGCGCAGGAAACGCAGTACTGCAGCTTGAGGTACATCTTGGGAACGGCGTATTCGGCGAACACGGAGGCGTCCGAGATGTCACCTGTGAGAGGATTATCCGTCAGCATGGCTGCTTTCCTCCAAATATATCTTTCCAATGTTCCTCAATCCTCCTTCAACAACTCTTTCCGGGTGAGACGTACGGATCGCAGCGGACTCAACCATGTTTCTGATGGTGAATCTCTTGATTGCCTTATCCTTGGGAATGCATCGGCAGCAGTTCGAGCAGCGAACGGGCTTGACGTGGCCACGGCCCTTCTTGTTACGTCCGCTGTAAAGCAATGGTTAGCACGCGGGTCCAGGCTGTCGCGAATTGCACGTCGTGGGATTTTCGTTCGTACTTGGACGCCCGCTTTTTGACCATATTTACGAGTCGACGAAAGGGTCAGCAAGTCTCTGAAGGCTTGCTGTGGGATTGTCGCGGGTGTTCGTGCGCTGGAAGTGAAGGTCGTCGTTGGCGAAGTCGTCGGGCGATTTCAGTGCAATGTGCGGGCGGGCTGCGGATGCGGGCTTGGCGTTAGGATGTCTGAGGCAGGCTTGCATGTAAGCCAGCCTGAGGCATTCAAGCGCCGGAACCCTAAATCGGTCCCGTCTGTTTACTTCCCCTCGGCCTTCTCCTACTTCACATCCGATATCTCCCACGCCTTTTGCTTAACAGAGCGCTTCGATTGGCTTGAAATACAGAGGTATTGAAACACCGGTTCAGATTGTCCTACCCCTCAAGATGTCTTCCACGGGCACCTTTCGGGGCACGCCCAAGGGTCACCGCCCTCAGAGCCAGGTCTCCGAGAGCCCCTCGAACATCCCGCGACCCAAACTCGAGGGAACCCAGGCCGAGAGCACCACGTCGAACAACGCCAGCCGCATGAAACAGTCCAAACGAGACGAGGTAAGCTTCGTTCCGGAGGGGAGCTGTCTCCTTTATCTTTCAGAGCTTTCTCTCATGACCACTCCTAGGCCATCCGCAGCAAGATCGAGAAAGACCTCAGCAAAAAGCGCGCCAATGCCGGCCGCTCACGCCAGACCCGCAAAGCGCCCCCTGGTACCGTCCTCGCCCTCCGACCGAACCAAGCCCTCCAGATCAAACCGAACACCACAGTAACCGAGGCCGCGCAATTGATGGCCGCAAAGCGCGAAGACTGCGTTCTGGTCACGGACGATGATGAGAGAATTGCAGGCATTTTCACGGCGAAGGATCTGGCGTTCCGCGTCGTGGGGACCGGGCTGAAGGCGAATAACGTGACGATTGCGGACATCATGACAAAAAATCCGCTCTGCGCGAAGACAGACACCAGTGCGACGGATGCTTTGGATCTGATGGTGCGGAAGGGTTTCAGACATCTGCCCGTCATGGACGAGAATCACGACATTTCGGGTATTCTGGACATCACCAAGTGCTTCTACGATGCTATGGAGAAGCTGGAGCGCGCGTACAGCTCATCGAAGAAGTTGTACGACGCATTGGAAGGTGTTCAGGCGGAGCTGGGCTCCAGTCAGCCTCAGCAAGTCATCCAGTACGTGGAGGCGGTCAGGTCGAGGATGTCAGGGCCCACGCTCGAGTCGGTGCTGAATGGTCTGCCACCCGTAACGGTCTCGGTTCGAACAAGTGTCAAGGAAGCTGCGCAGATGATGAAGGAGAACCACACCACCGCTTTGCTGGTACAGGACCAGGGGCAGATTACGGGCATCTTCACGTCGAAAGATGTGGTGCTTCGCGTTATCGCCGCGGGGCTCGACCCTGGCAACTGCAGCGTCGTTCGCGTTATGACGCCCCATCCGGACTTTGCGCCGTGTGATATGAGCATTCAGCAAGCACTGAGGAAGATGCACGACGGACACTATCTGAATCTCCCTGTCATGAACAAGGAGAGCGACGAAATCATCGGCATGGTCGATGTGCTAAAGCTGACATATGCCACGCTCGACCAGGTAAGTCAGCCAAATCAGATTGCGCCTTGGCGGACGCTAATGACTTTTGTAGATCAACGGCATGTCGACGGGTGACAATGAAGGCCCCGCCTGGAACAAATTTTGGATGTCCATGGGCGACCAGGAAACCGAGTCCATGCTCTCGGGCGACGGCGCCTCCGACCATCCCCGCCACACCCCCGACCACCGCTCCTCCATGGTGCAGTCACCCGAAGCCAACCACCGCCCGGGCATGGACCGCCTCGACAGCGTCGTCCCCGGCGACTCGGCCTCGCACCAAGGCGTCCCCGACATGGACGAGTCGTCAGCCCTCCTAGGCGCTGCCGAAGACCAACCGTTCACGTTCAAATTCAAAGCCCCTGGCGGGCGCGTACACCGCCTGCAGGTCGTCGCCGGCGCCGGCCTAGCCGAACTCATCACGCACGTCGCAGAGAAAATGGGCGGCGAAGCCGACGCGCTCGGCGGCGTCCCGACCTTCGAGGACGGCCACCTCGGCCACGCCGGCTTCGCCCTCTCCTACCTCGACAATGAGGGCGACACCGTCAGCATCACCACCGACCACGACCTGATCGAGGCCGTCGCGCTCGCGCGTCTCGCCCGCAACGCCAAAGTCGACCTCTTCGTGCACGACCCGGAGAAGCCCGTTATCCCGCCCACCACGGAGCCGCAGCCGGCTATCATTCCGCCTACGCCGCCCGAGAGCCGTGCCACGAACCGCAAGAAGCGCGTCGAGCAGGAGGAGGAGGATGAGGAGAGCGATGAGGGCCCGCTGCCGAGTGTGAGCGAGCGCCGCAAGTCCCGGAAGGCTGCCGCTGCGCCGCAGCCCTCGCAGTGGATCCAGGGCGTGCCGAACGAGCAGGTGCTGATGGGTGGTGTGGCGGCGTTGGGTGTGGTGGTCGTGTTGACGTTTGTGGCGGGTAGGGCTTCCGGGCGGTAGAGAAGGGGGGGAAGTTAGATGGTGGTTTGGGGTTGCTTCTTCTGGAGACTTTGGGGGGCTTTTCGTTTGTTCCCGTTGTTTCCTTTGCGCCATTATCTCGACGGCTGTGACAGATACCACTCCAGTAGCGTTCTCTCTCTATGTTGTATTTTAGAGCTTCTTTCTACGCCTTTTCATACCTTGATTCTGGATGCTCGAGTGATGAGCCGGTGAAGCACAAGGTCGTCAGACTCCTCGGCCCGTCAAGGCACATGTCTTGGATTCCTCGAGCAACAAATTTTGAACCATGCAGAGGTATGGCCCGAGGCCACGCAGCTGAAGGTTCCGGGATTGAGAGCAGTGCAAGAATAGATTGAAGCTGGATGCAGATATCGATATCATCGACATGACCGAGCATGAGGCCGCATTCGCATTCTACCCATTCGTTGACAATAGGTATTACGAATCCGCCGGGTCTACCCCAGGCTCTCGGGGAGTCAGACTCGCGCCCTACGCCCTGGAGGTTGACTTGTACTCGCTCGGAAACTTCCACAGCACAGCACATACATATATCAAGCCATCGCCTGCCCGCGTGACGTTCCATTTGAGCCTTTCAGCCTCCTCTACCTTATCTCCACCAAGCCTCTCCAAGTCCCTGCGAGATTCAGCCTCATCCTGCGCCCGTCACCACCTCACCTCGCCCCCGGCCCCCGCAACACGCCCGAGACACCCTTCCCCCCCCCGAAACGCCCAAACCTCCGACACCGGCGTCTCCCCCGAAGCCGCTCCGCTCCAACGACTTCTTGAACTTCGGCACCGAAGCACGCCCGCTACCAGCGCCAATACTATCAATCAAGTGCCCACGTCCGCAGACGCTTACACATAAGATGTTCCGGAAGCCCACGGCCTGCCTCCTCCCTGCTTACCCAAGTTCCATCTACTGTACATATCCAGCCCGCTCCGGATGCACCAACGTCCGAGCGAGCGAG
The DNA here is from genome assembly GCA_004216415.1 of Aeminium ludgeri. Lineage (NCBI taxonomy): Eukaryota > Fungi > Ascomycota > Dothideomycetes > Mycosphaerellales > Aeminiaceae > Aeminium > Aeminium ludgeri. The sequence goes on from SGQK01000016.1 coordinate 35,742, forward strand.
CGCGCCCCTCGAGGAGACCCCGGACCGCCGCCGCGATCGCCGCCCGCGCCCGTGTTTCGACCGCGTTTATGCTGGGGTTAAGGTTGGCTTAAGCGTGCGCTCGTGCGCTCGTGCGCGTCACGTGCGGGACACACGCGAGTGATCCGAAGGGGTCGTGGGATCAAGCTCGTCGCGTAAGCCTTGGGTGGCGCTCGCGAAGGAGCTTGGAGGGCTTGGGACCGCGCGTGGCGTGCATGCGGCGACCGTGACCTCGAGAGGTACGACGCTGCGACGTCCCTCCTTCTGCTTGCGTCGACTCGACACGACACGTCGTCTGCGGTACCTGCTGGTGTTCACGGACGGCGATGCATTCGGGATGACGACAGCGCGAAAACGCGAGCGATTTTGCCGGGCGCCCACAGATCTGCCGCTGCGGTGGCTACATCACTTTTCTCTGGGGAAAGGCCCTTCTTGCTCGTTGATATCTCCACGGCTCCAGGCGTGCGCGGCCAGTGCAGCAGCGCGCGGTGGGGATTGCACCAGGGGGCAGACGAGGGCCCGGCGGGACCGACGCGCGCTGACAGGCTGCGGCGTCCACGGCGTTAGGTAACGAAAACCTTGCTCGTCGACCGCTGCGCTCGTGCGTGTGGGGAGGGTAGCATCGGCGCACGCGCAGGATGAAGTATAGGTAATGGGCCCTCCCGCTATGTGCGCTACAGCTGTCACTTCTCCGCACTTTGCTGTTGTTGTTTTCGCCTCCTGCCGCAACCAAGAGACGGGTTGCTGCGGCTGAGTGTCTTCTCCTCCTACCTCCTCCTCCTCCTCCTTATTCATCGACCCTCTCCGTTACCGCCTCTTCCCTCCCGACTTAGAGCGACCAGAGGAAGAGAGAAAGAGAGAGCGCCGACATGAGGGACACGATGCGCACAAGCGGCGAAGCCAAGGGCGAGTCGCCCGAGGGCCTGAAGACTTCGCCCGATCGCGACAGCCCCGACATGGAGAAGCAGAACAATATGCCCGCCTACAACCGGGAGACGCACGGCCGCGTGAGCAATTACGACCGCGAGGATCCCTTTGGGGACGAGGAAAACGCCGAAGTCAAGTACCGCACCATGAAGTGGTGGCAGGCGTCGGCCATCATGGTGAGTTGCTCCCTTCCATCACGACTGCTTGAATGTATGGTGTTGCGTAGATTTTGAGCTGACAGGATCGCTCTCGCCCTGCAGATTGCAGAGACCATCTCGCTCGGAATTCTCTCCCTTCCCTCAGTGCTCGCGACTGTCGGCCTTGTGGGCGGTCTCATCACGTTAATCGGCCTCGGATTGCTTGCGACCTACACGGGGTACGTGCTGGGTCAGTTCAAGGCACGATACCCATTTGTGGCGAACATGGCGGACGCCGGCGAAGTTCTGATGGGGCCTTTTGGCCGCGAGCTCTTCGGCATCGCACAAGTCCTGTTCCTCGTTTTCCTCAGCGGTAGCCACATCCTGACCTGGACTATTGCCTTCAACACCATGACTGGCCACCCGACGTGCACGATCGTGTGGGCGGTTGTCGGGCTCGTGATATTCTTCATCTTCACGCTCCCGCGCACCCTGGAGAAGGTTTCGTACCTGGCGATTGCGTCTTTCATCTCCATCTTCAGCGCCGTCCTGATCACCATGATTGGCATCGGTATCGACCGCCCCGACCAGACGATCCAGGCGACCACCACCGTCAGCTTCGCGACTGCCTTTGGCAGCATCACCAACATCATCTTCGCCTACGCCGGCCACGTGGCCTTCTTCTCTTTCATCGCCGAATTGCGCGACCCGGCCGACTTCCCAAAGGCGCTGTACTGCTTGCAAGGTGCGTTTCAGCGAAACAAGAATCCCGTCTTTCGATCCAGTGCGGATTTTTGTGTATGAGTGGCTCCGCTGACTGTTCCATCCAGCCTGGGATATCTCCATGTACGTGGCGGCGGCCGTTGTGATCTACTACTACGGCGGTCCGGATGTGGCGTCCCCTTCGCTGGGCTCGACGTCGCCCATCCTCCGCAAAGTCGCTTACGGCATTGCCCTGCCCACCGTAAGTGCTCCGGACAACCTGGTGTAGCTCAAAGGAGACAACGTCTGACCTTTCCCCCCTCAGATCGTCATCGCCGGCATCATCGTCGCCCACGTCGGCATCAAGTACATTTACGTGCGCATCTTCCGCGGCACGAAGCACATGCAGGAGCGCACCTGGCTCTCCATCGGCACCTGGGTGGGCATCACGCTCGTGTTCTGGGTCATCGCCTTTGTCATCGCCGAGAGCATCCCCGTCTTCAACGACCTGCTCGGCCTGATCTCCGCACTATTCGCGTCATGGTACGTCGACATCCTCCGTCACCAAACCGAAGGGAGACTATCGTTCGCTAACCATCGGGTGTCTGCAGGTTCACATACGGGCTGTCGGGCATCTTCTGGCTGTTCCTCAACTGGGGCCAGTGGTTCAGCAACTGGAAGAAAATCTGCCTCACCATGGTCAACATGTTCTGCGTCGTCATCGGCGCCGCCATCTGCGGCATCGGGCTCTACGCCAGCGGGGTATCGATCCACGACAACGCGGGTCAAGGAGCGAGTTGGTCGTGCGCGAATAACGGCGTGTAAGCGAATGGTCGCATTGGCGTTTTCGAAGCGGGGGCGCGGAAAGTTGGCGAAATGCACCCGGCTGGTGCTGGAGTCTTTATATCTCCGCCAGAACGGTGTACTGTAGATCTGGATGGCGTGATAAGGACGTTATGAGCACGTTTTACGAAATGGGCGGAAACTCACGTCGCTCCGAATACCTACCTTTCAGCCGCAACAGGTGCTCTCACCTGCACGGCGGCACCCTGATGTATGAACTGCCGTCGTGATTTCATTCGATGCCGGAGACTCGCTCCTCGCGTAGCGCTAATCTCCTGTGTATCGCAGTCCGTCTCGAGTCCACATCACAGGCGTAACGAGGTCCCTCGGTCTCGGAACGCTCGGGTCACCCTGCCCACGGAACCGCTCCACTCCACTCCCCGCCGCTCGGTCCCGCGCGTGGACCCCGGCCAGCGGGTCTCCGGCCGGCACTTCACTCATCAATGACCGCCCTCTCTACCATCATCATGCTCTCCATACAGTAATCCACCACACCCTTTCTCGGGTCCTCAACACGGTCGAGAGCGTGAGTGCTCGTCGCCTCCTCGCTCGCGATCCGGCGCGCCGTGGCACGCTTCCCCGGTCCGTCCAACACCAAGCTCGGCAACGGCTCGTCGTTGGCCCGGAGTCGCTTGAGGAAGGTAGGTCGCTCGGGTTGCTGAAGAGGCTTGAGAGGCTTGCATGAGAAGCTCGCATGCACGCGCCCATCTCTCCAAAACGCCTGGTCTCTCGGGCTGCAGCCGTGTGTGGATGCGGGCGTTTGGCCGCTGACGCGCCGGCTGCAGACGTCGGGCGAATGCGTGCCGTGTCGGAGTGGAGTGGTTGGTTGGGCATGGGGAGCTGGGAGAGGGGCGTGTTGATGGAGGAGTGGCTTCGGTGCCTGCTCATCGCTTGCATGTGGATGGGCGTGTTCGGCCGGTCTCGGGGAATAGATGTCGAAGCGGAGGTGATGCCGCTCCTGTGGATGCTGGTTAGATCTTACGATTGGGGGGCCGCGGACGACTGGGCAACCCGGACGGCTGGAATGGCGCTGTCCGGCGGGGGAAAAGAGTATTTCCAGCTCGTGTTTGGAGGGGTCGCCGCTTTAGGTGGGGTCATTGAAGTCGCAATGCCAACACGATGTGGGCGAAAGGGGAGGACTGGTTGTTGGAGGGTTTCTGAGGATAGGGAAGAGCACACGACCCTAAAAGTGTTTGTAGCGCCTTTTAAACCGGCATCAGTCCTTGCTTCGAAAACTTTCACAGAAGGTTCGCTGTCGTGTTTCGCAAAGAGCTTCCGACAGCCACCAGCCCTCAACATGTTCGCCCCTGCCTGCACAAACAGACCTCACTCGGAGGAGTTACTTTTAACGAAAACGCTGTCAGCGTTGAACGTGTTTTGAAAAAGCTATCCATCTACCAGCCCCTGCGCACCTTTTCCTATACAACTCGCAGGCTCCCCTCTCCCCTCTCACCCCCCCAAAACGCGCACCCTGGCAAAAGACGGCCACAACCCGCACCAGCAGGCCGACGACCCAGCAAAAGAACCCACTCCCTCAAAACCCCCTCTCAGAAAAAAGGGCCAGAGGCCTAGAATCCAAATTAAGGGACAAGAAAAAGACAGCAAGACGTCCAACGCCGACTCCCAGAAGCCCGCCCCGCCATGCCCCCACTGTCGGCCGATATGGGGTATAGACAAAAAGCCAACCGCGCAAACCCCCCGCCCACCCCCGTCCGCCGTCCTGGTTTCTTCGTTGCGCTTTCGTGTCGCGCCAGTAGCGCATGCTCACGTGTGCCATCTGAAAGTCAGTCCTCTTCAACGTCTCCAGCCCGACACCCTCTTCGGAGGCCATCGCCGAAAAGACCACGGCGCAGCCTAAGGCGCCGTAAGACTCTCCGGCGACATCATGGCGCCACCCCTGCCCGGCCCTCCTGCACCGCCTCCCTCCCCGTCTTTCTCCGGCTCCTGTACCGCGCCGCCTTGCCCGGGCATCTCGAGCCTCAGCTTCCCCATCGGAGCCTGCAGCGCCTTGGCCTTCTCGTTTTCCTCGAGCTTGCGCTTTTTCTTGGCCGCCTGCTGCTGCTCGCGCAGCGGCCGCTTGCGCGGCGACGAGATCTTGCCCGTGGTCGGGAGCCGCGGCTTGGGGAAGCGCTGCTTCTGCGGCAAGTCCTCGTCCTCGACGAGCGGCTCGTCGTGGTTAGCGCGCAGCCGGTTGCGGAAAAAGTCCTGCACAATGCCGATCTCACGCGGGAGTGTGTCTGCGCTGACGGCGTCGTAGGGCGGCGGCGACTCGAAGGTGAGGCCCGTGGCCGTCGCGGAGCCTTGGTGTTGCGCTTGGTAGACGTTGTTCATGCGGTTCTGGAGCAGGTGGAGCGGTACGCTGAGGGATTCTAGGCCGAGTTCGTCCGCTAGGCCCATTTCGCGGAAGCCGAAGAAGTCTTCGTCCAGGTCCTCGGCGAAGTCCCCGCCGACGAATTGCTCGCTGCCGTCGTTGAAGGCGCCGACGCCGTCCGTCCCGGCGTGATCGCCCAGGGCCGGTCGCTGCGAGGTGATTAGCTAGTTGTTTCGGGTGGGTTCGAAGAATGGTACGTCTTACGACTAGGTCTGCCAGATGCCACTTCATCCTGTCGTGCACGACTCCCAGCTTGGTTCCAAGCCTCTCGACGTCATCCTTGATGTACGTCTCGAGGGCGTCAAGATCCAGACCGTGCTCCTGCAGAGAGTGCAGGACTTGCTCTTCGAATGTGAAGCTCGGTGTCTCATCCTCCTGTTTGGGCTGTTCCCGATAAGTCTTGAAACCGTCGACAAGCTTGCGAAAGTACTCGGATGCCAAGTCTGTGACGGCCTCTACAGCGGAGGGCTGATACTCCTCGAAACCAGCGTGGTAGAATATCTTGCCGACTGAACGCTGAAAAGCGCGTCGACAGACCGATCGCGACATCAGTGGGCCATCTTCTGATACGACGACAGGTTCAATGTCTTGCTCCGTGATGGGTTGCGGCTCGTACTTTGAAAATTGGTTCTAGTGATCGCAGCCGCGTTAGTTTTGTCCCAACTGCGAAGTTCTGTTGACCTTACCTGCGCCTGCACCTGCATCTGTTTGACCACTCCAATTTTCGCGCAAACCTTCCTGGTCTCTTGCATTTGCCGCATGTTGCCTTCCAGCTTCTTGGTCAGCGGCCCGTCAGGCGCTTTGAAGTCTCGAGCAGGCAAGATTCGCATCCATTCCTCATTTTGAGGCACCACCTGGCCTTCGGAGTCTGTTGTCCATTTCCAGCGGCTGTCCAATTCGGGGATGTTTGACAGAGAATTGTAATAATCAGGTAGAGTAGAGTCTCCCTCGCCCTCGATGCCTTCGGCGAGAGACTCTCCTTGCGCTGACTGCTCAGGGCCGTCCGGGCCATCTCCAGAGTCACCTGTGCCGGGATCATTCGATGACGAGTTCTTCGTTTGCTGGCGCATCCATCTCCTCATCATAGCCTTGTCCCTCAGCAGCGCGGGCTCGTCGGGGTTTAGATTCTTGAACTGCTCGCTGTGAAACAGGCGATTCCTGTCCGCAGCCGCAGACGCACGATCTTTTTTCGTGACTTGCTTCCACGTCTTGAACTCGGTATCGTCCTCGTCTGCGTCTTCCTGGGTAGAGCTGATTGTCGAATTCCCCTGGCCGTCAACCTCCATTACGTCCGACTGACCAGCATGTCCACCGGGGGCGTGAACTCCGTTCGCGCCTGCTGGAGTGGCATTGCCGGGCGGGGGAGTGTTGAAGCCAGTCGTGCTAGCCTCGTGCGCCTCCGAGTCAGCTCGCAAGAACTCATGTCGAAGATGCGAAGCCGATGCGTGCATGGCAGGTTTGACCTCGGGCACGGGCGTGATTGAAGTGTCATCCCTAGGAGCTGTCGGTGCTCGTTTGGTCGCAGAAGGGTCGCTTTTGCCGCCTTTCTTGGGCGCCTTGCGCCCCCTGGAAGCCATGATCGGGGAGTCATCGTCGTCGCTGTCGTCTGCATCGAGTGATTGCAGTCGTCGTTCCTCAGCCTCGACCTCCGCGCGATCGCGGACCACGATATCCGGAATCAGCGGAGTAAGTTTGGCCGTCTCCTTCATCATGTATTGAGCCTTCTTACGAAGTATGTGCTGAGGGTCCTGGTTATACTTCATGCAGTTGTTCCAGATGAGATTCAGGTCATCCACAAAGTCTTTCTTGCTCTTGTAAGCCAGCTGCTTGAGCTTCTTGAGCATCGTGCCGATATCCATTGGGGTCTTGATGACTGTGAAGTAGTCGGGAGCTTCGCGCTTGCTGACACGCTGGAGAAAGGGCTGCGCGTATTCTGTCATGGCCTTCAGTTCCATTAGCACCTTCTCAGCAGCCTCGTACAGCTCTTCTTGACCAATGCGATCCTCGGCCGCCCACTTGCTTCGGCCTTTTCTAACTTCCGAAATCAGGGTTCGCAGCTGATTGTCCGAGGCGCGCACCATGTCACGCTTCGTGTCAATCCGAGCTATGAGGTGTTTGAGTGTCAAGCTGGAAGCACCGAGGTCAGCACTACCCAAAGTTCCCTGGGTCGCGGCAGTGGCAGTGGCATCTCCGTTCGTGCCTTGTGTCGCGTTGCCATTCCCATTCGGCGCGCCTGATATCTCGTTTTCAACCTCCCGGTCCAGTTCGTCCAGCTTCTGTTGCTCCAGCATCGCGTCGCGGTCGTTCTCGAACGTGTAGAACATTGCCTGGAAGCTCGTCTTCGCGGCCTCCGCGGCCACCTTTTTGTCCTCCTCCAGCTGTTTCCGCACATCCTCAGAGCTCTTGGCCTGGTCTGAAGATGAGGAAGTGTCTGTACGAGTAGCGGAGGGCTTCGCAAGGTGCTGTTGCGGCCGCGCGAGGTGCGGCGACACGCCATTGGGCAGTGTCGCCTTGCCCTTGGATTTGAGGGGGCTCTCATTGACCGCTTCCTCCCCTTCGTCGTCATCGTCGTCCCCATAATCGTCTTCGTCGATTTGCCGGGCGGCCTTCTTCGGGGGGGCCGAAGTCTTGGCATCGTCCGGCGCGGTCGCGTCGCTGGCGGGATGGGTGGTTGTGGAAGGTTTCCTGGAGGCTCGTCTGCTTTGCCCGTCGGTACCGAACAGCGCCGCGATGTTGGCCTCGGTCTGCGCCCAGCGGGCCTTCAGCATAGCGTGTGTCGCATCGTCGTTGCGCTCCTCCTCTTCGGCCGCGGCGAGAGCGGGGCCGGCGGCTCCATCCCTCGACATGCTCACACCTCTGCGCGCGCTTCCATTGGGACCATTGGGGCGCGTATGGACGCCGTTGGAGATGGGGCGCTGCGATGTCGCACTCATCGCCCGCGTGCGTCGCCCTTCCCCTCTTCTTCCGAAAGCGGACTCGGCGATGCGCTCGTGAGCGCCAGCTTGGTGTGTTTGGGCGACCAATGTATATTCATCAGAAGCGCAGGCGCGCGGCGAACGCGGCGAGGGGGACGGATCGATGGAAGCGGATGGGGTTGTTGGGTGCCGATGGGGGGGTCTGCGCTTGCTGCCGGGCGTGAAGGTGCAGGTGAGGTCGGTCGCGGAGCGGGAACGGCAGGTTTACCCGCACGCGGTCGTCACCTACACAAGCTCGCGCTGGCTGGGGAGCTCGTCCAGACAACACAACACCTCGACACCCACCACCCGCCTGGTATTCACGAACAGCAACGAACCCAACAGTCACGATGAACACCGTCTGAGAGTGCGAGAATGCCGGCCATGCGAGTGCGCAAACCTTTTGCGGGTAGGTCGCACAGCCAGGGCGCTGGCGCTTGCTCCTCCGAGGCTGGCCTCATTGCTGATCACGCCGCACTTTAGGCGCTTTTGTCGGCCTGCTGCTCGCCTCGGCCTATCTGGGACTCTCGACGCAGAAGATCCCTTCCTATGGCCAGAGCGACAAAGGGCTCCACTTTGTGACCTTTTTTTTGCTCACGGTACGTCTCGAAGCACGCCATCTGGGCGTTAAGCCCCCAGGCGACAACCGCGACTGACAACCGTCCAGGTCGCCTTCTACTGGATCCTCGAAACCTCCCGCCGACGATGCATCCATCTCACCCTACTCGTCTGCACCGCCGGACTCGCGATTGGGTCTGAAGTTGTGCAAGCTCTCTTGCCCAACGGCCGCGATTTCGACCCGTACGACATTCTCGCCAACGTGGTCGGATCTGCGCTCGGTCTCGCTCTTTGCAGTTGGTACCACAAGCGCATGCTCGAGAGGAAGCGCCAGACCAAGAATTACGACCTTGCTCCTGGCGAGCTTGGGGATGAGGACGGAGAACGAGACGTGGAGCTAGGCTACGTCGCGGAGCAAGAGACGGGCACTGTGTCGGCGGACACGAACGGGTCAGCGTCGGATGTCACCAAGAAGACGGACGTCAGCGAGGAGTTGGACAAGTGGGACGAGAACGAAGAAGACTGGGATGATGACCAGCCAACGTCGGCTGGGGATAAGCAGAGGTCTGCGAGCACCGGGCAGGAGGGAGCTGATTCGAAGAAGCGAGCAGATTGAGGAGCGACGAAGGTGATGAAGAAGTGTTAACGCATATCATGGCCGCGACGTTGCTGTATTTGTACACGCTAATTGGCCATCTGTCGAGAGGAAGCATCCGCATGGGAATCTAGGTGGTATTGAGAATTCAAAGCTTTTCCTAACCTCGAATAAGGTCGAGAATGGCAAATTCCGGTACTCCTGGTACTTCGCAGGCTATGGCATCATCGACGTCTCACATGGCAAAGTGCCTTCGCTCTCGTTGCAGAACGGCTGCCTGCCTTTTCTTGTGCTCTGGAACCCGAAATCCCTTCTGTTGGCCTTCCGACAGGCTACAAGCTATGGAAACTAGTGGACGTATACAGTGAAGTAAATGTGGCGTTCTTGCGCACCCTCGACGTGCCTTGAAGCTCGCGCACTTTGGAGCATTCACATAGTGTTTTTTACATCACGTGTGTATATTGTAGCATCGATCACATGAAAGGCGGCCGTCATTGACGACATGCGTCGTGAGCTTCACCTTCCCTTGATCACCTCAATCCAAACTAGAACTCGTGAGTTACAAGTAATCGCAAACCCATCAACAGCTTTATTGCCACAAGACGCAAATCTCGCTTTTCAGAGCCAACTATCAAATCAAACGCCTTTGAGACCAACCCACGCCAACACTTTCCATCCAACCTTCCCTAGACCACCACCGTCACCACTTCCCCAATGTCAACCACCAGCACCAACTACCATCCCCCGCCGTCAGCCCCCTTCCATCGCCTCCTCACCTACTATTCGACCCGCTCCCCGTCCCCCAACCCCTCCACCATCCGCCTCACAGACTCCCTCACTGGCAACCTCGCGCTTGGTCTCGACTTCCCCGTCGCACTCATCATCGCCGTCGGCCGCCACCTCTACCTACGCAACACGAGCCCCTGGTACAGCCTGGCCATCCACGTCCCCTCAGTCCCCCTACGTCAGACGCCACTCCACAACGTCCACGTCGACGAGAAGGCGCAGTACACACGATCGGAGATCCTGGGGCGCGCAAAGGAAAGTGAAGGCTGGAGCGGGATGCTAGATGCACTGGGGCTGTGGGCGCTAGCGGCCGATACGCGGACGGGCCTTCTGAGCGGGGAGGATGTGGTGGGGTTCCAACGAGGGGAGCTGTTTTGGGCGGTGGAGAGGCGGAGGAGGGGGAGGGGCGACGTGCTGCCGTTGTGGCGCGGGGGACCGATTTCGCATGTGGGGCATAGTTGGGTGGTGGGGAAGGTGTTTGGGGTGGAGGTTTATCGGGATGGGGGAAAGGAGGATTGAGGGTGGGTGGTGAGAGTTTGAGCGCATGGGGTAAATCAGTCCATACCAGACGCATGGTTCGTGATTTTCATCCGCGCGACCGCCTTTTTGAAGAAAGCTAAACTCAAGCATCCCAGACTTGCCTCGTATACCACTCCAAATGCCGGGCTCCACCATCGCACTCACTCATCGAGGGCCGTGAGGCCAGCGCTGCTGAAAAGCAGTGTCGTCGAAGTCATATCATGAGCCGCAGTGGGGGGCATCGTGCACCTCAGATCTTTCTCGTCTGTAGCAGAGAAGCGAAGATTTCCTCCACCAGCTGCCTTGACTGCTTATCGAAATCGCCCAGAGTACACGACGCAAACATCGCACACTTGCCAGAGTATTGTGGTTTTCTCGCTCGCGGTTTGTTGCCGCCGTGCGATGCTCGGTGTACCTTTCCGAGAAGCTGTCCGCGCAGCCAGTCAAGATATCTGCCCGAGGGTTCTAATCTTTGGTATCCCAGAATACGGCCAAGTAGAAGCCACCTCTCTCGTCGGCGTGAACGATGTCGCTGGAGTCATAAACGTCCCAGATATTGAAGTCGGTGGTCCGAAGGGTCTTTAAGCGATTCTCCGTTCTTGACCTTTCGGATGCCTAAGATAATGCGTGAGGTCATGTCTCTGACCTTTTGGTTGCTATTCAGGAGCAATTGGATGTATCGAGTCACGAAGCGAATATCCTTGCGGTTGGTGTAGAAGACGCCCAGCAGCCCGTTGATCGCCTTGGTCAGGCAATCGGCCTGGTCGGAGTGCATTTCCCCAGGGTCAGCGGTCTGAGGTTCTGCGACGTCAAGGTAAGCTGGATCGTTGGCGGGATATCGTTGACCTATTTCGACGTGGTCGATGGGCGCCCAGCCAATCGCGCCCTTGTTGCCTTTCGCATCTCGTAGGATTTCCACGCAGACGAATCCTTTGTCGGGCTTCTTGCGCACGATGCCTTGTCCCCCACTGACACCTTAAACTTTGGAAGGCTTGCGGACTGAGTGCGCGGGCGGAAGGACTGCTTGACAGTGAAGGGGAATGCCACAGGTAAGTCGGGCCAATCTTCGGGACGCTCCTTGTGGGGATCCTTCATTTTGCGGGTGAGTGGAGACGTTTTGCGGGCGAGAGGAATTCCAGGAGGGATAGAGACCTAAGAAGGGAAGACAGTCGTTTCTGAAGTAGCGAGGTAACAAGTCAGATTGTGGAGTGAAAAGCGGACGCATGCAGTTGGCCTGTGAAGCCGGCGAGCATGTGGGGAATGAAAGGAGGAGTAGCAAACAGGAGGAGGCGGGTAGAGATTCACCGGTTGCTGCATGTCTTTCAGAAACTGAATCGGAGTGCAATTGAAAGCGAAGTTGTGAGCTTCTCACCTCATCGATAAGCAATTTAAGACATTGCCCGGCATGAGAAATTCACACCTAAGCTTCCCATCATCATCTATTATTGCAAATGATACAAGCGCTTCTCAACCCTCCCCAAAATCGCCATGGCCAGTGTTCTTCGCGTGTTCCACTGCCCATTTCTGTCCCTTGCCGCCCTGCCCGCAGGTGTTGCATTTCACGTCGAACCCATGAGTATCGGTGAAGTAATGCCGCCCTTGCAGAACTTTGCAAAGTTCTCGCGCAGCCTCCAAGGCACCGCCATCGATCTCCTCCTCGCTCGTCTTAACCACGTCAAAGACCTTGCGGTCGAACTCAGGCTCTGCGCCACTCGCAGGGGTTACGGCGCACACGTCGTAATGAATACCGGAGTAGACAAGTATGCAACGCGTTGGCATTCCTTCGTTGAACCGATCGACACGCAGGTCCTGGACGTTGATGCTACAAATTTCGATATTGAAGTGTTGGCTAAGCACGCTGAGTTCGATGCCGCCGCCCCAGCTGTCGGGACGAGTTATCCAGCGGCAGTAGTCGGTGGGGTCTTTGTCCAGTGTTGCGGCGTTGTAGAGGTCCGGTTTGGCCTGGATGGTCTGCGCAACGACGCTGCGGAGCTCGTCCATGCCGTCCAGAGCTGAGCCAAGTACAGCGGAAGAAAGGGCGCGGAAGAGGCAACTGTTGTCGTCGGGCATCACGCGGAGGACCGTGAGACCGTCGAGCAAGGGGACAGGGATTTCGGGTGGGTCGTGAGAGGGGTCTGATTTAGGGGGTCCTGAGCGTTGCTGATCTGGGAAGTCGCCATATTGGTGTTCTGGGGGTGAGGTCAAGTCTCGTGGTGGGAGAGCCTTGACGGCTTCTGGTCGTGGTTTGTCCTTGGCGGTGGGATCAGAGAGAGAAGCTTGGACATTGCGAGGAACGACCATGACTTGCTCGCCATTGAGGTTTTGAGGCAAAGCTGACAAGGGTGTTTCGCCATCAACCGACTCGATGTTGAAGGGCTGAGGCGGGTAGCCGTATTTCAGGTCAAAATCTGTGTGTACGCCAGTCTTCTCTGAGATTTGCTGAAGGAGATCTTTCCAAACCGCTGAGCTCTCAATGGTGATGGTATCTGTTCCTTGAGGTCCTCGCACACGAAGGCGAATGTTGGCGGCCATCGTGTCTTGATGGACTCGATTTCTCTAAGGACTGGCTCCGTGCGACTCTCGTATTTTTGCTTCCAACGAGGAAGTCTCCGCGCAACGATGATTTTCGTGCTCAAAATCGTGGCTCCGTAAACGGAATCACAGGTGGTTGGAGGTACCTGTGTACATTTATAGTACGTTACTATGCAATAAACTTCCATCCGCCTTCCAGGTTCAATTGTTCTCACCTCAGGTTCCCGATCGAGCCGATCATTGATTGCGAGCGCGATGACGCAACTGTTTGCGTCCAGAGCTCCCGCCGGGAGGTTATTTCCGCCCCGGCCGCAGCGGCCACGGTCCGTGCCGTCTCACTCTCGTGGGCTATCGCCGCAATGCCGCCAACGTGTTCCCGCACTCGCGTCGCCCATCACCCCAAACTGAATGTGAACTGCAACACTCGGACAATCCAAAGCCGAGACCTCACCAAGCTCCAGCGCACTCGAGCGACTACGGCCACAATGCCACAAAAAAAGTCCCGTGAGAAGTCGCCAAGCACCACGCCGGTGCCCTCGACCGAGCCTGCGGCGCAAACAGATGGCTCGCAGCTCCCAGACGCCGAGTGGGACGCAATGCGCCAGGTCCTTGATGCGATCTACGACTACCGGACTGAAGGAGATCTCGACCCATCGAAGCTGTTCCACAAGAAGGTGAACAAGCGCTTCGTGCCAGACTATTATGAGACCATCAAGGAGCCCATGGCGATGTCCACGATCAAGCAAAAGATCCACAAGCGCACATACCAGAACTTCGCTGAGTTCGTAAGGGACTTTGCGCTCATCCCATACAATGCTCAGGTGTTCAATCGGCCGGAAAGCGGGGCGTTTCAGGACGCGTTGATCTTCAAGGAACAAGTGGAGAAGCAGCTGCAAGTTCTGGTGAAGGACGGCGTGATCAGTGCGGAGACTGCAGCGCTTCCTGACCTGGGGGATATACCGACTTATGAGGATCCGCCATTGGCTGAAGGCGAAGGGGACGGGGAGGACCACGAAGAATCGGATGAAGACGAAGACGAAGAGGATGAACAAGACCTCGATGAAGACGGCAAGCCAAAGAGAAAGAGAGGCAGGCCGAGGGGCGGCGCAGCGGCGAAGGGTGATGATGCTGACGCAAAGAAATCAAGAGGAAGGCCACCGAAGCTGTTAACCCCGACAGAAGCACGTGTGCTCGCCGTGCTGAGGGGGATTCGGAAGCCCAAGAACAACAACGGACAGCTCATGATTGGACATTTCGAGCGTCTGCCAGACAAGGCTGCCATGCCCGAGTACTTTGCCGAAATAAAAAACCCCATGGCTTACGACCAGCTGAAGCGCAAAGTCAAGCGGAAAAAGTATGCCACTCTGGAAAGCTTCATGGCTGATGTCAACCTGATCTTCGACAACGCCAAGCAATACAATGAAGACAACTCGCAAATCTTCAAGGATGCTGCTGCGTTGCAGATCGAAGCTGGCAAGCTCTACGATGCCGAGAAGGCCAAGCCTGACGATACTTTCGTTGACGAAGATGGCAAGGTGCCAATGCCTGATGGCATCCTCCACAACGGGGAGCTATACAAGGTCGGCCACTGGGTGCACATTCAGAATCCAAACGACCTCACCAAGCCAATCCCCGCTCAGATCTATCGAACCTTCAAGAATCCAGGAGGACAGGCAATGGTGAATGTCTGCTGGTACTACCGCCCGGAACAAACTGTTCACCGGTACGACAAACACTTCTATACCAACGAGGTCGTCAAGACCGGAAGGTACAGAGATCACCGCATCGACGAAATCGAAGGCAAATGCTACATCATGTTTCACACGCGCTTCTTCAAAGGACGACCGCGCAATGTGTCGGCAGGAGATGAGGTTTACGTTTGTCGAGACCGGTACAATGAAACCCAACACCAATTCAATACGATCAAGACCTGGGCCAGCTGCTTGCCTGATGAAGTGAGAGATGCGGACTACGCCATGGACCTCTTCGATCGGCCTCGCAGGATGAAGAAGAACCCATCTCCGCTCGAGTATCTGCTAAAGCCGGAACAGAAGGAGACAGACGAGCTGCCGCAGGTGCAATGGGGCGCGGATGGCGCTCCGCCCAAAATCGGTGCGGTTCATAGGCGGCCGCGCACAGAGAAAGATTCACCACCACCCGAGCCGACACCTCCACCACCCCCGCCGAAGGATGAAAACTCGACGCCCAGACCGAGTCAAGCAGCTGCCGCAGCATCCACATACCAGCAGACCCCCACAATGAATAGTCAGCAGCCAGCGCCTCCTCGTGCCCCCAGCACGGGCGTAAGGCAGCCTTCTCAAAGCGTCTCCCAGCCTCAAGCCTACGCCCCTCAATCGGTCCCGAGCCCCGCCCCTCCGCGGCCCACTCCATCTCAACAATCATCCTACAACCCCGCGACCCCCCAAACGCAAGCTCACGCCCGTCCGGCCCCCTCCGCACAACCTAACTGGCCTCATGCCCAATACCAACAACCGCAGCCCCCACAACAAACACCTCAACCCCAACACGTGCAACCCCAACCCCAACCATCAATCCTCCCCCCCAACCCTGCTGCCTACGCCCCACGCCCCGCCACCGCTTCCTCCTACCGCGACCCGCCCCCAATCGAAGTCTACACCCTCCCCGACCAAGCCAACCTTAGCATCCCGTCAGAAATCCGCGCTCAATACCAGCGCGACGAGTTCGGCCGCGTGCTCTTCTTCACCGCCCCGCCCGTCGCATCGCAACCCCGTCCCGCCATGCCTTCCGGTCACAGCGTGCGCTACCAAGCCGCCAAGTCGCGGCGCAAAGAGGAGCTAGCGCTCAAGCGCAAGCAGCGCGACGAGCGCGTGGAGGTCGACGAGCGAGCGAGGAAGGTGGCACGGGCGCAGCACGCGGCGGAACTTGGGCGTGAGGTGGTGGCTTTGAAGCAAAAGGCGCTGAGGGCGCTTGAAGGGCAGTTGGCGGATTCTGTGAGGGATGAGCTCGTGGAGAGCGAGTTGGCGAATTTGAACGCGGCGCAGAGGGAGGCGGCAGAGTTGAGGCAGGCTGTTGAGGCGAATGAGAGGAAGAGGCGTAAGGTGCGGAGTGTGAAGTTTGGGTCGGCGGGGTTGGGGGAGGGGTGATTCGGGAGTGATGGATTTGCTGACAGTGGAGTGGTGCAGACTGTGTTGTGCCCTTGAGGTGGCTGCGCGTTGCATTTCTCGGCACGGAGTTGTGCGTGGTCCAGATCGCTCTACTGTCGTCGCGCAGTGCGCTCCATGGTTTTGTGAGCCAAAGCCAACAATGAGAACGCGAGAAAATCAGACATATTTAAAATCGTCTTGTGCCTCAACATCAGAATCAAGACATATCAATTCTACGGCTTCTCCCTTTCATCACACCGACTCAACATGTATAAATTTCACTATCGCACTTCAAAACGTCCTCTCCTACTTCGAGTCTTCCACCGACTTGCCTTGTCCACATTAGGAAGGAGCCGGGTTAATTTCACTTATGCTGACTTCCTTTGTCGAAGTGCGCGTAACAGCTCCCAGGGATAAACGATTCTCGTCCGCGTTCATCTTGTCTCACTGTGACAGATTTCACGCACCAGATACTTTACGTCGTCAGCCGTCACAAACGCCTAGAACATTGTTTCAAAAACGTAGTGTCATTGGATGAAAGCTGCCGAGATGTCCCCCTTGTCGCAACCTTTCGTGGTATCAATTCGCCCCAAAAGAGGGAGTATTTCCCATAGCATTGCCATCCGTATCATCGCATGATGCTCAAAGAAATCCACGTAACGCCAGTCCAGACTCCATGAGAAGTCGCCGGTGGAGCAGATGCTCACGCCCGTCCTTATCGTCCCTCCACCTCCTGTCTGCGAAGGGGGGAGAGGCAAGCTACTTCTCAAAGCCGAACTTACCCAGATCGCCCGGCCTCTGCCCGGCCGGCCCAGTTCCACCACGCATACGATCGTTCGACGTCGTATCCATGTTCTCACGGACAATGCGCTCCGCTTCCTCAGCCCCGGCATGCTGTCTGCCGCCGCCGCCAGCAGCATTCCCCGTCACCGCCGTCGTATCCACCACGCCGCGATCATAAGTCATCCCGTCAATCATCTTCGCATCGCGCATCCCAGCCGCGCCCGCACCCGCACCCTTCGCACCCCCACCCATCCCCCCCATAGCGGCCACAGGACTCCCAACACTGCCTCTCGCAGGCGTGCGCGCGCCCTCACCGAAGCCCACCAGGCTGCCCGTGCCCTCCTCGCTCATGCCGCCCACGCTGCTGCTGGCATCCATGTCCATGTCCTGGCTCTCGCTCTTGAGGTCGTCGCCGTCGCCCACCTCGCTGCCGGCCCACGTCGTGCGCGCGCCGACGCTACCGGTCGCGGACGCGGAGCCGACGGTGCTGCGCTCGCGGATGATGGCCGGGTTGCCCGTGGCGTCGAAGTAAGATGTCGGCGGCGCGCTGGTGGGGGCTGTCGGCGTCGATTGCGTGTTGTAGTGCTGGTGTTGCTGCGATTGCGAGGGCGGCGCGGCGGACCCCGGGGTGAGGTTGCCGGTCATGGGGGTTGGGTTGCGGGCGGTTGTGACGCGCTCTAGGCCTGCAAGGCGCGAGATACGGTCCGCGCGTTCGGCGTCGAGCTCGTTGCTCAGGGCGGAGGTGGGGGTGTGGGGGTTGTTGGCGTGGTGGGGGAGGTGGCCGCGGTGGCCGTCTTTGATCGCTACGGTGGACAGCTCGGACATGGAGGTTGTGGTCGAGTTCGGAGTGCCGCTGCGGGAGCTAGGTGGGTTGTTAGCGGGTCTCTTAAAGCGGAAGGAGCAGGTGTTGGCTCACGGGACGTCGGAGGGGGTGACGGGATCCGAGGGCGGAGGCGGGAGATTGATGAGGGTGGAGTTGGTAGACATGGTGCTGTGGGGATCTGCGGTGGTCTGGTGGTGTTCAAGAAGCGCCGTTGCTGCTCGTCGTCCGGCAGGTAGTCGTTCAAGGGGCGCGGCTGGGTAGAGGCACAACGCGAGGTGGGGGTTGTCGTGCCTTTGCTGCTCGATCGTTGATCAACTCTTGGCGATGGGAAGGGCTGCTGGGTTCGTAGACAACAGAGGTGAGTCGCGAAGCACGAAAACTGTTACTTGGTGCTTTGTTGCCGGCAGTCTTTGTGTTTCCATTGAAGGAAGTGGAAGCAAATAATAAAGGAATCCGTTTCCCCGTCAGCTCGGACCTGGCCCTGTGACGTAGCCAGGCTGGCGTGGACGCCGTTTCACCCTAAACGCGGCCACATCCGGCTCTAACGCCCCGGCTGCGCCAGCCACGTGACGCCGATTTCATATGACTGCTCACGGCCGACCTATCTTTACGTGAATGCCTGTGTACTTCGAAATGTTAATGCGTCACGTAGCTGGCTACACAGTATTGCCCGAGAACTCCTTGCTATCTCGACCCGCTTTGAAAATCCACGCACGCCCCCAGTCAGAACGCTACACAACCCATTTCCAAACCTCGCCTCTCCTCCGTGGTATATGTCCATGGCCTTACGCACCGACTTCCCCATTCAACCCTTCCACAACCCTCTCCAGCATCCGTAAACTCCAGTATCCCGCCACTCTTCCGTACACCTTCAACCTCCCCCGCACCTCCTCCCTCTTCAGCGTCCCAATCCATTCCCCAGCACAAGCACAGTGCTCCATAAATTCATTCGTCCGCATCCGCTTGCACTTCTTGCACTTGACGTCCTGCGTCATCCACTGCAGCGCCAACTTTTGCACATCGGCCAGCAGCCGCTCTTCAATCGCTGCCCGCTCGAACGGCGCCTGACACTGCGGACAGGTGGGCGCCAAGGTGGGCGCGGTATTGCTATCCGACGCAGCCACGGGCGCGGCCAGGTCAGTCTCGCGACACAGGTCGATGTCGCGCGGGACGCAGCACTCGGCGCAGCTGAACTGACGGATGCACAGGCTGGCGCTGGGGTTTTGGAAGGCGCCTTCGGGGCTGAACTCGCGGATGTCGAAGAGGCGGAGGAGGTCGCGGCGCAGCACGCGTGCTTCTAGCGTGATCGACTTGTCGAGGCTCAGGACTTGCATCAGGCTCTTGGTGAGTTCGAGAACGGGGTTCTGTGGCGCGAGGTGGGAGCCCGGGTGAGAAGGGAAGGTCCAATCAAGGGCGAGGTCTTGGTGGAGGGATTCGGTGCGTTGGCGTTTGAGGAGGTGGGCGATCTGTTTTTGCAGAGGCTTAGAGATGGGTTTGGTCAGGAGATTGCCGGGGGTTGTCTGGTCCTCTTTCTCGCCGGATGTGGCGTGATTGAACATGGGCGCGTGGAGGGGGAGCTGAGTTGGGCGAGGAGTGCCGTTCGGGAGATTTGCAGGCTTCTTGCGCGCGTGCATGAGCTCGATGTACTCGACAACCCAGTCGTTGAAGTTCGGCTGGAGGATCGTTGGAAGGAAGGTGGCGAGCTGCCAGTGCATGATCGTGTCCAGGCTCTGGTTCTCCGACTCAACCACCTCCACGCACCCCTTACCGCCGTAGTTAAACTCGTCGTACCAAACCAGGTAATCCCAGTACTCGGTGATGGCGAGATCCAGAAAGTGGAAGGCGGGCTTGGTGCAGATGGTCTTGAGTATGTACTGGCTGTAGGCATACGCGTTGCCTACCTCAGCCTTTGACGTCTGGAGTAGCAGTCTTCCAGCACTAGCAAACACAACATGCGAGCCAACACGCCTGAACTCGGACATCAGCTGCTGCAGAGCTTTGCGTGACATCATCTGCACGTAGTACTGCAGGTTGCGATCGAAGAGATGTGAGCTTGGACTCTCCACCCATCGGACGAGATGCTGGACGAGGACATCTGCCATGGTGCTACCGGCAGAGCCGACGCAGGCTTCGTGCCACCAGCCTCGCACCATCTCTCGAAGAGCAGTGATGCTGGCAGCGGCAAAAGCATTTTCAGATTGGATGTTCTGAGTCGTGTCGTCCAAAGCGTCCTCTTGAGCACCAGCGCCGGAGACACCAACGGGATCGGCGCCTTCAGCATCGTTGAGCACGGCAGCCGACAAGACGGTGTTGATAGCGAGATTCTTGACGCTCAGATCGATGCAGACTGATGAGTAGGTGCCAGGATTGTTAATCGAAGGCATCTCAATGGCCTCCATTGTGCCCAGAATGTCGTCCTTCTGGTGGCCGGCATGATCAGGCTGTGCATCTTGCGACCACCAAAGAACGATTCGCTCCTTCTGCAGGCGCCGGGCATAGGCGATGTCGATAAGGAAACGCGGGTCATCGCGTTCCAGATTGCAAAGCGGCACATTGCCGTACCTTGAGAACTCGAGCAAGTGCTGCACCCACAGCCCGAGATCTAGGTAGTGACCGACGAGCCTCTTTACAACGAACGACTGCCATCCCAGAGGAGGCAGCTGTTTGTCCTGCTCTTTGGGTGCTAATCTCAAAGTCGGCAGGCTCTGCAGAGCGGGCAAGTCGTGGACCAGCATATCGGCATTCTGCGACTGCAGAACGAGCATGACCGGCAGTGCCTCCTCCTTTTGGATTTTCTTCACACTGTCCCCGAGCTCCTGCAGCGCGCGTCTCTGCGTCGTCACTTGAACCGTCTTGAAGTGCACCGAGTCTTGGTAGTCGATGATGCTTTGCCAGGCCTGTCCGCCGGCTTCTTCTAGCTTGCGGTTCAGCATATCCTGATACACGCGATCGACGTTCGGCATGCTTTGCTCGCCGCGCGCGCGGTTAAGCACAATGATCTTGGCTTCGGCCTTGGTGGAGGAGAACAGGGCATAGATCTGTCTGTCGCCCGCACTGATGTGGTAGAGAGCTAGGTAGCTGAGCGAGGCGCCACTCATGTAGGGTTGTTTGGGCGGGATGGTACGTAACGTACACATTTCGAACCCTTGCTCCAGCCCTTTGCCCAGAACACCGCGTTGCGTTTGATCGAATGTGCACACGCAGCCAAGGTCGAGGAGAGCGCGGATGTTGAGAGGAACTTGCTTCTCGTACACGCCCTCAACACTGGAGTGGTTGAAAAGCATCGCAAGCTTCTCTTGTTCCTTGACGAAGACACGTTCTGGCATTGTGAGCTTGAAGAGATGCGTCGATGGGTGGCCGTTGGGAAGGGTAAAGTTGACCACTTTCTCGGCCTTGACCCCGTCGATCGATACATCCGGCAAATCGTCTTCCTTCAAGTTCAGGAAAACCTGTCGGGGAACGAGCACCTTGACTTGGTGCACCTTTCTATCGATGAGCACAAAGGCTTTGACCTCTCCCGCAGCTTCCGTCTCCCTCAGCTGCAAGATCTGCCAGTCCGCGGTGTATACTAGCTCTGCTTGGGCACGGAAGAACGTGCCGATGGCATCGGTGGCATCTTGTCTTTTCTCTCCGAACAACTGTCTCCTCCGTTGCCGCGCTTGCTTCTGAATCTTCCACTTCTTCTTCTGGTACCTGAGCCACCCTTGGTAGTCTTCGGTGATGGAAGGCATCGTGTCGGGAAGTGTGTCGTATGGATTCACAGGCGCAGGTGCAGGCTCAATCGCTTTCCGTTTTTGCGAGTTCACGATCTTTGCTGCTGTTGCCGGCTTGAGCTTCGACATTGGCGTCGAGCCGAAATCTTCCATGTCACCAGACGGTCGGCCGTTGGCTTGATTGGAGTCCATTTCGCTGAGCGGCTTCTTCGTAAATACGTCTGTCAATTTGCTTTGCTGGAACTTATCGTCTTTCGCTCTGATACGCCGTTCCAGCCACTCTGGGTGCGGTACTCTAGGAACGGGGTTGCGGATCTTTTGCAGCGCAGCCGGGATTGTGATGAGCTTCTGCACCACTGAACCCAGACGCTCAAGGTAGTAGTTCCAGTCGATGACGGTTCTGGGGTCCATGTCACCAGGATCTTCCTTGAGCCATTTGCGCAGGTAGAATCGTTTCACCGACTCCTCGGCCGAGAAAATCATGGTCGGAATGGCGCGCTCCGTGACAGGTGCGTGTCTGGGGCGCGACGCAATGACGAACTTGCAGTTCAAGCCCTTGTCTTTGACCATCTGCTCACCTAGAAACTCTGCGAGACGTTTTGCCGTCGTGATTGGAGTCGACTTCTGCGTACCGTACTCCTCCAGCGTCTTGGTCATGCTCTTGTTCTCGCAAATGAGATCAATGAGCTCCTCATCTGCCAGCGTCGAGCCGTGGGAGTGAAGCACATCCAGCCACTTGTCCGCAACCTTGGCGACCGCTGCGTAGGTCTCCGCAAGGCTAGAGCCCTCCAAAAAGAATTTGAAAATTTGCGATTGGAAGATCTTGATCAACTTCAGCTCTCCTCTCCGCTTGACTTCGAAACCTTTCAGCTCAGCCAACGATCCATCCATGTTGAACACTGCGTAACGCTTCTTCAGATTTCTGTCTTCCTCCTTCGAGGTGGGAAGAATCATCGCTCGGTAAGGTCCGTCGACTTCGAAGAAGATCGTGTTGTCGCTGTGCGTGTCGTACTTGTAGGTCGACGGATCAGACAAAGTCTGGTATTGGTGATTCGTGAATTTTCCGTGCACCAAGTGGTTCAACATCACGCAAGGATACGAGATGGGCAATTTCTTGCCGCCCTTCATCTTGAAGGAGAAGTTCTCGGGGAAGGTGGCAGGGAGAATGCACCAAATTCCGTCGGTGTCCAGCTCCAAAGGTCGACCGATTCGCTCCACGAGTTGCCGAGCCATTTGAATGATGCGTGCACCTGTCAAACAAGTCACGCCAGCCATTTCCAGAGAGTACCAGCGCGAACCCTTGCGCATGACATATCCGTAGAAAGAGTTGAGAATAACCTTGTGAGCCAGCTGAAGCGAATCGAACAACACGATCATCTTTTTCGCTTCCTCGACTTCCAAACTGGTGGCGCCAGCCTTCTCCAGATCGGACGTCTTGCCTTTCCACACCTTTTGCTTTCCCTTGAAGTCCATTCGTCGGTCGCGAAAGTCTCTGACAGTGTTGACGTAGAATGGATTCTCTCGTTGGCAGATTATGGCCTCACGCTCGATCGTCTTTGCGTCGTGAATCTTGTGGTACACCTTTTTGCTGTAGTCTGTCAGGCGCTTTTTGATCGCGCCGCTTTGTTCGTCCAGCGAAAGGTCTTGAAAACTGCGAGCCAGGCTGTTGGCATTTTTACCCGGGAACTTCTCATTTTCCAGACCGTGTCGTATCATGTTGTACTCGTCACGCTTCGCAGGAAGAAACTCGCCTCGCCACGACCAAGGCATGCGTCTGTCACACGTCTTTCCAGGGCGGTTGAAATCACAAGCCGCACAAGCCGATTCGTCGATCATGCTGTCAGGCTGCAATCGATTGGTAGTCATGATATTGGGGTACATCGATGCAACGTCCAAGTGGTAGATTGATGGCTTTTCATGACGGTTTGGGGTCTCTTTGAGCTGCGTCAGCCGTTCAACAATTCCAGCCTTGACCTCCTCATAGTTCTCGACGTCATCCATCGATTTCTTTTCTTCGACGGTGACCACGAAATGCAAGGCTGCATCAAGATCGTTGATGAGTTCATCGATAGCTTCAGGATCGACAGCAAAGTTGCAGGGGATGTCGCTGCGGAAAACACCCGCCTCGATACTCTCGACGTGACCACCGACGTAGGTTTCAGATTCTAGCAAGTGGCCATCCCAGAACGCCTCTCGCGGTTGTTGATGCTTGTTGGGAAGGACGATCTCCTTCTGGTACGCTTGTACCATGAGAAGCATTTCACAAAGCGTACCGGTGCCCTTGCGCAGCACATCGTCCGGTCCAAGAGGGAGAATTGTGCAGAGCGAGAAGATGAAGGGGTGAACATACTTCATGTAAAGGTAGTATGTGGCCACGGCATCGGAGACGGAGTACTCTGCCAGAGTCTGTGGCCGTTCTGAAGCATAGGGGGTCATCAATTCCGGATCCAGCTCGTCAGGATCGTATCCGAGCTTCGCGACTGTGACGGCCTTCAAGCCACGACTACCCTGCGGCAGGTATGAGTCTCGATTCACCCAAGCAAACGCGTCCATGTGCGCACAGTGGGTGGACTGGTAGATGTCCTCGTTGTTCCTGCGGAACCCAATCTCCTGATACATGTCGATCCCGTGCACGCTTGCTCGGGCTTCCACGAAAGGCCAGTCAAAGAAGTCGCCGTTGTAGGTAGAGATCACAGTCGGCCTCGCCTCCTTGATCATGGCGAAAAAGCGCTCGATGACAGCCTCCTCGTTGGGCTCATTGAAAATCAGAAAGGGTCCCTCAAATTCCGGTTTAGGCGTGTAGTCGAAGTCCTGGATGTCCTCACTGACGATCTCGCGATTCGTGATGAGGAACCCCTGGCCATCGATCATGTACGAAATCATCATGACCTGATCCACGGCCGCATCTGGGAATTTGAGCGGAAGCTTTGTCGTTTCAATGTCGAAAGCCATAACCACCGGGTCCGCGAATTGTAGCCTGTCTTCCACGCAGCTGAGCGATATGCGTCCATGCTTGGCTTCAACAGTGTACCACTTTCCCACTCGAACGTCCACATCAATGGCGACTCGAACATGGTAAGGCACGTCGTACTCTCGAATGTCAAGAATGAAATCGCTAGCGTCTGCGATCGAAGTGTGTCGTCTGTCGTCTTCCGCGTCGTCGAATATGTCGAAGCCTGCATTTGCGCTCGCAACCTCCGCATACGTGTCCATCGCGCTGACATTTGCCTTGTTCTTTTCTGCAATGGGCATGAGACCTCTTCTCACAGCCAGTAGATCGTTCACATTGGCGAAGACGAGTTTGAGAAAGGTCCTCCGGTATCCCATCAGGTGGTTCGGCATGCTCAAATCTTCCTTCTCAACTCTTTCCACGCTCTTCACCATCTCCTCGTACCCTCTCTTCACATATTCCTCCACCTCCGCTTCTTTCCCTTTTTTGACCGCGATCAGAAGGTACGGGTCATATTCAACGCTCGCCTTGAATGTCCCTCCACCATCCTCGATGAAGTAGTAGTCGACAGCTGCGCGACCTCCAGGAATCTTCGAGTCTTCCAGTGTAGTGCTGTGCATGTTGCAGAGCCACCCCACGCGCTTCTTTCCCGCCTCGAACCGCTCGAAGCCTTGGGTCTCGTCGATGCGGTGTGCGAGTCGCGTGGCTTCCAGCTTCTCATTTTGGTTCGTTGCTTCTGACTGGCGTAAATTGGAGGAGTCTATCGTCTTCGTCTTGCGGAATCGATCGTTCGTCTGGCCTCGCTGACCGAAGCGCTTCGGGCCATCATTGCGTCGTACAGGCATTATGTCGAGGAAAATTGGCCTACGAGGCCAATGTGAGGGCTGTTATATCGGCATGTCGATTTGAAGGCGAACGTGTGGGTGGATCTCAAAAAGACACAAAAATCGGGGTCGCGCCGTGAATGCTCGAGTTCGTGAGTTGAAGCGGAGTCTGAAGTCCTGCCATGCGGGAGACGCGCTCTTTCGCGTCGACCAAACGCGCTAAAGGCGGGACTCGCCGCTTCGGAATTTCTTCGGCTTATATTACATCTCGTCGACATCATCGACACTTTCTGCCCTTGACATTCTTTACAATGGCAAACGACCCAAGACAGCAAGAGGACCTCAGCAAGGAGGCGCTGAACGTCCACCCTGAAAACCGCTCATTCGCTGGGACACAATGGCAGGGCGGGAAGCAGCTGCCCTACAAAGGGCCGGAGAATGCGAACATGATGCCTGGCGGCACTGAGCATACGGCGGGGGGCAAAACCCCTGATGTGACGCTGGGAAATGCATTCCAGGACGGCATCAAAAAGGACGACTTTTGGAAGTTGCCGAGCAGGCCTTGCGTACGCGATGCGCTCATGACAGGCATAGTGGGCGGGTTCGCTATGGGCGGGGCTCGATTTGTTGTTCGCGGTGGTAAGCATTGCCACCCTTAGATGCAGAGCCGCGATGGCTGATATGTGGCAGCGACTGTATGGAAAGCTTGCAACTGGGCTGTGGGATCAGCCGGCGTTGGGTCCATCGGACACTACCAATACTGCATGTACCGCCGGCACGCGGAGAAAGAGGGCATGATGCGAGCGGTGGATATCTTGAACCAGAAGGAGATGGAGAAGGTGACGCGCGCGGCACAAAAAGAGAAAGCCAAAGAGGAGCGGCGGCGACTGAAGGACAAGGAGCAAGACGCGCAGCTGGCTTCAATGAAAGAAGCGAGGGACGGGACAGCGAATGGCGGAGGAGAAGGCAAATCTTGGTGGAATGTGTGGTAGCAGTGCTGATTTTGAGATTGTACTAATACATGTACAACTACTTCTCGACCGCAGTTGGAAGAGCGAGGCGTTTCCCCAAAGCAAGAATGACGAACAATGTTCTGTACTGTCCATCGGGCCGGATCCCGGACCTGACAGCAAGCCCAAAAGCTATTGCTGTCGTGGAGGGGCCGTTGAGATCTCTTCGATCCTCTTCAGCCTCAGCCAAGAGACTCGGGCGAGCACTTCGGGTCTGCGAGATTGAACCCCGGCAGCCCGGCTGGGGCAGGATGTCTCCATCTGCTAGTTCGGCAGCCAATTCTTCTGTGCCGTGTATGGGTTGGCCGCTATCCACAAGGACGCGGCCGATACAGATGCGCTCGGCAGGTGGCTTGCTATACAGCGTGGGATTACAGGTCAGTAAGTGGACGAAGGCCTTCTCGAATGAGGAAGACTCAATCCGTCATGCCGTTCTCGCAGGTTGTCTGTGTTCATCGATATGGATGTCGCGAATTTGGTGAAGATGGGCTGACGAGCTGTCGGATGTCAATTACGACCTTTTGAGTGTTGCAGGGCCTCAATGCTGGCCGTGCCTAAGTTGAAACGATCACGTAGGGAGCTTGCCCATGTTTCAAACCCGCTGTGCGATTGACAAGAGCAGTTAGCCCATAGGCAGGTACCTACTGTATTTATACCTTACCCAGGGTTTCTTTGCTAAGGCCCGGGTCTACCTCCTGCCTATTTGGGCATGAAACAGACTTTCCCAAAGAGGCAGGAGGGAAGTGCATGCTAAACTATAGTGTTTACTTTTACGAGTGCACCACCCTTTCAGAGTAGTTTGCCTTGCATTCTCAGACTTGCCCTCCTGATGAGCTTTTCGAACTTACATAGCAATAGGATCACTGCATTCGCCTTGTCTACCAGTATTTACCAGAAAGCCCCCAAAAAGCAACATTAAGTCCATGAAAATAAATGTCACTCACAAGTGAAGAGTCAATTTTTCCATATACCGGGCGCCACCACAGTTTGCACTTGCACTGCTTTCCTTTTCTTGTAGCCAGGATATACCTATGTCGAGTATCCTCATAGCGAGGTCTGACTGTAGTTGTAGATAAGGTAGCTCTACACGTAGTCGCTCGGGTAGGCAGACGCTGCTAGGCATCGAGAAATACTCTCACGCCAAACCCGTCGATGGAAACCTCATGACCTTCAGAATATTACAGATATTCTACAGCGATCCCCGGAAAAAAGGTCGCCACACCAACAACAGTATACAACAGGAGGCCAAGGGTATACCCTCCCACACCGTCGCCCCTTAACGCCTCGCTTGAAACAGCACAACACCCCAACTATCCCTTCCGACTCATCCACCTTCACCCTGAAAGCAAATCACACACCTCCCCCCAACAACGCCTCGGATTCCGTGCGCTCTCGCGACCTTGCCGCCCACACTTCGTCCGCCGAACTGCTCGCCCCCGCGCTCTTCCCCGTGCGTCCCGGGCATTTGTTCCAGCAGATTGTCAACCGCGGCATCGACGTTGTCGATTTTTTGGTTCGAAGGATTGGTGATGCTACGCTGTGCGCGCAGGAGGCAGGGAAGGTGGTAGATGTGGGCGCAAGGGAAGCCAAGCAGAGGCGATGGATCTGCACGAAGTGTTAACTGGCGATACTTGAGCTGGAAAGTGGAAGACGTACCATCGGAGACGAAAGGGTCGCCGCAAGCGGCGCAGTGGCCCGGCTTGGGCGCCGTTGGACGATCCGATATCGACGGCTTCTCATGATGAGCAGCCTTGTCCTCTCCGCGCGACTTAGCTTTGTGCGCGGCGACGACGTCAAACTTCACGCCGCCACCACGTCTTGCACGCAGTGCGTCGAGACCGCGGCCTACCTCGCCCCGGAGCACACCGGCGACGCCATCCGACAGATCGGCCTGGACGCTCCAGTCGCGCAGCAAGCCCGCCACGCCCTCGCGGAGACCTTCAATCTCGAGGCCCTCCGGGATGCGGCGCACGAGGCCGACAGGGTCGGCACCCACGCCTCCCTCTTCCAAGAGCCCGCGGATGAAGCCCGGCTTGTCCATTCCGTAGTCGAGCAGATCGCCCCACAAGTCTCGACTCTCGCGAGCGAATGCGATCGCCTGTTTGACATCGCCTAGTTCGTCGATGATCAGGAATAGTGCGCGCTTCAGCTGGCCCATCTTCGCCAGAATGTGGATGAGCTCGTCGGTGTAGCGACGCTGCTCGCAGATTGAGGCTGCGAAGTCAAAGTTGTAGGCACTGCTGGCTTTTAGAAAAGCGTGCAAGTGCGCACGAGAGTAGTCGGCGAAGAGATTGACGGCGAGGTCGGCGTGAGGGTCGAGGAGGGCGGGGTCGGGGTCCAGATGAGGTGCGAATTTGCGCCGACGCGGAGCAGAAGGGGCAGGGCGGTCATCGTCGGCGCTGTTGCTAGACTCCCAGAGGGAACGTAGATAGAAGAAGAGGAAAGGCCGGAAGGCAGGGCCTTTGCGCTCGAGCTGATCAATGACAGTCTCTGGTGGCACCCCGCCGCGGACGGCCTCGTCGGCGAGGAGGCGAACAATTTCTGCGCTGGCGGATTCGAGAGTGCTGAGAGGAGCCGTACGCATCTGCTCCCGTGTGATACCCAGCATGAGCAGACCGGGGACGTCTTCAGCAGCAGTCGATCCGAGAAGCTTCTCCTCGCGCATGACTTCCATGGCACGCTCTGCGTTTCGTACGCGAATGTAGCAACGCAGGGCTTCACGTGCTCGACCCTTCGCGAGGTAGAGATTGGCGAGCGATTCAAGGAGGGTGTTCCAGTCCTGACTACCCTCTTCCACTTCTTCGCCCTCGACCCGGGCTTCGACTGCCTTTACGACCGAATCCGCGTCGAACCCATCGCAGCCCCACTCTTCCAACAAAGTGAGAAGTCTCTTTGGGTTATCCACCACATAGTGCCCTAGCACTACTTCATACACTGAACCTGGTAAGCCGGTCGCCGGAATAGACGGAGCGATCTCGTCGAACTTGCGAGCCTGAGCAAAGGTCCAGACCCAATGTTCCCATCTCGCACTAGTCCCAAGAACCTTTCCTGCAGTCTCGCCGGCCTCGGCCCATCTGTTCGCTGAAACGAGCTGTTGCAGCCAAAGGTCTCCAATGCGTCGCTTCTCTTTTTGCGCGGCAGGGTACCTGCTCAACCCGGGAAGTGTAGCTTGAGAGGTATTGTCGTCGGCGAAGAAATCGGCCAGGCTACCTCGTTGCACTCTTGAGGGCGTGCTGGGCAGTGAGGAAACGGATCCTGCATCCGCGCCCGAAGGATCGATGATCTCGGGGTGCAAATCGACAGTTTCCCATGCTCTTCCAAACTGCCGACGTTTGAGTAGCCAGTCAAGGTGGTCGGAAAGCTCGCGCTTGACGGCAAGTACGCAGTCGTAGGGGCTTTGGATGAACAGCTTCAATCCAGGGTCCGAGGCGTAAGGATGCGCGTCCGGAGCTTTCTTCCTCTCCGACGACATTGGTGCAATGCCGCGAGCGGAGCTAGGCGGGGACGCAATGGAGCTCTTCCCGTTGTCTTCTTTGCCACTATCGCTTCGGCTCATCACACTTGCACCCGATGAAAACATGCGGCTGGCGTATTTGCCACCAGCTGCGTCCCAAAGCCCTTCCAATGCTCCTCTACCCGGAATGTCTCCGGACGCGGTCTTCGCGACTGGTGGCGGAGGGATGTACAGCGTTTCGAGGTGATAATCCTGAGAAGCCAGCGTTTCGAAGCGGGACATTGGCAACTCGTCCAGATCCACCTCCTCGCCAGTGACGACGTTGATCAAGCGCAGCTGGGGGGCAAGACTTGTTTGACGGTGTGATCGGCCCTTTCTGGGTGTATCCGCGGCGTTTAGTGGTTTGTCATCGTCATCCCTCGTCCGGTATGCCAGAATAGCCATGAGCGATGGCGTATAGAGCGATATGCCAGAGACCACGCAGTCGCGAAACTGCAGCTTGTGGATGATATCCGCGCTGCCGACCTGCTGCTTCCCTCCAGCACCTGTGCCACCCTCGTGAACATGTAGGACCCAGGCGGTATCTCCCCAGCCAACTACAAGCTTCTCGATCTTCTTCTTCTTCGATGACGCCCCAGCTTCCCCATGCGAGCCGTTGACGCCCTTGCCTGGGATTTCGTCGACGACCTCCAAGCACCTCTCATCAATCCATTCGGCTTTGCCCTTCCACACTCCCGCCATTTCCTCCCATCCTTTCCGGTTCGGTCTTCCGGCATGTGCGATCCTACGCCACGCAATATCCTCGGCCTCGTCCGCCTTGATCTTCAGATGTGATCGCATGACCTTGATTCCCTCCTCGTTTACCCAGACAACCCACTTTCCACTCACACTCCACTTAATCGTCCCGATTTTGCCCTCGCCCGAATGCAGCACTGTGTCTTTCCCCCTGTCTCCTCCTCCGCCCAACCCTATGCTGCCGAGCCAGCCTGAAGTTGCGGCAGCTGCCGAGGTCGTGTTCGCATCTGCACTGACACCTGCCTTCCCCCCGACTGTCAGGACCAAGCTACCTGCCAAGCCGCCGGAGAGGTACGTGCGGTCATTCTTGTAGTCTGGACTTAGAACGACGGTCTGCACCGGTCGCGCAAAGTTTCGAAGCTGCACATCTTTCGGATCGACGAGAGAGGATATGCAGACATGGCCATCCAGAGAAGAGGTCGCGATGTAGATCTGATTGGCTGGTGTGTTTGGCACAACATTTGGCTGCGGTGGACGGGAGCTTCGCGAGGACGCGGGTTGGTGTCGAGCAGACGAAGCTGGCGATACGTTTACTCCTGAGCTCTCTGCGTTGCCAGAACTGCTTTGATGGGGCTTCGGAGGGAGGGGAGAGATTGATATGCTGGTAATGGTCGCGGAGTGGGCGTGGTACGTCCGGAGCGGTTGCAGCGAAGGCAAGCTCAGGATGTGGACGTTCCCGTTGTGCGTGCCCAGAACCATCTTGTCCCCAGCGACCGCGAAAGTGCTGGTCGAGTCGCCATTGCGGTAGACGTTGGCCAAGCTCGCCGTCACCTTGGTGTACTTCAACTTGGGCTCCTCTTCGTCCTCTTCATCCTCGTCGTCATCCTCCTCGCCCTCGCCTGCATTATCCTCCGAGGTCTCTGCAGCAGCATCGTCGCCTTCGGGTTCAGGTGCCGCGGAGTCGTCGGGGTGGTGAGCAGCTGGGGACTGGTTCTCCGTCGAGGGGAGGGCGGCGGACATGCTGGGGGCATCGAGCAGGGCGCCGGCCGGTGCAGCTCCGGGCGAGGACAGGCTCGCGCGCGCAGACAGAGGTGAGCGAGCTCGGGGTTCGGTGGTGGAGATAGATTCTGGGCGGAGAAAGAAATGACCGTGGGGTTGGTCGGGAGTTGGTGGTGGAGGGCGCAACTGGACGAGCTATTGGAGGGATGCCGTCGCGGCTCCGTCCGCCGGGCATGTGGGGGACATGCATCTGTGCAGCGATCAACATGGCACTCGCCTCCAGCATCATGATACACTTCCATGTTCCTTTCTGCCCGCCTTTAATTTACTATTCGCGCCGAACTCAAGGGAAGGTCCTGCAAAGTGAGTATCCTATATTCATTTGGAGCCGACATCTATGCGTGAGTACATATACCGCGTTCCCATTCCTTTCTTTCCTGGTTCTCCAATCCTTCCATTCTCTCGATTTCCTAAAATGCTCTCCTTTTCTCTACTTTCCCTCTATGCAGGGCTTGCCCTCGCCATTGACCACGTGGGTGTCGACTGGTCCTCGCTCCTGGTCGAAGAGCGCGCCGGCGTCGATTATAGCTCCGCCGACGGCACCGTGCAGCCGCTTGAGAACATCCTCGCAGACGCAGGCGTCGGCACCGTTCGCCAGCGCCTCTGGGTCAATCCGTCTAACGGGGACTACGACCTCGACTACAACCTCGAGCTCGCTCAGCGTGCCCAAGCCGCCGGCCTCGACGTGTACCTCGACTTCCACTACAGCGACACCTGGGCCGACCCGAGTGACCAGCACACGCCGGCCGCGTGGGAGGACCTGAACCTCGACGACCTCGCCTGGCAGCTCTACAACTACACTCTCAACAGCCTCAACGCTTTTGCTGACGCCTCAATCTCCGTTGGCTCGGTCTCCATCGGCAACGAAATCACACCCGGTCTCCTGTGGCCCCTGGGCCGCCTCTCCAACGACGACGGACCTTACAATGCCGCTCGCCTGCTGCATTCCGCCAGCGCCGCGGTCAAAGACTCCAACCTCTCACCGACGCCTTTGATCATGCTCCATCTGGACAATGGCTGGGACTGGGAGACGCAGCAGTGGTGGTACAATCAGCTGCTGGAACAGGGTCCCTTTACGGAAGCCGACTACGATGTCCAGGGTGTCTCTTACTACCCCTTCTATAACCCGGACGCCACTCTCGCCGCGCTGGAGGAAAGCTTGACCAACATGCGCGAGCGCTACGGCAAGGAAGTTTGGGTCGTGGAGACGGACTGGCCGACGAGCTGCTCCCAACCCGAGTACGCCTTCCCCGCCGACATTGCGGACATCCCGCTTTCGCCTGAGGGGCAGAGGCAATTTATTGAGCGACTCGCGGGTGTGGTTGACTCCACGGGTGCGAATGGGTTGTTCTACTGGGAGCCGGCTTGGATCAACAATGCCGGGCTGGGTAGCAGCTGCGAGTGGGTCCCAATGTTCGATGACTCTGGCAAGTCGATGGGGTCGCTATCGGTGTTTGGTGATATTTAGGCACCACCACTCGGTTGTGAAATTGGGAGATGCTGTGCTCGCCAGATGCGCATGGTACGTACCAGATTGAAAATTGAAAGAGTGCTTCGATAGCCCTCTCTGTCAGATCTCGACAAAACTTGAAAACGTTGGGGGAGCGCAGTGTGGCCGCACTCACTCGTTGCTCGTCGTTTCAGCGGAGACAGACTTCACATGGCTACTCGACGCTTTATTATCTAGCTCAGCACAGAATCAATGTCATGGAAGCATCCTGACGGATTTTTGGGGCTGGTGCCTGAGAAAGTGGTCGTGTGTCATGCTCGCGAGCTTCATGTACGAGTGCGAAGCTAGGAGAAATATTCACTTGTGCCGCTCGACAGTTGGCGGCTTTTGACTCCATTGACCTTTGGAACTCCACGCCTTGAAAAGCGAACAGCACTAGCAAACCTATACCTGAAGTGTCAATGAGGACCGAAGGAACCGACTGTTTCGTGTCGAACCCAGAGCGCGAGAAAATCGTCGGGCACTCCGTCTACATGACTCAGACTTCTCGCCCGAGAGTGGCGTCCGGGTTGTAGAGTAAGGAGTAAGAGACCCCTTGGACGTCGTGGTTGGCTTTCGTGTAGCAACCCTGGTCCAGCAGCTGGCCGTACCGCCGCTGCTGCGTCTTTCGGGCGTCGGAGGTGTGTGAATCAATAGCAGCTCCCATGTAGGCAGCGATCCTTGAAGCGGTACGACCGCTTCGCGGTCGTATCGCTTCAGAGATCGAACCGCGGGCCTCAAGATCCCAAGATTGGGAGGTGATGTGATCCATTACAGTCTTGCGCTCTTCCAGCTGAGTTATTCGAGGTTCATGACTAAGGGCATCTTCTTCCAGCCTTCTTTACGACTTCCTATCTGAAGGTTGTACTCGAAGCTCTAGGAGTATAGATGGCGGGGCTCGCGGGGACATTCCCAAGGCGTGATGAGCACGAAGCTTGCTCCATTCGAGAAGATTTGGACAAGGAAGATAAGGTTTTGCGGAATCTCTTAGTCGTGAACCTCGAATAGCTCAGCTGGAAGAGCTTGCAAAAAAAAGAAAGATGAGAAGATGATGTTGTATTAGCACCAAACAGCTAAATGCTTATTAAATTCATGTGTCGCAAAGCACTAGTAAAACTTTCCCGCCTAATTACATTATTGCGCAATATATCTACGCAGCCTCTACAAATCGCAGTCGGAGTTGACGAATGTGGATTGATCATGTTAGATAAATAAATATCCGCCCTAGAAAATTTCCCCAAAATATCCACGGTACTACCCCCCTGAAATAAAAAATAAAAATAAAAATAATAAAACTAAGAATAGAAAAAATCACCCCTTCCCCCACCCACCCCAGCACATCTTCTTCCCCAGCCCAGGCGCATCCTCCTCCCCCTCCCCATCCAGCGCGCGCTTCCGCCCCCCCAGACTCTTCTCCCCCGGATCGTCCCGCCACACCAACGCCGGCTTCTGCCCCTGCTCTTTCGCCGGCCATCCATCAGCTTCCCGCTTTGCCACCTAGGCAGGCACGGCGCCGAAAAATGCCTCCCCCGCATACATATATATGGGCCCATTTCGCCCCATCCGCACCGGCTCCGCAGGAGGCGGCACGTAATCAAACGACCGCGGCCGAGCAGAACCGCCACCATCATCAGTAGGCGGCAAAAGCGTCTCCGACCGCGGCCCCAAAATCTCCGCCGCCTTCTTCGCCGAAATCTCGGCCACGTCTCTCACCAAAATCGGCTTGCCGGTGCAAGCGGCGCTCGGGGGATCTGGACGCGAACTCGGCGCCACACCCCAGCCGTCCTCCGTGGTCTCCAGGCCGGGGGGGAGCGAGTCCGTGAGGTCGTAATCGGGCTCGGGAGGGAGTTCTTCGAACTCTGCGGGGTCCCAGACCCCAAGCAGCGCGCGACTCTCGAGCACGCGAGGAGCGGCCGAGGCAACGCGAACGCTGCCGTCAATATTCATAGTGCTAGTTAGCTGACATGTTGGCTTCAGACTCGACACAGAAATCGAGTGTATGCAAGCTTGATAATAAATGAAAAGCTTACGTGTGTGTGTGTGTGTGTGGTGTGTGTGTTGTGTGTGTTTTTGAAGATAGGACGGAAGAGTGTGCGCGCCGCCTCGCGGGCAAAGCGGCAGTCACGACCGCCCGCCTACGGTATAGTATACATACACCAACAGTGTACCTAGTCGCCACAAAGACAAATCAATATTGGACAATGTTCGGACGTTTAGTCGTATTACGTTTGTTTAACAGGAGTACCTAAGCTCCTTGAGGTAGCGAGAGTAGTAGGAAACGCCGTACCGCTTACTATCCCTATATACATCCCCACGACTAGCGACTCGGGCATGTAGGGGTGTGTAGTCCAGCCAGAGGTGGTAGTACTCTACTGTACCTAGTTTGGCACCTCGTATGTCCCTGTCTGATTAGTCAAAATTAGTTAAAACCTCGATCGGGCAACCGTTTACGACTTTCCGCGCGACTTCGCGGTCCTCGCTATCAACTTGGCATATCCGAGCGCACAATGAGAAAAGACGAGAGAAAGGAAAGACCGCGAAGAAAAAAAAAGGAATCAAGGTAAAATGCTCCGACAAACGATAGCTATATGGCAAAGAATCGTTATATTGTAGTACGAACAAACACATCATCAACACAAAAAAAATGTCTCCCCTCCCGGGATCGAACCAGGGACCTTTCGATCGCGAACGATCGTGACGAAGTAGAACAATTACAGTCGAACGCTCTTCCAGCTGAGCTAAGGAGAGCCTTTTGTGGCACCATGAGCCGAAGTTTTGATCGACTCAGTTAATGATGCAAAGCGCTGTGGGGCGCTTGATTTGCTGGTGGGCAAAGGATCTAAATAATAATATAGTATTAATAATGCCACTTATCAAAGGAGCTTGGGTCGCACCGGAAGCGGAGCGTTAGGAGGCGCTCCGTCGTGTGAGACTCTACTTCCCGACTTCACTTCGTCCACTGCCCAAACACGATTGCCCTACTAGCCGCACCGAATAATGCCAGACCTAGGCTGTTGGCGACTGCAACATGGCACTTGTATCATGGTTTCCTCCGCAACTCACCGGCCATGTGTAATCTGTAGCCAGAGCAGCAGCGTCTTAGCAGCCTACATACGCGAAGAAAGCCTTGCCAGAATACCATCGCCGGCGTATGACAACAAGTCGATTTGCAGGAGCGGATGCTATACGCCAAGCTATTCCCGACGGAATGGCGCCATAAACTTGGTGTCCCAACGAATTGTTCGCGGTCTATGATACATGCAGAAATACCGAGCAAACCGTGCTTTCGTTGTCTTTGTCTGTTTCACTACAGGCCGTCAGACACGTGCAGATGGTTTGCGGAGTGAGCCCTCTCACACAGCGAGCAGACCGCTCGCATACAGTCCGAACTTGGAGCATGATCTTTTCATGCGTATGCCGCAAATTGGTCGGCGGACGCCCAAAATCACAAGCAGATGTCCATTTGACCCGGACACTTCAACAGCAACATCACACGTGCGCTGAAGGCACGGGGGCTGCCCCAAGAGGTAGCCACTGAATGCGCATCGTGAGCAAGCGATCGACAGCTTCAATGCTGAGTCTTTGACACATGCCGTCCGAATTTGAGTGCACACTCGCCGCATGAGTGATCGCAGACACGTGCACATGCCTGATCCTGTTTGCTTTCCCCTTTTCTGCTTGTCACAGTTTTGCTGAGACCAGGCACCAGGTGTCATGTGCATGTCTTCACGTGCGTTTGCCATTCACAATCTTTTTGGCCTGCCTGTTAAATGCACCACTCCGGCGCAACGTCTTCCTCTCTTTCCATAAATCTTTCGCGCCCATCCCTTTGCTTCGTCTCGCGCAAAACAACGCAACCATGAAGCAACTCTACCGGGATTGCAATGACGACTGGCCCAACTGGTCAATCAACTTTCCCTTCGTGGCCACCAAGGGTGCTACTGGTGATGGGCTCAAATTGCACAGAGGCGACAGAGGCATCATTCGCCTTATCGGTCAAAAGTCTGGTAACATTGGAGTAGTCATCACGGAAAGGGCCAATGGCCAAAAGTGTGAAGCTCATGGCTGGGTGCCCAAATCCTGCATTCAGCCAGGCCAAGGATTCCCCGTCACTGTTGAGCCTTACTGCGATGTCGTCGAGCCTCCCGTCGAGCTTCCGGACTCTCCGTGCCTGGAAGGATCTGGAAGCAGCGTGCTCGCGAAGACCATCAGCGGCTCGCTCTCTGCCTATCACGACATTCACAAGGAGCTCCCGACCGTGCCGCGCTACCTTGACGGGCTGCTCGATTCAAAAGACAAGGTTCGACAGTTCACGAATAAAATCCTGGTGGGGATCGGCAAGGTCAACAATGGCAATTTGCGGCGCGTCCTTGAGTCCAACAACTTCAACATCTGGGACCTGAGAAACGCCAGCGAAGACGTCCAGTACAATCACAGATCCGGTGTCTACCTGCAAATGTACTGGGAGCTCGAGGGCGAGCCTGACGGCCGTACTGCGGATATCTATATTGGAAGTGCCGCCAATCTTCAGTCTGGGACTACCAAGGCAGTAGCGACGATCTTCCAAAGAAATTTTCAAGTCTCTACGGGAAATAAGTAGAGTATCGTCGTCGCTACAGCGTACCGTTACTTTCTTGCAGCTTCAGTCTCAGAGGTGTCTCCCTTCGCTATACCTTCCTCCTCTACTCAACCTCCATGATTATGTACAAGAAGAGCTGCAAGACTGTAATGGATCACATCACCTCCCAACCTTGGGATCTTGAGGCCCGCGGTTCGATCCCGCGTTCGAGGAGTTTCTATTTGCTTGCTGGAGACGCTAAGAAGACGGCGAGGACGGCTCGGACGGGAAGGCTGAGATTGATTGAGATGTGTGATGAGTTCCCCATCCCACCCGAGCTTCCAGCGTTGCGTAAGCCAGGCTCGCCAGGTGCCGTGAGTCGGGGCGCGAAGCGGCCCCGCCTCGCCCGCCTCTCTCGCTCACAACCGAATGAAGTAAATCCAAATACAACATCATCTTTTTTGGTAGGCGCCGCTATGTCAAGTGGACTGTGAGTGCTCTGTGGAAGACGAAGAAGACAGAAGTGCCGTAGTGTTTGGGAGGCAGCTGAGCTCGAGATACAACAGATGCCGAAGAAGTGTCGCACTTGCAGTTGCAGTAATCGCTGCGTACCCCACGTCCGTTTTAATTCATGCACATGGTCCGTGCACGCACTTTGTCACTCGTGACTAGATCCTCTCTTCAACTTATCATTTTTCCCAGAGCTGGCTGATGTTGTGTGCAAGCGTAGAGTTGAAGAATTGTCCTGGAACAGTGATGCATCGTTTCCCTGGACTTCTGGTTTAAATTCATCAGCAACTGCGCTCAAACGTCGACATGCTACAGTGTACGTTTTTATCTTTGTCCTTTTGGCTCCGCCGGGATTCGACAGCGACAGAGGCAGCAAAGAGCATCGGTAATCGTTCAACTCGAGTGTCCAAGGACGTAAAAGTCCCATACTCTCCGGTGGTTAAGAAGGCTGGTCACCCAAGCCGGGAAGCGTAGGAAACCATTTGCAAGCTCAGGTAAGTAAGCCATTGAGACCATGCGAACAAGACCCAAAGCTGACCGATAACTCGATTGATGAAAAGATAGGGCACTTAGGAACATGTAAGTGCCCCCCGGAGGCCTTCAAGGGGGCCTCTCCCAGACATCAGGAGCGATGGGAGTGCTGAGGAGACGTCCCTGGACGGAGACGTAAGACGGGTGTCGAATTATAGGGAGGTGATGAGCCTAGAAGGCATGTTGAGTAAGCTGAGTGCCTTCTCGCTCTCTCGAGAAACTACGCCCTGATCGAGGCAGTATCTCGGGAGCGGTGAACAGAACGTGTGATCTCCGTTCGCGATCACGAAGGCTTGAGCTGGCATTGTTCGTCTTCAACCCGCCAGTACGGGCTGCTAAGCATCCGGCTGTCGTTCGTCCTTGAGAGCACTGTGGTGATGGCAATGTCAAATATGACAACGAGGCGAGAGAAATTTCGAGAACGACGTGGGTTTTATCCACAGGAATCCATGTCCATAGGTGTTCTGAGAAGCATTGGATTCTCCCCACAGTCGAGTTCGAGTGCAGATGACGAATGGCTGAGACGGCCACGAAGATCATCTTGATTGCAATAGTGACAATGAAGAGAGACTGGACTTCCCTGCGACGATGTTGTATTCGGTTTCGGTGTTCAGCAAATAATCGAGTGATAATCGTGAAGTTGAATGCGACCAAGGGATCGAGCTCGGGAGGCAAGCCTTGGAGGCAACAGCAGCCATGCCAAGCTCGCCTGTATTTCTCGCGGGGTAAGTAATGCCGAAGTTTTGGCGAGGCGACTTTTTGCCTACCAGCGCGTCCACATTTCGAGGTCGGGTCGCATCGAAACGACTAAGCGCCTTTTAACGATTTGAACGAGACTCACTCCCGCCTTGACGACTTCCTGTACCTTCTTCTCCGCATACACGCCTTGCAACCATGTCTTTCGGCGGCCAGACGCCGACGATCGTCGTCCTCAAAGAGGGTACGTCCACGACACACAACCCCCCCGATGCCCATACTAACACCACGCGCAAGGCACCGATCAATCGCAGGGCAAGGGGCAGATCATCTCGAACATCAGTGCTTGCTTAGCGGTGCAGTCCACCATCAGAGCAACCCTCGGGCCATATGGCGGTGACCTCCTCATGGTGGACGAGAATGGCAAGCAGACGATCACAAACGACGGCGCGACGGTGATGAAGCTCCTCGACATTGTGCACCCGGCGGCGCGCATCTTGGTGGACATTGCACGATCGCAGGACGCGGAGGTGGGAGACGGCACGACTTCCGTGGTGGTTCTGGCGGGCGAGATTCTGAAGGAGGTCAAGGAGCACGTGGAGCAGGGCGTGAGCAGTCAGATCATTATCAAGGCGCTGCGGAGAGCAAGCGGGATGGCGGTGAGCAAGATTCAGGAGATTGCGGTCGACTCGAAGGATGGGAACCAGAGGGAGACGCTGAAGAAGCTGGCCGGGACGGCGATGAGCAGCAAGCTGATACACAGGAATGCCGACTTTTTCACAAAGAGTAAGGACGAGATTGTGAAGTTTGAGGCGAATTTGGGCTAACAATATGCAGTGGTCGTCGATGCCGTCCTTTCTCTCGACCAGAACGACCTCAACGAGAAGCTCATTGGTGTCAAGAAAATCACAGGTGGCTCCCTTCAAGACTCGCTCTTCGTCAACGGTGTGGCGTTTAAGAAGACCTTTGCATACGCCGGATTTGAGCAGCAACCCAAATACTTCGAGAACCCCCAAATCGTCTGCCTGAACGTGGAGCTGGAACTGAAGAGCGAAAAGGACAATGCCGAGGTGCGTGTGGAGCAGGTTTCGGAGTACCAGGCAATTGTCGACGCCGAATGGAAGATCATTTACGACAAGATGGAGGCTCTCTACAAGAGCGGGGCCAAGGTGGTTCTCTCGAAACTCCCCATCGGGGACCTGGCCACACAATACTTTGCAGACCGCGACGTTTTCTGCGCCGGCCGCGTCGCCTCCGAGGACCTCGAGCGTGTGTGCCAGGCCACCGGCGCCAGCATCCAATCTACCTGCTCCGACATCCAGTCTCACCACCTCGGGACGTGCGCCAAATTCGAAGAGCGCCAAATCGGTGGCGAGCGCTTCAACTTCTTCGAGGGCTGCCCGTCGGCCAAGACGTGCACGCTCGTGCTCCGCGGCGGCGCCGAGCAGTTCATCGCCGAGGTCGAACGCTCGCTCCACGACGCCATCATGATCGTCAAGCGCGCCATCAAGAACACCAGCATCGTGGCCGGTGGCGGCGCGTGCGAGATGGAAGTCTCGGCGTACCTGCACAACTTCGCGGACAAGAACGTGCCGCACAAGCAGCAGAGCATCATCAAAGCCTTCGCCAAGGCGCTCGAAGTGGTTCCGCGCCAGCTGTGCGACAACGCCGGCTTTGACGCCACCGACATCCTCAACCGCCTGCGCGTCGAGCACCGCAAAGGCAACGTCTGGGCCGGCGTCGACTTCGACCACGAGGGCATCCGCGACAATTTGGAGGCCTTCGTCTGGGAGCCCAGCCTCGTCAAGGTCAACGCCATCCAGGCCGCCGTCGAGGCCAGCTGCCTCATCCTGTCCGTCGACGAGACCATCCGGAATCAGGAGAGCCAGCAGCCGCAGGCGCCGCAGCGCGGGCTGCCGCCAGGCGCCGCCCAGAGGGCTGTCAGGGGGCGGGGACGCGGCATGCCGAGACGCGGGTAGAGGGTGGAAAAGGGGGTTGCGAGACGGTGGTCCGATGGCATGAATGGACCGGCGGATGCAGGGTCACGACGGTGCTGATAGCATAGATACACACACGCAACGTGTAGTGCGCACAGCGCGACTGAAAAATTCGCCCATGGCTGAACGCTTGTTTGGTCATGTGAACCCCTGTCGCTGCTCTCACCTTTTCCCTTGAACCTCGGCCTTTCGCATCACCCATTCCGTCCGCGTACAGTACTGTACCATACCGTAAGTCCGCACTCTCCCTCCCACACGCACGCACACAAACAAAACCCATGCAGCCCACCCCAACGCAAGCACTCGCGCCCCCCTTCTCCCCCGCCATTCCTCCCACCCCCCCTTGCTCCCCTCCGCTCAATCAGGCAAACACAGTCCCACGCGCCCCCCTGCGAACGACACGTGCCTCGTGCGACATCGAGGCGTCGCGGGCGGTGTGGCGCTGCCACCGCGGAGCCGTGGCGAGCGCGGCGTACGGATCTGCAACGGCGCGTGTTCGGATACACACATGCGTGTCTGGAGGCGAGTCCGCGTGTGTGGCGGACACCCCCGGCCTTTGTGGAGGGGGGAGGGCAATAATGGCAGCTATCTGCCATGTAAAGTACATGGGGTACACGCAGTGTCGCGCGGGCCCGCCGATCGCCCGGCGTCGGGACGTTTCTGGCAAGTTCGAAGATGCTGTGCTGTAAGTAAGGTAAGCATGCATCCGATCTGAGCGAACCTCGCACTCGCACTCGGGTTGAACGTTTCGATTCGACGTCGCGGAGCCCCGCGCGACATTCCTCGGGCCTCGTCTGGAAACCGCGCGAAGGGGCATGTGTCGCCAGAGGAGGTCCCGATGCCCTAATTTCCTCCCTCACTCCCCCGGCCTCCCCTCCCTCACATGCATGCGGCCGCGCGCAGCCCGCTGCAGGCGTGGAGAGAAGGCGGGGGGCTCGCCGCGGCCGCTGCTTGAAGGTGGGCAGAGTCGCTGGCTGGCGGGCCAAGATGCCACGGGCCTAGCGCGGAGGTGGTGGGATTGGAAAGCGGCGCTGGGGCCGG
This sequence comes from Aeminium ludgeri, assembly GCA_004216415.1. Taxonomy (NCBI): domain Eukaryota; kingdom Fungi; phylum Ascomycota; class Dothideomycetes; order Mycosphaerellales; family Aeminiaceae; genus Aeminium; species Aeminium ludgeri. The sequence goes on from SGQK01000016.1 coordinate 77,982, forward strand.
GGGCTTGGGGGATCGGTGGGGGCCGATAGCATTTGCTGGCATGTTGGGGCCGGGTTCCCGTCTGTGGTGGTGGTGGTGCTTGCTGGTAGTCCGTCGCTCGGCTCATATCCGCCCGTGGTTAACTCGAGCGGTCTGGTCTGCTCGTGGCTGCTCTCCTCGAGCTCAAGACTTGCGCTCTTCGAGAGCGGCATGGCGCTCGTGTTGCCTGGTTGCGTCGGATCGGACGGTTTCTGTTTTGTGGCGGGGAGAGCGGGCGGTTCGAGGCTGGAGGTGGGGGAGCGGGGGGGAAACGAGGGGCGTCGCAGCTCTCTAGCAGCGCGCCGTCACCCGACTACATACAACGAGACCTGTACGAGATCGGGCGACTGTCTAGCGGTGACACGGCGGTGGTGGAGGGAGGTTGTGCCGTTACCGTCTTCGCGGCAGGCATGTGACTGGACGATCATGTGCGAGGATATATACCTTAGGAGGGTTATTACTCGGGGTAGTGATGTCTGTAACAGGCAATACAACATGGAAATGTAAAGGCAATAAATCTGGGCTGGGCGAGGTTCCTCCCGCATTGAGTTTGATCTCACGATCCCGATGCGACGGCGAGCGTGGCAGATCTCGTTTATCTGCCTTGCACCACCACCACCGCCTGGACCCCTCCACTCACCGCGCCTGTCTTTTTTCCACTTCTCGCGCGCCCGCCGTTTGGCCCGTCTAACATTCATGGATATTGTTGTTATTGTTATTATTATTATTGTCCTTATTATCCTTATCATTATTATCATTCGGCGTCTTTTTGGTATGCAGCCGCAATCAAAGCAGGTGCATGGATTAATATCGGAACCCCCCCTCCACACCTCTCGCCCTCGATCTACCCTCCCACGATCTGCGGCTACTGCCGACGCCGTCTCATCGACGCTAAATCTCGCCCCGCACCCGTGTCTGTGCTTCTTGTCCTCGGATCCATTCTTGCTCGGAAATCCGTTCCCTGTCCTCTCTGCGACCAAATCCTCTCCACCGTCTTGCTTGCTGCCTCGACCTCGCCTGATCGCCCTCTCCCACCTGTCCTTACCTTCTCCCCCCCCTCTCCTCGTATCTCGCTCATCCCTCCTTCTCCTTCTCTCCTCCCCAGTCTGCTTGCAAGCTTTTCAGCGTTCGGACCGCCCGAGCGTCAGGCCAACCTAACGGTCACACTCTAACGCGTTGGTGACGTCGCAGACATGCCGCGCGAGAACAAGAAGCGCGGCCGGCGCATGGGAGATCGCAAGCGCAAGCACGACGACGCAGATGACGGCTCCGAATTACAGCAAGAAGGTGTCAAGCGCCCTCGCTCCGTCGATGACACTGCTGCTGCCGACGGCGACGAGCCGATGCACAATGCCGCCTTTCTCGACCCGGAAACGCTCGAGCAAGACGGCCTCGACGGCGGCGCCACCACCCAGTCGCCCTTTGAAACGCCTTTCTTCGGCATGCTGGACGAGGAGGAGCAGGAGTACTTCAAGCGTGCCGACGACATGCTCGAGGCCAACTCGTTCGTCGACCCCGAGGAGCGTGGGTTGTTTCTCGCCAACGTCTACCGCGAGGCCGAGGGGAAAGAGTTGAAGATTGCCATGAGCCAGTCTTGCTCGCGCTTGCTGGAGCGCTTGATCCAGATGTCGACGGCGGCACAGTTGAAGGGGCTTTTTCAGAGGTTCAGTGGCAAGTGAGTTGGGCCCTCATATTTCGTCCTGACCGACATCGCGGTGCTGACATCGCGCTCTCAGCTTCATCCATCTCGTTTCTCATCGCTTTGCGTCCCACTGCTGCGAAGCGTTGTTTCTACGCGCTGCACCTTTCGTCACGCAGGAGCTGCTCGCTCCGACAAATGGTAGCAAAGCAAACATCGACCCTAGCGAGGACGATGTCTACGTCAGCCTGGAAACCCTCTACCTGCACACCTTTGCCGAACTGCAGGGCAACATTGGCTACCTCATCACCGAGAAATTCGCCTCCCACGTCCTGCGTGTGTTCCTCCTCGTCCTCGCGGGCGAGCCCATGGACACGCAGTCCACGAAATACCTCCTCGCCAGCAAGCGGAAAGAGAACAACTTCGTCAAAGAAACCGACTCGTCCAGCATCGAGGCGCTCAGCAAGTCCAGGAGCGTACCGGAAAGCTTCTCGCAGGCGCTGGAGCAGACGCTCGGCGACAGCGTAGCCGGGCTCGACACCGACAAGGTCCGCGCGCTCGCGACTCACCCCAACGGAAGCCCGACACTGCAGCTCCTCCTCAAAATCGAACTCACCCACTTCGGCAAATCACGAGCGAAAAACGAGAAATCCATCATCCGGACCCTCCTCCCTGACGACCCCATCAGGGCTGAGACAGACAGTGCCAAGTTCATCAACGGCCTGATTTACGACTCGATCGGATCGCACCTGGTGGAGCGTATAGTGCAGTACGCTCCGGGGAAAATGTTCAAGAGCATGTATTCGGAATTCTTCAAAGACCGGCTGGCGTCTCTGGCGCGCAACGAGATCGCCGGACACGTCGTCTGTCGGATACTGGAGCGTCTCGGCCCCGACGATCTGCTCGTGGCCCACGAAATGATCGTCCCCCACGTCACGGATCTGCTGCGGAAAAACCGGACAATGGTCGTCAAGACGCTGATCGAGCGCTGCGTCGCGCGCGACATCGACACGCAAGCCATCGCCGTTGGCGTGGACGCGACCTGGCACGGCCCCACAGGCTTCGTGATCAAGAAACTGCTCAAATTCGGCGACCAGTCGGTCAAGGGCGAGAATGGCGAAACCACCTCCGACCACATGCAAACCGACCACAACGAGCGCGCCACCGCCACCCACGTCCGCCACGCGGAGCCGACTAAAACCCACTTCAACCTCCTCGCGCAGAGCATGCTGCTCGTCCCGGGCTCACTCTCCGCGTTGGTGCTCGACTCCCTCGTCACCTGCGAACCGGGCACGCTACTCGGCATGTCGCGCGACTTCATCGTGTCACGCACGTTGCAAGCGGCGCTCACCGCGCGCACCGCCTCCATGATCCTCACGCGCAAGCTGATCCAGCACTTCTACGGCCACATGGCGGACATGGCGGTCGACACCGCGGCGTCCCACGTCGTCGACAGCATGTGGGAGGGCACGCACGGGCTGGCCTTCATCCGCGAGCGTATCGCCGAGGAGCTGGCGGAGGCCGAGGGCGCGCTGCGCGAGAGCTCGTGTGGGCGTGCCGTGTGGCGGAATTGGAAGATGGATCTGTATAAGCGGAAGCGGGGGGATTGGATTAAGCAGAGTAAGGTCAAGGCGAGCAACGATGGGTTTCAGAGTTTGTCGGAGTTGGACTCCCGGCGCAACGGGTTGGCGGATGGGCTTGCGGGTGGTGAGGTCAAGAAGACGCCGTTGCAGTTAGCGAGGGAGCGGCATATGAGGGAGAAGGCGGCGAAGGCGGGTGGTGGGGGCACGAAGGGGGGTGGGGGGCCGGCGAAGAGTGCTACTGCTGCGTCTGCTTGAGGGAGGGAAGGAAGGACGGGGAGGAAGGAAAGATTGCATTATTGTCTCGATATCGACGCGCAAGAGAAGGGTGTGTGTCGAGCGTCCGGAGGAGTGTTAAGGAGTCGGTGGGTGCGTCTTTCGGATTCATGGATCGGCGCTTCTTCACGGCTGCGCCTCCCATGGAGATCCATCATCGCTTGAGCTGTGCGCAAAAGTGGAGTGGAGATACCCCGTAGAATGCAGCATGTCATGATTTTCTTCAAGACACTACTTTCTTTAACAGTCCTTGCTCGCTTGCCAGCCTCGAAGCGTAAAGGCGCGCGTCTAGCCATGACAGCGGCTTTGACGTTGCGTCTCCTGCGTCGGCTTAGGAGGTGTCCATAATAATACCTTAGGTACCAGGTAGGTCCCCGCATTACTCGGCGAACCGGTGGGCTTGGAGAACTTTTTTTTGAGTTGTTGACTTCCGTCATAACTCTGCCCGTCATCATACTTTCTTCGTCTCTGCACCTTCTGGCACATTATTATTATTTCGTCTTCCAAGACACTCATATCGTCCCCACTCCGCCGAATATGTCGACCAACGGAGACCTCTCTTCCCGCTCTGCTGCCGGCCAGCAACCCCCTCTCAACCGCGCTGACGAAACCGACGACGTATGGCCCCCACCACCCCTCTGCCCTTCTGCCCCTCCCCCTCACCACCACCACTGCCACCACCACCACTGCCACCACCACCACCCAGGCGAAAACAAAATAGACATGTCGAAAAAACCTGAGTACGGCACTAACACGCCCGCCACCAGCTCCTCAAAGCCATCCAGGCGCTCGTCATCCCCTTCATCCGCGCCGCCGACACCGACGCCGCCTCAAAGCCCACCGGCCACAGCCTGCAGACCGAGGGCACCGCCCCGCGCACCACCCTCGTCGAGCACCACCAAGGCAAGAAACTCACCTCGCTCCTGACCGACCTGCCGCTGCCACCCCCCTCGGACCACGGTGAAGGCCGCGATGGCTTCCTCAAGGCCGCCGAGCAGATACTGCACTATTCGGTCAACACGTGGGACCAGGGCTTCCTCGACAAGCTGTACGCCTCGACCACCCCCGTCGGCCTCGCTGCCGACCTGCTACTGAGCTCGCTCAACACCAACCTGCACGTCTACCAAGTCTCGCCCGCGCTCACGGTGGTGGAGAAGCGGACAGCGCGCGCCCTGGCCCAGCTCTTCGGCTTCAAAGGCGCCAACGCCGGCGGCGTGAGCCAGCCCGGCGGCTCCGCCGCCAACCAGAGCTCCATCGTCATCGCGCGCAACTACCTGTTCCCGGAGACCAAGAGCGAGGGCTACGGCAGCAAGCGCTTCGTGCTGTTCACCAGCGCGCACGGCCACTACAGCCTCGAGAAAGCGGCGCAAATCTGCGGCTTCGGCTCCAACGCCGTGCGTAGCGTCGCCGTCGACCACAAGGGCTGCATGCGCGTCGACGAGCTCGCCAAGGCGATCCAAAAAGCGCGCGACGCCGGCGAGACGCCCTTCTACGTCAACGCGACGGCGGGCACGACGGTGCTCGGCTCCTTCGACCCGCTCGACCGCATCGCCGACGTCTGCCAGCGCGAGAAACTCTGGATGCACGTCGACGGCTCCTGGGGGTCACCCGTCGTCTTCTCCGCGAACCAACGCCACAAGGTCGCCGGCATCGCCCGCGCGGATTCCATCGCCCTCTGCCCGCACAAAATGCTCATGGTGCCCACGACCTGCAGCTTCCTGCTCGCGGCCGACCTGCGCAAATTCCACAAAGGCATGACGCTGCCGGCAGGCTACCTCTTCCACGCCCCCGGCGACGACGACGGCGCGGACGCGAGCGCTGTCGACTCCGCCTCGCGGGCCGCGCACCCCAACACCGAAGCCAACGAGCCGCGCAAGGAGTTCTGGGACCTGGCGGACTTGACGCCGCAGTGCGGGCGCCGCGGCGACGCGCTGAAACTCGCGCTCAGCTGGCATTACTACGGCACGGCGGGGCTGGGCGACTACATTGACAATGGGTTCGCGGCTGCCGCGCGGTTGGCGGCGCTCGCGGTCGAGAAGGAGGCCTTCATGTTGGTTTCGGAGAATCCGCCGCCGTGTCTGCAGGTGTGTTTCTATTATGCGAAGAAGGTGGGGGAGGGGGAGGCGGTCAAGGAGCGGAATGGGCTGGTCACGGAGAGGATTGTGGCGGGGTTGGTGCGGAGGGGGTTTATGGTTGATTTTGCGCCGGGAGAGGCGGGGAGGATGTTTCGGGTCGTGGTCAATGGGCAGACACGGTTGGGGACTGTGGAGGGCTTGGTTAGGGGGATTGAGGAGGTGGGGGTCGAGGTTGTGAAGGAGGTGGATGGGCAGTAAGGTAGGGAGGTTCCTTCGGCGAAAGCGAGCTGACCATAGATCAAGAAAGCCTTTTAGACTGCGCTAATCAATCCTCAATCGTCACCACCTCCATCGCCCTCGCCACTTCATCCACCCCGGCCCCCACCCCGACCTCCACCCTGCCTTTCCCTGCCCCCTCCGCCTCCGCCCCCGCCCCAGCCTCCCCACCCCCCGCCGCCTTGTCCTCCCTCCACTTCCTCCCCACCGCCTTCATCACCTCCGCCTGACTAGTCCCAGGAGGCAACCCCCTCTTAACCTCCCTAAAATGCTCCTTCACAAACCCCGCATACCCCGCCACCACCCCCCCAGCCCCAGCCCCACCGCCCCCACCACCACCCGCGCCACCCCTCCCACCAACCCCCCTAGGCACCGGCCTCACCTGCACCAACCCCCCCCGACACGTCCCACACCGATGCCGCCCCACATCGACACTCTTCGAGTGCCGGCCGAACTCGGCCCCACACCCCTCCCCGCCCCCGCCGCCCTCCCCACCACCGCCGCAGCGCCACAAATACTTGTACTCGATGGCATAGCCGTGTTTCGTCGTGACCTCGACGCCTCGCGAAGCGAAGGCGGACGTGGCGAGGCGGCCCCAGGCTTGGAACGCGGGGCCGTGCGGGTGCGAGCGGATGTTGGACAGCATGAAGGTGGCGAGGTGGCAGAATTCGTGCGCGAGGACGTTGAGGAGGCGGGGGGGGGAGTCGATGACTTTGGTGGCGAGCTCGATGGTGGCGTGGTGGGCGTGGGTGGTGGTTGTTGTTGGTGTTGTTGTTGTTGTTGTTGTGAGTGTGGGGATGGGGGTGGTGGTGGTGGTGGGGTGGGCGGTTTTGGTCGTGGAGCGCCGCCAGTTGGCGCGGCCGGCTGTGGTCGTGAGAGTTTTGCTCCAGACGATTTGGATGCCGCCTGTGGGTGCGCAGAGGGCGGATATGCGGCCGGAGGTTAGGGTTGTGTCGAGGTCGGCGAGGAAGGCGGTGGCTAGGGCGTGTTTCTCCGTTTCGAAGGCTTTGCGCGCGGTGACTTCGGCTTTGGTGCGTTTGATTGGGCTGGTTTGTTTGGTGGGGGAGGGTGGGGGGTGGGTCGTGGTGGTGTTGTCGGTGTTTTGGGGGAGGGTGGGTTTTCGTGGGGACTGGACGGGTTTTTGTGGGGAGTAGTTGTCGTTCCAGTCGTTGATGGCGTCGGCGTTCCAGAAGGCGTCGAGGCTTTGGCGCATGGGGGGTGTTGGGATTCGGGGTTTGGTTTTGGAGGGGGATTGGAGGCGCGGTTTGGATGGCGACTGGGGGGGTGTCACGGGTCGCTCTGTGGCCTTTTGTTTGGGCGGGCTGATAAGACGTGGTGGTGAGAATGTGAGGAAGGCGTCATTATTGTTCTCCTTATCCGACGACGAGGAAGGCCGCAGCTCTTCGATATGCCCTTTCTTCTTTTGCGGCCGTATCTGCGGGTTATTGGGAGGTTGAAAGCTGGGTTTTGGCCGGGAGACAGCGCGATTTGATGTGCTCCGACTCCTCTCAGGTGGCGAGACTTTCCTATCCTTCGTTCGCCACGACAACTTCAAAAGCGTTCTCGGACTCGGAGGATCATCGTCGGAGCTCTCGGCACCGCTTTGTGATCCGCACCAGACACTCTCCTCGATCTCCTCCTCGACCGATTCCGCCTCCGAGGCCGCAGCAATCTGTGGAAGGACGTCGGCATCCTTCGCGATAGCGGGCTCAGCGTTGATGCTTTTCTTGAGCGGCGAGCGGCTTCTCGATGACCGTTCTTTTGACCTCAGATTCTCCACCGGCGGTCTTTCGAATTGCAAAGGATTGAGTGACATGCCTTTCAGCGGTGCCAGTCGGACTTGTCGGCTTTTCTGTTTTGCTGGCCCGGCTCTTGGCTGAAGCTCTGACGATTTTTCTTTTTGGGCACTTGCGGAAGCATCTTCTTCCTGCTCTGCCTTCGTCGGATTCTTTCTGGGGGATGTTCTGGCTTTGGGTCCGGACGAGGTCGACTTTTCCGCTCGGCTAGCTGGCTTGGGCGACGGAGCTTCGTCGTAGGATGATTCGCTGCTAGAAGAAATTACTCTTCTCAGCCTTGCCATTGTGTGCGTTGATGTAACAAGTAATGCCTTTAGTGCTATTTCGTACGTTGCTTTCTTGTGGTGGAGGTGAATTTTGGACGCGCTGTTTGGAGATCGGGTTGTCAGGGGCAACAGCCGCATTGTACCGACGACATCACAGTGCTCGGGGAGAACGGCGAAGGGTCAACGAGGGAAGACTTTTGAGATGCACATTTGGAACCGGTCTGAATGCAGAGAAGCGCAGGTGTCGTTGTGGACATTCATATCAACATTTATCGACTCCGCCCACCCCAATTTGCATGACGAGAATGCAAGATGCGGCATCCAGCACGCCAGCCGCCAACCGGCCGACTGAATGCTCGCCTGCTTATCCCAAGCACCGAACGCCCTTCATCCCGCCATTTTCCAGATCGATCATAACTCATGCCCCATTCGCCGTTATATACTCCTTGTTCTCGACGGTAACACTTTTCGTCTGAACACGGGGAAGGTCTTGTTAGCATGAATCCTGGGACCGCAGTCGATTTGAAAAGCCGACTTACCATGTGGTTGACCTTGTACACGCCCACCAGCCTCGCCGCCAACTCAAACATGTTGTTGCGCAGCGATATGACGATGAACTGCGCATTCTTCGTGCGCTCCTTGATGTACGCCGCCACGATCGAAACCTGCACACGTCATCGGTCAGCCCTTCATATCCTGACATGACGATAGAACCCAGCACAGCCCCAGGCCAACTCACATTCCGAAAGTCCAGCGCGGCATCAATCTCATCCATAACATAAAGCGGCGTGGGCCGATAATGATGGAGCGCAAACACCAGCGCCAAACTCGACAGCGTCTTCTCCCCTCCCGACAGATTGCCGATATTCTTCCAGCTCTTCTTGGGCGGCATCACGGAAAACAGAATCCCCTCTGCAAAAGGATCCAAACTATCAACGAGCTCGAGTTCCGCGTTCCCGCCCATTGTGATCATCTGGTACATCTCCTTCAGCCGCAGCGAGATCTGCCCGAAGCCGTGCATGAAGCCCTCGAGGCGCTGGCGCCGTAGGTCGTCGGTGCGGGACTTGGCGGCGTCGCGCGCGGTGAGGGAGATGGTCAGGTCCGCTTGCCGGGTTTCGAGTTCTGAAGTGCGGCGCCGGTATTCGGCTAGGACGGCGAGCTCGACGTGCGCGGACGTGCGCTCCTCGAGTGTCGCGATGGCGGCTTTGAGCGTCTCTTTGTGCAGGTCGGCGAGCTCGTCGCGGGAGAGTTCTGGTGGGGGCTCGGGGGTTTGCTCTTCGCCTTGGTCGGTGTAGGATTGAAGTGTCAGTTTGGAGAGCTTTTCGTGCCAGTAGGCGAGGCGCTTTTGGTTGTCGGCCAGTATTTTTTGGTTTTCTTCCAGTTTGTTGCGGATCTCGACCTCAAATCCGCGGCTTTCGTTCAGCTCGGCGGTTTGCTCGTCGAGGGCCGTTTTGAGTGTGGCGAGATCTTCCTTCTTGTCCTCGAGCGATTGCTGCGCTTCTTCCGCTTGTCGGCGGAAGCCTGAGTTGTCTTTGTTTTGCGAGCGGGCGTCCTCCTCCACTCTCTCGAGATCTTCTTGCACTTTTTCGAGCTCCATGGTTGCGTCGTCGAGGGCTTTTTGCTGCTTCTTTTGCTGCTTTTCGCCTTTCGACTTCGCCACTTCGGCTGAGCTCAGCGACTCGTTCAAGGAGCTGATTTGCTCGCGCAGGCTGTCCACTTGGGCCTTTTGACCGCGTAGCTGGACACCGCCGATCTCCATGATCTTGTCTTGGAGCTCCTTGATCTCTTCCTCGATGCCAGCCGTCTCCGACTGCAGCTGTTCAACCTCCTTGTGCACTCTAGCAATGCTCTTCTCTAGGTCGGCGACTTTGCTCTTGTCAGACTTCGAGGGCTGTGCTTCCGCCGAAAGCTCCTCGATTCGTTTCTGACCGTCCGCAATGTTGCGCTCGATGCTGTCCAGCTCGAGCCCTAGTTTCTGCGCCTGCGTGTCCAGCAGCGGAAGCTGACTCTGCAAGCTCCTCAGCTCGCCATCAAATTCGCGTCGTGTCTGCTGCAGCTCCGCGTACTCCTTTTCCAGCGCATCACGGTTCATTTCGAGCTTCGAGACTTGCTCCTTCGAGGTGTCCGCGGCAATTTTGCTAGACATGCCGCTCTTCGCTACCTTGCTACCGCCACCGCTCATGGTACCGGACTTGTCTATGAGCTGGCCGTCAAGCGTCACGACCCGCCACCTTTTTGCGCCGTATGCGATGCGGTTCGCTTGCTCAAGGTCCTTGGCGACCAGAGTGTTTTGAAGTACGCTGTAGAATGCCGGGAGAAAGCGGTTGTGCTTGCTCTTCACCAGGTCGTACAGTCGGGGGACATTCTCCGGCGTGTCAATCGCAGAGAGATCGCGCTGTGGGAGCCGGTCTAGGAGGATGAAGTTTGCTCGTCCAAGGTTGTTCTTGCGGAGAAAGTCGATGCACTGCTGACCCACTTCAACGGTGTCGACGACCAGATTGTCGAGCTGAGGGCACGCGGTTGAGATTGCGACATCGTACTTCTGGTCGATGGCGCCCAGGTTGCCCAGGCGGCCATGGAAGCCGTCAATGCGGCCTGACTCTTTCAATCGGTTCAGACCTTGAAGGACGTTGCCCTGGCTCTGCGTCGCTGACAAGCTGGCGCGAGCCTCGTCGGCTTTTTGCCTGGCGCCCGAGAGCTTCGACTTGAAGGCCGGCTCCTGTGAGCCGACTTGCTCGAGCTGCTTCTGCACGCTCTGCATCTCCTTCTCGGCGGACTTACGCTGCTTCTTGCAGGCCTCAATCTGGCTGGACTTCTCCTTGCGCTGCTCTTGAAACCCTGTGATCTTAGCCTCCACCTCCGAGACGGCTGTTGCGCCAGCGTTCTCACGCTCACGGAGAATGTCGAGTTCACTCTGCGCAACAGCAATGGCGGATTGCTTCTCGTTGACCTTGGCACTCCATGGCTCCAGCTGCTTCTGCTTCGCGGCGATCTCCTCGCTAATGCCTTGTGTCTTGCCCTTCAGGCTCTCTCGGATCTCGCTGAGCTTCTTGTCTTCGGCCTGCATCTCCTGCTCCAGCTCTTCGATTTCGCCGGTCAAGCGCTGTAGGTCATCTGAAGCGTTCTTTGACTGAGTCTGCGCGTCAGAGATGCCGAACTTAGAGGTGTCCAAAGTCTTCTCGAGCTTTTTGGCCTTGTTGGAGAGGAACTTCTTCTTCTCCTCGAACTTGACGGTCTCTTTGTCGAGCTTTGCCATCTCCTTGAGTATGCCCTGGGTGTCTTTCTCGAGCTTTTCGTACTCCCTCGCACCGGCTTTGTACTGCTTTTCCAAGCGCTTGATGTCCTCCTCGCTACCCTGATGCTTCTGCAGCTCCTCGTTCAATTGCTCCTGGATGTTCGCGATCGCTTCGTCGGTGACCTGCACGTTGTCGCCGCACTCCGCAACGTACACCTGGTAGAGTGCGGACTGCTTCATTGCCAGCTCGTTCTCGTCCTTGATGAATGCGAGTGCCTTGTTCTTCTTGTCCTCCAAGCCGTTCTTTTCCTTCTCCACGTGCTGAACCCTGTTGCTCTTCTCCAGGCACGTCGCATTGAGGCCCTCGGTTTCGGCCGCGGCTTCGTCGATCGGGGCTTTGTATTTCGAGGTGCCGATGATGTCCTCGAGATACTCAAGCAGCCCATCATCGTGCTCGTTCGCAGCCTTCGGCTTCATCTGCGCAATCGATTCGACCTCGCCCTGCAAGATCAAAAAGCGCTTGTGGTCCAGATCGATTCCCCGGTCTTTCAACAAGGTGGTGACAGCAGTGAAATCCGAGGCTCTACCGTTGATGTAGTATTTGCTGCTGTTGTTCTTGAACGCCCGTCGTGCAACCACAAGCCCCGAGTCCGGTACAATCGTCGATTCTCCGCCCGGCTGATCCATCACCTCCTGGAAATTCACCTCCACCTCGCAGTATTCCAAGTCCGGGAACTGCGCGCTGTTGTGAATGAGCGCTGAGATCTTGCCCTGCCGCATCTTGCTTGCACGAAATCCAAAGACGAAGAGGAGCGAGTCGATCACGTTCGACTTGCCCGATCCATTGGGTCCGACCACCGATGAGAACGAAGAATGGAAGGGGCCCACTTCTTGCCGACCAGCGTAGGATTTGAAGTTGGTCAAGGTGAGGTACGTGATTGTCATCCGCGCTTTCGGCACCTCCGGCTCTTGTGACTGCGGGATACCCGTCGCTCTCGTCTTCACAATGATATCCATCGGTTTGTCCATCTTCGTCACATTCGGATCCACCTTCTTCACCTGCGGCGTCGGCGGAATTTCCGTCACCTGGGTGGGCTCCTCTTCTGGCGGAGGAGTGAGATTTCGAGTCGCATTCCTCGGCGTTTGCTCGTTTACGGCGGTCTCGGTGATATCGTTGAGAGGCGTACCTTGTCGTGCCGCGGCGGAAGGCTCTGGAGAAGCGGACGGCTGTGGTGTCGGAAGGGTCGACGGTTCGAGCTCGGGCGCATCGGATGCTGTTGAGATCTGGGAGACTCTGCTCTTGCGCGCGGCGCGGGCATTCTTTACGCTGCGTCGCTTTGGGGGAGATTTCTTGGTGGGCGACCCTGGATCGTCGGCGACGCTCTCCGGGGGGCTGAAGATTTGTGAGGGTTCGACAGACTCGCCGGTCCTGGTTCGTCTGGAAGGCGGTGCTCGTCTTCGCGGCGTTGTGCACTCGCCCGCAGTCTTCCGTCGCGGCGGTGATCGAGAAGTCCTCGTTGGAGCGGGTGTGAATTCCTCCTCCTCTTCCTCCCCGTCTTGCTGCCGGCTTGCTGTTGTGTTCTCGACGTCAGATCCATCACTGTCCTCCACTACCACTTTCCGTCGTGACGCCGCTCGGCGCGAAGGTCTTTCGGATGATGCGGCCGACATTGCGACTGGTCGTCAGCTCTAGAATCAGGTTGCGCTGTGAGTGTGTCGCCGTCGCGAGAACTTCTTTAGACGTCTGTTGACCGCGGTAAACAAAGCTCGCGGGGAGATCGCGCCGAAGACGCGCAAGGCACGTGATCAAGCTTGGCGCCACTTTGCGGAGATCTTCGGAGTTTGCTCGGACGAATCAATATGAGGGCATTGGCTCGATTGGATAAACTACCAAGTACCTTATGTGAGCGAGTACCCATGAAGCAATGTCCGCCATGGTTACGAAGACTTCTGAACAACTGCTCAGCGGAGTACAGCGGTAAAACCGCGCGGCACCACGAATCGTCTGATTCAAAGCTCTATACTGGAGATGCTTATAGTCGCCTTTGGCAAACAGATCCTCCCAACGTACTTATGCTAGCGTACTCGAGACCCGAACGTCTCTACTCCCCCCCAAAACTTGAGACCCATCATCTCATCCCTCTTTTGAACAACAAAGCAACTCCGCCAAGCTTTCTCAGATACAGCGCATAATGTAAAACCCCAGATACCACGCCCCCTAGATGGGCCGAGTGTCCTAGCGGACTCTCTGAGTCGAGGAGATACGCGTCGACGGCCGCGTATAACACCGTGATCCCAACTAGTGGAATTGGCACCGGGATGAAGAAAAGTCGCATGGGCGTCATCGGGGCAAAGCATGTTGCCACGGCTCCCATTCCCATGACTGCGCCGCTGGCCCCTAGACCCGATGAGATTGAAGGACTCCCTCCGACATTCATTTCTCTTTTCGCCTTGACATTTTGCTGATAGAGGAATGCAACCGACCCGCCAAAGGCGCATATGACGTAGAGCGTGATGATATTCGCTGGGCCGACGCCGGAGGTCGCCAGAATGTCTCCAAAGGCGTTGAGGGTGAACATGTTGAAGACGATATGAGGCAAATTCTGATGCGAGAAGGCTGCCGTGAGAGTCGTCCACCAGCGGCCCTCAGAAAGGTTCGGCAGTGTGAGCGTCCAGTTCTTCTCCATGTTGTTCAACCTTTCGTTGCGAACGCTCGGATCTTGCGACATGACGCCGTACTGCCAAAAGGCAAACACTACAACGTTGACGCCGACCAAGCCATGGACTGCCAACATGCTGCGGACGAGGCCAAAATCGGGTTCAGCGCTTGAGGTCGAGTTGTTGCGACGGATGAACCTTTTGATGGTATTCGTCTTGGGTTTGCGGAAGTGGGACGTGGCAAAGAAGTTGTGTGGCAGTCCGTCGGGGTGTGTTGATTTGGACGATACCGATTGCCGATGGAAGCCTCTACAGGAGGTGGAGGCAATCTTTCGCCGAAGCAACATCTGCTGAGACATGATCGCAATGAAGACCTAGTGATTGTCGACGAAGCGTCCAGACGACACCTCAAATAAGTAGGCGCGCGTCCGCGGCGTCGGCGCCCGAGGTGATAAGTTGAATTGCCACCGGGTTGCAGTGCAGGTAGGGGAGCGAGGAGGGTTACACGCCCGCGCCCCTGTGCAGCCTGGAAGTGAAGGCCGGTGGTTGGCGCAGGACGGACAACCTGTTTAGCGAATGCTGAAAAGCAACGGTCAAACTCGGATGGCAGGCGAGTTGGCAGGTATCAGACTTGATCCGCGATTCGAGTGACAGTATGGAGAGTTCATAGGTACCTACTGTACCTAGGATTCACGTTGTGAACAGACTCGACGGCTTCGACAGGCGATAGTGACACCTGAGGCACGCATGCAGCCACCAGAGATCGACTTCAAACGTCCCACCACGCAACATTGGCTTTCCACACCTCTCAGTCGCAACAAAGCACTTTCGCATTCACTGTCACCGCCATCCCATCCCTCTCACCACTTCACCACTCATCTCCCTGGACTGCTCGACTACTGCCCTCGCTTGACCCTTGGCCCAGAAAAAACACAACCGATCGACGCTTTCCCGTGCCTCAAATCACCCACAGGCTCCGGGAGACACGCTCATACGAAACTGCATCTCAGAAGCTACCGCAGCACCGCGAAGCCTTCCAGTCATCTCCAAATTTTCCCAAAACCCTTCCCCGCAAGCTGAAGCTGTTCGCGCCCACCACTACCGCCGGAAACAGACCCTTTGCCGTTCTTCACTGCGCAGCGTCCGAGTTGCACTCAAGTGATACTGCGAGCAGCCTACATTCCTGACCGCCTCCACCAAGCTGGTAGCAGCTTCGATCTCGATCTCCCCCCCCTCTAAACCCTTGACATGGCCTCCGAGCTCGCGAACCAGCTCGAGGGGACCAGCCTCGCAGATGGCACTACGAATAACGACTGGAGAAGTGGACTGAACCAGCCCGCGAAAGATGGAAGAGAACAAACAGAAGATGTGACCAAGACGAGGGGGTTGGAGTTTGAGGACTTTTACCTCCAGCGTGAACTCCTCATGGGCATTTTCGAAGCGGGGTTCGAGAAACCCTCTCCCATTCAAGAGGAAACCATCCCGGTGGCGCTGACAGGAAGAGACGTGCTTGCGCGAGCAAAGAACGGCACCGGAAAGACTGCTGCATTTGTCATTCCCACACTGGAGCGCATCAACCCAAAATTGGACAAGACCCAAGCTTTGCTCCTGGTGCCCA
This sequence comes from Aeminium ludgeri, assembly GCA_004216415.1. Taxonomy (NCBI): domain Eukaryota; kingdom Fungi; phylum Ascomycota; class Dothideomycetes; order Mycosphaerellales; family Aeminiaceae; genus Aeminium; species Aeminium ludgeri. The sequence continues at coordinate 93,419 of SGQK01000016.1, forward strand.
CAAGAGAGCTGGCACTCCAAACATCGCAGGTCTGCAAGACGCTGGGAAAACACCTGGGAATCAATGTTATGGTGACCACAGGGGGAACGGGCCTCAAGGACGACATCATGCGCTTGAACGAGACCGTACACATCATTGTCGGAACCCCTGGTCGCATTCTCGACCTTGCATCCAAGGGCGTCGCTGATCTTTCTGCCGCACACACGTTTGTCATGGACGAGGCCGACAAGCTGTTGTCGCCGGAGTTCACCATCACCATCGAGCAATTATTGCAATTTCACCCCAAGGACAGGCAGGTCATGCTGTTTTCTGCCACGTTCCCTATCGTCGTCAAGTCTTTCAAGGACAAGCACATGACCGACCCACACGAGATCAATCTGATGGACGAGCTCACGTTGCGCGGTATCACCCAATACTATGCGTTCGTCGAAGAGAAGCAGAAGGTTCACTGTCTCAACACGCTGTTCAGCAGGCTGCAAATCAACCAGTCCATCATTTTCTGCAACAGCACCACTCGGGTCGAACTTCTGGCGAAGAAGATCACTGAGCTGGGCTACTCTTGCTTCTACTCTCATGCCAAGATGCTTCAACACCATCGCAACCGTGTCTTTCACGACTTCCGCAACGGCGCCATGCGCAACCTTGTCTGCTCCGATCTCCTCACGCGTGGTATTGATATCCAGGCAGTGAACGTTGTCATCAACTTCGACTTCCCGAAGAATGCCGAAACCTACCTTCACCGCATTGGTCGTTCGGGTCGTTTCGGTCACCTTGGTCTGGCTATCAATCTGATCAACTGGGAGGATCGCTTCAACCTCTACCGCATCGAGCAGGAGCTTGGGACCGAAATTCAGCCCATTCCTGGTTCCATTGACAAGAAGCTGTACGTGTACGAGTCGCCCGAGAGCATTCCGCGACCTGTCAACACCGCGCCGCAGCAAAGGCAGATTCAGCAACAGCAAGGCCGTCAGCAAGGCAACGGTGCCGATCTGCAGAACCCAGGCAATCGTACTACGGGAGGGTTCCGTGGCGGACGAGGAGGTGGGAGGGGAGGTGGCCAGCGCGCTCCACCACGCGAGCAGAACCCAAACCAGCCCCAGCAGCCCCAAAACGGCTTCCAAGGCAGCCAGGGGCAGAGGCAGGGCGGATTCCAGCAGCCGCGCCAGGGACAGCAGCAACAGCCGCAACCGCTGGGTCCGCCACCTGCTCAGGCCTAGCAGTACTGAGTCGTTTCGCGCGCATCTACCGGAATCTGTTGGAGTATTCGCGTAAGGCGTTACGAGGAGTTTTCAACTCGGACCGTTTCTACTGGCGGCTGGCCGGCGCGCCGCACGTGTTTTCGGGAAGCATGCTGGTCGGGCCTCCACGGGTTTGGGGTCTCGACACTGTATGATTGAATGATTCCGACCTTTTGCTTCACCTCTCTTCCGCTTCGGATCGACTGCGGCTTTTTCCTTTTTCCCAAAACATCGATCGGCACCCACAACTACTGGCTGCGACGACGGACCAGTTTTCCGCAGTCACATCACCTCAAATGCTCCGTTCGCCTGATCGTAGAGTTCGAGCACCAACACACTCACTGAACGCCAGCCGCTACACAAATCACCAAATCACCAAATCACTTGAACGCACTCGGCACCATCCACTCCTTCACACGGTCTCGCCGTCACAACGAGACCAACCAACCCCCCCGCCACCCTGATTTCGACTATCCTGCCCTCGAGATGGAAAAAACCGATACCTCGAAAATTCCCCAAGCTCAACACAAGCGAACAGCACAAATCTCGAACCTCATCGCGCATTCAATGACAACGTTGATCACCCAGGACTGGGCCAGATCAGAGCTCGACTCGCCCTCTTTCTACCCACACCAGCCCAAGCTCTCTGCAGTTGACAACAGCACGGCCGGCTAGCTATATCGCACAGATAGCCGGCAGCATTGTGTGGGAGGGAGAGCAGAGTCCAGCGGAAAGAAAAACTTTGAACAAAAACCCTTTTTTTTTTTTTGAGAAGATGGGGTGTCGCACTTGCAGGGTGGGGAGACTGACGCGGCGACCTTTCGGAATCTTCGCCGCCAGAGCGAAGCTGTCCGGATGCTCTGCTGCGCCAGCTCCTTTCCTGTTTACTAGTGTTCCTCGCGGCACGCGCGCAAGCGATCACAGACAATGCAAAGTGGTTTCCCCTCAATCCACGTTTCATTTCTTCCTGTTTTCGCTGTGTGATGTTTGCTGGCATGGTTGGGCTGAGGTCCATACGTGGTTGAGTCGATCCTTCACTTCAAACGGAACATGAGTCGAATCTAATACGTAACCCCGAGCAGTCGGTAGGCGCATAAGCTCTCACAGGCTATCGGACAGTCGTGAAGTCTTCCAACGTCTGAACCATGTATCTCCTAGCCACTCCGAGTATGCTCCCGAGCGCTGCGCCCCGATCGGCCGTGATTCATAATGTCCGCGTGTCGCCACAATTTTAGAAGGTGCACTTAAAGGCCTCGCCGTTACCGTTACCGTCATGGCGGCGTGTCCTCCGGAGTCTTGTAATCGGGCGTGAGTTGTTCTAAAAAGCGCTGGGTAGGCTCGAGAGATTCAAAGCAACGAGTTCGTCCTTCTCAAGCGAAACAGCTGTGACGACCGAGGAGTTGAGTCGGCGCGCTTCAGGTCGCACGCAGAACACAGCCGACGTCGATATAAATCAACTCAGATGACGAGATACCCTAGATCTCCGACCTCCCACGTGCTTCCTCGTGGCCCCCCTTAGTGACTTTGCTTTGACCTGCGAGCTCCCGCCGAATCAAACCTGCGACGTTCGCGCCCATGAGCGCGCTCGTCTCCATCGTGCTAATGAACGATTCCATCCCGTTGAGATACCAGAGACCCCCTCTACTCGCGTCCAGACGCGACGGGTCGAATGTGACGCGAGGCAGCTCCTCAGGATATGAGTGCCAAAGAATGTGGTGTTGCCAAGTGATTTGCTTTGGAAACTCAGAGTCCGGGGCAGAAGAAGCGTCAATGCTGGCGTGGGGATCTGTGGGAAAATCGAAGAGTTGCGTGAGGAAGGTGGCGTTTAGTGGGGTGGGGGAGAAGATCTTGTAGAGATACTCGCGTTCGTTTGATTCGGGGTTGGTGACGGATCGGAGGAGGGAGATGCTGTAGAAAGTTGGCGGGGTGGCGGAGGACGCTGGTTTGGGGAGGGTGGTGAGGATAGTCTTTGGGGCGTTATCGGAATCTGCAAGGTTGAAGGAGATTGGTGAAGGCAGATGGGCAGTCGTGAAGACGGTGACATGGAGGCTCACATAGGGGATCTCGTCCGGTGTTGTCTCGAGGTCTGACGGGAGACTGAGGCCGGTGAACTGGAGTGGCGCGGCCAGAACGACAGCGTCGAAGTGATGCGCCTCAATCGAGTTGACTGCTTCTGCGTCCGCGAAATGCACCTCGTACCCACCGCCCTGTCTCTTTTCAACTGCATTGACCTCCGCCTTGAGCTTCAAATGGGCCCCGCTGGCCTTCACCATCCCCTCAAAAATCTTCCAGTTCCCTCCCTCGACCGACACCGCTTCCTCCACAGCCATGCATACCATCGCCTCGAGCCCATGAATCCTGTCCAGATTCTGCGCATAGTTCACCCGCGTACTTGCCTGCACCACATCCCATCCGAAATCCCCCGTGATCCCATTCTCGCTCATAAACTGTTCCCCCGTCGCCGCCGCGGCTGACAGCAGCCCCAAGCCCTGCGCCGTTTCGCTGAGCGACGCGAATGGAAATTGTGGCTCCTCGTACAGCTTCAGGAACTTCGCCACCACCGACCGCATCAGCCGGATCGTCTTGATGGGCGCCAGCCCGTAACGCCAGAGCAATTTCGCGTTGTCCCACCAGCCGCCGCTCGCCTGCGTCAGAACGAACTGCTCGCCATCCCAGACGCCGAGTTTGGGGCCAGGAGGGTCTTCATCTGAGGTGGAGATGAAGTTGGAGGTCGATAGATTGAAGTCGCGCACAGCGTCGTTGAGGATGCGGTTGACTTTGACGAAGACGCTGGCGCCGAGCTCGACCGAGTAGTCCGGGCAATCGTGGGCGTTGACGGTGGTGGAGCGGCCGCCGATGTAGGGGGTGCGCTCGAAGACGGTGATGTTGAGAGGTGGCGTAGTGGCGTTGTTCGGGTGCAAGGGGTGGACCAAGTGGAAGGCGGTTGAGGAGCCGCCGGCGCCAGCACCTTGGGGGATTGTGAGTTTTGTGTGCTTGCTGCAGCGTGATTTCATGGAAATTCTAAGACTGCTTACCGATGATGGCAATGTTGAACGGTTTCTCAGTCGACCTCTGCTCGAAGTCATCTTGCAGTACGGCTTGATCAACGTCCGCCTCGACTGTGAGGCAACCTGCGATTGCGGTAAAGATTGTCGCAAACTTCATCATCGCTCTGACTGATGAATTGCAAGTAAGATCGGGCAAGGTAAAGATTCAGATGTCTGAGGGCATGCTGCGTCGAAGAGCCAGACGAACAAGCAAGCTGAATCGACCCTGAAGTGAGGTCTCACCTCCCCTCCGCTTGGCGAGCTCAAGGAGCCGCATTCCAGAACTCGGGCCTGGTCGCTGTAATATTGCGAACATCACGGAACCCAGAGGCTGTTTCGAGTATCACAGGGATTTGAAGAAGGGCTTTCCTCGTCTATCACATGAGAAATCAAGGCATAATACATGCGCTATGCAGCTCAAATACCGACTGGAGCTTTAGCTCTTGTAGCAGGAGAGCTCTGCTTAGTATACACGGCTGCCATCGTGACTTTCGAACCCGATGATTCAGACGTTTCCACCACATCATGTGTCCACCTCCATCTTCTCCCCGAACCCCTGCTCGCCATCCCCAATATCCTGCACGGTCACATACTTGCTGATGTCCTCCTTCGTAATGATTTTCTGGTCCAGCACCGCCGTTGTTCCCCGCTGAAACTTGTAATCCCGCATCTTCTGCTCTCGCACATTGGGCGTGATGTAATTGCGCAAAAGCTCCGTGTTGTCCTTCGTGATCACGCACACGTCCACGTTGCTGCCCGAACCCAGATCGTTGAAAATACCCGCCTTGATCGCATCCGCGCACAGCTTGACCGCCTGGTCGCGCGTAAGCGACTTTTGCCACTGCGTCTCGAACACCGACATGGCTGCCAGACTGCCCGATCCCATCGTGACGTAGGGCAGTTTGTCTGTGCTGCCATGCGCGTGCACGGTGAAGAGGTGGGCGCCTGTAGGGTCGCAGCCGGCAACAACGAGGTAAGCGCCGATGTGGCCCTGGTAGCGGAAGAGGTGTTGTTTGAGCATGGTCATGACGGTGACGACGCGGGGTTTGCGGCCGGTGGAGAGGGAGTGCAGCTCGAGGTTGGAGGACATAAGGGCGGTGGTGAACTCGGTGTCGGCAGCGGTACCGGCACCGGCGCACCATATCTGTGGAGCGATGTAGTGGAGCTTCTCGCAGTTCTGTTGAGGGATTCTGTGGTCAGCGGTTGTGCTGGTTACGTGACAGGGGAGGGATCGAAAGTCACTTTGTCAGCTACTATAGGCCCGCTCGTCGCTCTTGTGTCCGCCGCAATAACAACGCCGCCATCGTAGATGCAGCCAACGATGGTGGTACCGGTGGATGTGGCCTGAGGTAGAGGGACGCCTTTGGCGTGGAGGGCGAGGTTGCGGTTGTGATTGCTGAAGTCGAAGCCCGGCATTTTCGTCGTCGTTGTTGTTGTTGTTGTCTCGTCGATTTCGTTCTGGTGCAGAATTGGAGTATGGAGACAGGTAGGTGAACTGCGCGTGAAGGAAGGTGGTAAGGGTCGTGTGTTTGGCGGATGAGGTTGTGTCGGCGGATGATGCAGCCGTCGTCGCCTGAAGCTCTCCAGACGCGACACATTCGGCCGAAGATTATCCGGGAGACGCGATCTTCCAGAACTCGAGCTTCACTTCGTCCTTCATCCCGTCCTCTATTTCTTGATGTCCAATCTTTCACGATCCCTCGCCAATCGCGCTCACGAAACGATACGAACACGATTCAATATCTCTTGAACACAACGGCAAGTCGCCTGCAATCTGCACAGGACCTGTCGTTTTAAGGACAGAGGGGGCCAAGAGCCGGCACGAGTCGGTCGCGTGGAGGATCGTACAGGCTGGGGAGAGCAAGACTCTGTCGCAATCGCATGGACTTCACAAGATGAGCTTTGGAAACACGATGCCGTCGCATAGCGGCGCGGGAAGTGCGAATGCCGGTCCGGATCTCGCATTCGTCGAGACAGAGCAGCTTGCTTTCCGGTCTGCTTCAGGCAAGGCCCGGATTCAATTGTTGCCTTCGCCGTGGCCATCCGATCGCTTGCCAACGAAAACGTCTTCTCTGTTGAGTGTGGCTTCCAACAAAGGCCTTGTGGCAGCTGCTGGACCGGATGTTCTTGTCGTTGCTAGCACAGAAAGCTTGCGACAGACAGCATCAGAAGCGCAGACCGCTGGTGTCGACGACAAGAGCTTTTCGCCGCAGGCATCCATCCCCATTCCGAGAGTATCACAGGTCCATTTCTCGAGTGACGAGAGCTGTCTCGTGATTGCGGCTGAGGAAGGTGGCGGACTGGCCGTTTACGACACAAATGCGCTTTCGAGTGGGGCTAAAGAGCCTGCTTTCCAGCTGGCAACGAATGGGAAGAACATTCGTGAGCTCTTACCCAATCCAAGCGCTGACCTGTCGCGGCTTTTTGGTGTGGTCACCGAGGAGGGCCAACTGCTGCTGGCGGATCTTAAAGAGAGGAAGCTCGTTACAGGGGCGAACGGCAGCACGGTGCTTCAAGAACAAGTTTCATGCGCTTGTTGGTCAAGATTAGGCAAGCAAATCGTCGCGGGTCTCGCGAGCGGGAGGGCCGCGCAGGTCGACCAGTCTGGCGTCGTTAAGGCAGAGATCCCTGAGCCCCCTCAACTGGCCGAGTTGAAAGACTCCGCTTCCATCGCATACCCTATAACCACTATCTCGTGGTTGGAAACCAACGACTTCCTCATCATTCACACGCCAGTCAACCACGCTGACTCAGGCGCTCAAGACGATTCCATCTACCACTTCGCCCACCGTGACAAGCAATCGCAAGTCTGGACATTCAGCAGATTTCTTGACGATCCATGTCCACCGTTCGGTCTGGATCGCAAACCCGCCAGCCACTTTGTTCAGCGTCTGAGGGAATGGGCTCCAAGCTTAAGCGATCTGCTGGTCTTGTCATCCACTGCGAGCGACGACGTCGGTCTTTTTACCCGCTCAAAGAAAGCTTTGAACCCGGACACTCCCATAACTGACGCATTCGCCGTCACGTCGCTACCGGATCAGCAGCGCCCGACCCTGCCTGAAGCCATGGACCAAGCAGGCGTGACAAGTCCAATTGGCATGGCGATCGACCTGAGCGCCAAGGAAAAAATCTTGAAACCGATTTCCACCGATGAGACACTCGACGAATCTCCCGTGCTATTACCAGCACTGTACATTCTCAACAATGAGGGTATGCTCAGAATTTGTTGGGTGGTTTATAATGACTCAATCAGACAATCTCAACCCTACTCCGGACTTGTGAACGCCGGCACTGCGAACACACAGACCCAGGCGCCATCAACAAGTTTGCAGTCACAGCCAGCGTCTAGCTCGCCTTTCGGCAATGCGGGCTCGGGTCCCGCCGCCCCAGCGCAGGCCCCAAGCTTTGGACAACCGGGTGCAGGGGGAAATCCGGCCGCACCAGCATTCGGCGCTCCTTCGCTGGGCAGCAAGCCCTCCCCGTGGGGCACTCCAGGGGCTGCGGCGACCGGGGGGTCGCGATTTGGCCAGCCCTCGTTCGGCGGGAGCGGCTTTGGGCATGCGAGTGGTCTAGGAGCGAAGCCTTCTGTTTGGGGCAGTCAGCCAGCCACGCAGCCTTCGACCACATCGGTCGGGAGTGCTTTCGGCGGTAATGCTTCGCAACAGTCTCCTTTCGCAGCCAAGACTGCACCTTCTGCCTCGCCATTTGCAGCCAACAGCAAAGCTACTGCCTCGCCTTTTGCTAGTGCAGGAGGCCAAAACGCCAACAGCGTCCCCTGTACATCCTCGCCTTTTGCTTCTGCAGGAGACAAAAATGCCAACAATACCTCGGGCGCTTCAGCGTTCGGCAGTATGGGAGGCCAACCTTCCAACACCGGCTCTACTCCTTCACCTTTCGGGGGCTTGGGTGGCCAAAACGGTAGCAAAGCTCCTGCTGCTTCACCTTTTGCCGCAGCTCCAGCAAACAATAGCAGCAACGCGAAGCCGCTGGACTCTCCTTTCAACAGCTTTAACGCAAGGCAAGATAGCCAGCAGAAAACATCTTCATTCTCCAGCTTTGGTGGGGTCAAAGAGAACCAGCAGTCGCCCTTTGGCTCGAAGCCAAGTCTTCCACAAGATCCCTCTGGGTCCACCGTCTCCTTTAGCAGTGGCCTGAGCTTTGGTTCGGGGGGCACGGCGTTCGGGGGTGGGCAAACGCCGTCTCTCGCCGCGACTGGCAGCTCTTTCGGCAAGCGTTCTGGACAGCAAGGTAACGAAGAGAGTACGGGCAGGGGCGCAGAAGAGAACAATTCGACGCCGTCTTTCGGCTTCCCGAGTGGCGGTCTCAAGCTCGGGAACGACCCCCCGAAATCGAAGGAATCGGGTGGCAGCTTCTTTGGGAGCTCTTTTAGCAATGCACTAGAGGATGCTGGGAAGAAACCACAACAGCCCGCAACCCCCATCAAAGAGGAACCGGATGCGAACGCAGGACCCAAATTTAGTGATATTCCAGAGGCTTCGACAACGCCAAAGAGTCCCCCGAAACCAGAGAGTCCTGAGCCAGAGGAAGACAGCAACGACGTCCCGTTGCCTCCTGACCCCAGGACCTACAAACCCAAGCCTGGCGCGCTGCCACCACCCCTCCCACCGGGATTCAAGGCAGAAGACCTCGCTGCTTCGAAAGATAAACAGACAGACGATACTGGCAAGAACAAGAACTTCGCTGCGTCTTCCGCATTCGCAAATGATAATAGCGACATGGCCAGGAACCAGCCACCTTCTCTCTTTAGCAATGTCACGAAGAAAGAACAGGATGCACCTGTGGCGGGGTCACCACCAGTAGACCTGGCCGAGGCGGGACCGCCCGACGACTCTGATGATGAGGAATGGGAGGGTATTGAGAATGGGCAAGATGGTGGTGGAAAAGAGAGAGACGACAGCGATGAGGCAGAAGATGAGTCGTCGCCGGGACACTCGGATGAAGACGATTCAGGCTCAGAGCGAAGCGATGAGCAGGAACCAGATTCGGATCAAAGCCCAAAAATCGAGGACGCAAAGGGCCTATCCGCATTCGAAAAGAGAATCGCACCGGCCAGCCCCAAGAGGGATCAACAACCGCAGTCGCCCGAGCAGAAAGGGGACAATGAGAGACACGAGTCAGCCACGCCTGCAACGGCCAAGAAGACTAGTTACACCCCGGCCGGCCTACCCAAGGCGCCAGTTGTGTTCCATCCGCCGCATCATAGCGTGCGGGAAAGCCCACGCAGCCCCAGCCCTGTGCGCTCTGCAACCTCGCCCGTCCGCCCATTGTCTTCGAATTTTAATCAAACCCCTCCTTCGACCCAGCAACCCCCTCGACAACCTCCGAGGCAACCATCGTCTTCCCAACAACACCGCTCTCGTATTGCGGTCCCTACCGATCAGCTCAAGCCTCTGCCATCGCCAAAGCGCCAGGTGGAATTCGCATCTGAACCTGTCGAACTTGCCCTGGTCGACGAAGAGGCAGATGAAGTTCACAAGCTACTCGCCACAGAAGTAGAGCCGACAACAGAGGTCCCACATTTCCTGGCGCATCAAGATTATGACACCGAGAGGCAAGCAGGCGAAGGCGAGAAAGAGCAAATGGGCGGACAGATCGAGCGCGTGTACAGAGATATTAACAGTATGATTGACACCGTCGCTCTCAACGCCCGTTCGATCAAGAGCTTCGTGGCGGGTCACCAAGAAGGAAAGGAACAGCGCGCCCAGGACGATCTCGAGGACAACTCTACCTGGACCCTGGGCGAGAGCCAGTCTCTCGCGGGGATTCTCGAGGAGCTCGAACATCGACTTGAGAGTGGCCGTATCAAAGACCCTCGACCCGCGATTGCCGACGTCCAAGACCTCGACAGCGACCTCACCCGCCAGCGTGCGCGCTTCGCGGACATGCGAAAAGCCATTCGTGCTGTTACGGATTCTAATGAGCTCGCCTCGCACCATTCTGCGCCCCTGCCCCTGGACGCTGCGGCCCAACAGTCCGAACTCCGCAGCGCCGTCACTCGTGTGCAGACGCTATTGGGTCATACGGAGCAGGCGCTCAGCGAGCTACGCGCGGACCTGACAAGCATGCCCTCTTCCGGCCAGCAGATGCGCCCTGCCCCTACGATGGAAGCCGTGACAAACACCATCTTGAAGATGACGGCGATGGTGGAGCAGCGGAGTGGGGACGTCGATGTGCTGGAGGCGCAAATACGCAAATTGGGGGGGCTGCCGTCGCAGAAGCAGTTGCAGAGTGGATACGAGGATGATTTGGTGGCGGGTATGAAGGCGAGCCGTCTGGGCCAGAGCTTTTCGTCGCCGTCGGGTGGTTTGAGGGGAAGTCGACTAGGAATGTCGGCATCAAGGGGTTCGCCGGCTCTCGGTGGGAGTTTGGGTGCCAGCGGTCGTCGGTCTGCCAGGGGTACGCCTTGGGCTGCGCGAAAGAGTTTGCTCGATGTCAGTGAGGAAGAGGTCGAGCAGTACCGCGCGAAGAAGGAGGGGCGGAGAAAGGCGGTGGAGAGGTTGAGGGCAAGGGTGGAGGATAAGGGCGCAAGGACCGTGAAGGCTTGATGGGCCTCCCAGCGATGTGTAGTGTTAGACTAGCGGGATGGGGAGATGATGTGCAGATATTGGAAGTTTGAATGCGAGATTCAGCCATCCTCGCCTTTCACTCCAAAGCTCCTCCTGTAATTTGAGCTCAGGTATGTTACTGTGATGCATCTCCTGGGAACAGCGATGCGAGGTGCTGCATTGAGCGCCTCCAGTGCACGTGACCATCACGCTTCTTCGCGCCTCAGGCACGAAGCTTTGCCACTTCACGTCAGTTTTTCCAGCAATTTATCAATGCGTTCCTGGTTTTATGTAACCCACCACAAAACTAGAAGCATGACTTCACAATCACAGCAAAAGAGGCAAAAAAAGCAGAGTGGCCGAAAGCGCCGCATCAAGGCGCGCACTGATGGTGAAGCACCCCTAGTACCTGTCTTTCCATGAATCCCCGAATCCCGGAACTGACGTACGACGACAGTCTCCTCCTCATCCTCGTCCGACGTATCGAACTCTCTGTCGTCAGACTCGGAAGGCGAGATCACCAAGCAAAAGGGAGCTGCGAAGAAAAGTTCGACCAAGCCCGCCAGTGACTCCGCTCCAAGCGCGTCCGCGTCTCCACCATCCTCGTCAAGAGAATCCTCGCCCGCTCCGCCATCCAAACCCCCCGGATCAACTGCTGTCTCCAAAACCGACAAGGCTTTTACCGACTTTTATCTCAAGCAGGCCACCCGCGAGTTCGCCGAGGATTTGGACAAGCTGCGCTCCGCCAGCGACTGGCGAGGGCAGGCAAGCTTGGAGATGTTGATCAAGGGGTTGAGGCAGGGAACTGGATGCTTTGGCTCTGGGGAGTGGGCGAGAGTTGGCGGTCGCGAGGCTATAGGAGCTGCAGATGGGCAAGAGGTCGCTAATGGGGAGGGACGTTGAGAAGCTGAGGCCAAAGAGACGGAGAGGAAGCGGCGTCAGGAGTCTTGGAGGATTCGCTTTGTTGCCCCCTTGAAAGCGTCCATCTGCTCGTTCTTCAGGCTCGGCGTGTGGTGATTGGCTGTTGAGCACGCATAGGGCTGAGATCGTGGTTTGCCAATGGTGAGCGCACTGGCTGCTTCCGAAAATTTAATAATTATCAACGACCCGCGGTGACTGGGGATGTCGGAGCAGTCCTGCCACTGAGCTCCGACTCCGTAGCATCGCTTTCGCTTTCCCGAGCTCGCGGACCGCCCACCATACAACCACCGGGGCTCGAAGGCTCCGCTCGGGTTCCGCGGGTTCCGGTGACGCCGCAGCATCACCCGGCCGTTTGCCATCCGCGCGCCCGCGCTGGTTTATTAGTGAGTTACGTATCCCATTTCAGCGTAGCGGAAAGGGCAAACGAGCTTGTGGAACGTCCGATACCCGAGTCACCGGCTGCGTGGCCTGGATGCATATGCGGCCGCGTGCCAAGCACTTGTCGTTGTGAAGGTGACCACCTGAGTCACCCTCCTCCTGTGTTCTTATACTCTACATTCTTTTCGTGGCCTGCAGCTGCACCCCTTCCCTCTCTTCTCCCTACTTGTCGTTTCTCTTTTTCTCTTTCCAAGGCTCCTCCTTCGTTTGCCGCCATGCCTCACGGAATCACGACCCAGTTGGGTCACCCACACGTGGCGCCTCACGACGGCGCCGCATATCAGACTCACTCTGACACTACATCAACCGACGCGATGGACGAGAAGCCATTGTCTCAAGACGTTTCGGCTGAGGAGAGTGAACAGCGCAAAGACGAGAATATCCTTCAGCTCGCGAGAAGAATGACCTCTCAGTCCATTGGTGCCCCAGGTACGCTCTTCCCAGAACCCAGCTCTGGAGAGCTCGATCCCAACGGCCCGAACTTCAACGCCAAAAAGTGGGCAAAGGCCTTCTATGAGCTTCGCAAAGAAAGCTTGGGTGGCAGCGCGCCTACGACAACTGGGGTGGCGTTTCACAATCTCAGTGTCTACGGATACGGCAAGGATACTGGCTTTCAGTCAAGCGTGGGTAACATTGCTCTCAAGATCACGTCCTTCTTTCAGAGCTTTTTCCAGAAAGACCGAAGACGCATTGACATTCTGCGCGGTGTGGAAGGCGTTGTGGAGCGCGGTGAGATGGTGGCTGTTCTGGGGCCCCCTGGTTCTGGTTGTTCGACCTTTCTGAAGACGATTGCCGGTGACACCTATGGATTCAACGTGGCGGAGGACTCGACCATCAACTATCAGGGCATCCGCCCTTCGCAAATGACGACCGCGTTCCGAGGAGAAGCCATCTATACCGCCGAAGTCGATGACCACTTTCCGCAACTTACCGTGGCCGACACCCTCTACTTTGCTGCATGGGCAAGGTGCCCCAAGAACCTTCCCGCGGGAGTTTCACGCGCACAATACCTGGAACACCAGCGCGACGTCATTATGGCCATGTTTGGCATCTCACACACGAAGAATTCTCGCGTGGGCAACGATTTCGTGCGCGGCGTGAGCGGTGGCGAACGCAAGCGCGTCACCATTGCCGAAGCCGCCTTGTCATACAGTCCTCTGCAATGCTGGGACAACAGCACGCGAGGGCTCGACAGTGCCAATGCCGTGGAGTTCTGCAGAACGCTGAGGACCCAGTCCGAGATCATGGGATGCACCTGCTTTGTCGCAATCTATCAGGCACCCCAGGACGCTTATGATGTAAATTTTCCACGTACATGAAGTGTTTCCGGTTGACTGACCGCCGTGCGCAGCTTTTCAATAAAGTCATCGTTCTGTACGAAGGGCGCCAAATCTACTTTGGTCCTGCGAAGGAAGGCAAATCGTACTTCGAAAACCTTGGGTTCGTTTGCCCGGACCAGCAGACGACGGCCGATTTCTTGACATCGATGACGAGCGCCGCCGAGCGGATAATTCGTCCAGGGATGGAAAACCAGACCCCGCGAACGTCGGATGAGTTTGCACAAGCCTGGAAAGAGAGTCAAACTCGTGCTTCTCTCGCCCGTGAAACCCAAAAGTATCTCGATGCGCATCCATTTGACGGTGCAGACTATGAGGCCTTCCTCCATGCTCGGCGGAGCCACCAGTCTGACTCTCAGCGGATGAAGTCGCCGTTCACTCTTTCTTACGTACAGCAAATGGCCATGACACTGTGGCGATGCCTTGTCATGCTCAAGGGAGACCCCAGCTTGCCCTTGACTATGATCATCAGCAACTTCATCGAGGCCATCATCATCGCCAGCATTTTCTACAACCTTCCGGAAACGACCGCCAGCTTTAACCCAAGGGCCATTCTACTCTTCTTCGTCATCCTCATGAATGCCTTCAGCAGTATGCTCGAGATTATGACCTTGTACGCCAAGCGGAGAGTCGTCGAAAAGCACAATCGCTACGCCTTCTACCATCCCAGCGCAGAAGCTCTGGCGTCCATGATTGCCGATATTCCCTACAAGGTCGCCAACGCTCTTGTTGTGAACGTCACCCTTTACTTCATGACCAATCTTCGACGGGAGCCTGGACCGTTCTTCTTCTACTTCCTGATTTCTTTCTGGACTACGATCGTCATGTCAATGCTCTTCCGCCTACTGGGATCCCTCACGAAGACAATTGCGCAAGCTCTTGTGCCAGCAACCATGATACTCCTGATCATCGTCCTCTATACTGGATTTGCGCTCCCCGTCTCGTACATGCAGGTCTGGCTTGGATGGACGCGTTGGTTGAACCCAGTCTATTACAGCCTGGAAAGCACCTTTGTCAACGAGTTTGTTGGTCGCGACTTCCCTTGCGTGGCTTTCGTGCCCTCCGGAGGCCCATACGACTCCGTGGACCCTTCTGCGCGATCCTGTACGGTCGAAGGTGCAGTTGCTGGGCAAGACTTCGTGAACGGCGAGAGATACATCAACTCGGCGTACGGGTACTACAGAGAAAACAAGTGGCGCAATTTCGGCATTCTGATTGTTTTCTCGCTGGGCTTCATGGTGCTCCACCTGATCGCGAGCGAGTACGTCGCGACAGAGCGGTCCGAGGGTGAAGTCCTCGTCTTCAGACGCAAGGCGCTGCAAAATATTGCTCGACAAAACGGTGACCGAACCCAAGACGTTGAGTCCGCGAAGGTGGAAAAGGTCGCTCATGGCTCCGCAAACGCGGACACCAAAGAGAAGGTAAAAGACGTTGAGAAGCAAACGTCAGTCTTCCATTGGAAAGATGTGTGCTACGACATCAAAATCAAATCAGAGGAAAGGCGCATCCTCGACCACGTGGATGGATGGGTAAAACCCGGAACACTTACCGCCCTCATGGTGGGTTTCATTCTTTGCAGAACGTCCAGATTGAACGACTGACACGGCGATATAGGGAGCATCGGGTGCCGGCAAGACCACCCTGCTTGACGTGCTTGCCAGTCGTGTGACCACTGGCGTCGTGACCGGAGACATGCTTGTTGACGGCAAAGTTCGCGACCAATCTTTCCAACGCAAGACGGGCTATGTCACCCAGCAAGACCTGCATCTCGAGACCTCGACAGTATTCGAAGCGCTGGCTTTCAGCGCCCTCCTTCGACAGCCACCCAAGTACTCTCGTGAGGAGAAGATCGCTTACGTGGACACGGTTGTCGAATTACTGGAGATGGAAGACTATGTCGACGCTGTGATCGGTGTTCCAGGAGTAGGCCTCAACGTCGAACAGGTGAGTTCCTTCTTCACGCCATATTCGATCGTCATGTGACTAACAAGTGCTTTCCCCTCAGCGCAAACGCCTTACCATCGGTGTCGAGCTTGCAGCCCGGCCTCAACTGCTGCTATTCCTCGACGAGCCCACCTCTGGTCTGGACAGCCAAACATCTTGGTCCATCTGTGACCTGATGGAGAAACTGACCAACAACGGTCAAGCCATTCTGTGCACCATTCACCAACCTTCATCCATGCTCTTCCAACGCTTCGACCGACTCCTGTTGCTGCACAAGGGCCGAACCATCTACTTTGGAGACATCGGCCAGAATTCGCACGTCCTTCTGGACTATTTCGTTCGCAACGGAGCCGATCCCATGCCAGTCACGTCAAATCCGGCGGAGTACATGCTCTCTGTCATCGGTGCGGCGCCGGGGTCGCACACCGGGTTCAATTGGGCGGACACGTGGGCGAATAGCCAGGAGCGCTCACAGGTGCAGACCGAGTTGACGACCCTTCAGACTACGCGTGCGCAGTCCGAGAGTGTAGAAGAGGTCGGAGACGCAACGAGCTACCGGGAGTTTGCTGCATCACCCATGGAACAGTACAGACAGGTCATCAAACGCGGGTTCCAACAGTACTGGCGCAATCCTGCTTACATCTACTCCAAAGCTTGTCTGGCTCTCGGCGCAGTGAGTATCTTCCAAATTGATTGATGGCAGGTCAAAACTGACAAGGTTCAACAGGCGCTCTTGATGGGCCTGTCCTTTCTTAACGCGGAGAACAGTGAGCGGGGTCTCCAGAACCAGATGTTCGGCGTCTTCATCTTCCTCTTCACGTTTCCCTCGCTCGTCAACCAGATCATGCCCGTCTTTATCACGCAGCGCACCATGTACGAGGCTCGCGAACGCCCGTCAAAGGCGTACACGTGGAAGGCATTTCTGATGGCCAATATTCTCGCCGAGCTCTTCTGGAACCTGGTATGCCGCGGTGAACTCTTCGCGTTCGAGTCAGCCCACTAACATGTCTCAAGGTCTTTTCCGTCTTTTGCTTCCTTTTTTGGTACTACCCGATGGGTCTTTACCGCAACGCCGAGTACACCGACCAAGTGCACTCCCGCAGCGCCACCATGTTCCTCCAGGTCATGGTGTTCTTCGTCTTCACCAGCACCTTCTCTCATCTTCTCATTGCCGCGCTACCGAGTGAGGACATCGCGAGCGCCATCGCCACGGTCATGATGATTCTGATGTTCGCATTCTGTGGGTACGTGACCCTTCCCCTTCAAACTCCCCAAATCGACTTCCCAGCTGACCACTATGCCCACAGTGTTCTCGCAACCCCCAGCGAATTGCCCGGTTTCTGGATCTTTATGTACCGCGTCAACCCCTTCACCTACGTGGTCGAGGGCTTCCTGGGCACTTCACTAGCCAATGCGCCCGTCACATGCAAGCCCGCGGAGCTGGTCAGCTTTCAAGCACCGGGCGGCCAGACTTGCGGCGAGTACCTGGAGGCCTACATGTCCCAGGCGGGTGGGTCGCTCGTCGACCCGCAGAGCTCCGACTGCCAGTTCTGCTCGCTGACCAGCACGAACGACTTTCTGTCTGGTCTCAACATGTCGTTTGCGAACAGGTGGATGGACTTCGGCATCATGTGGGCCTATTGCATTTTCAACATCGCGGGAGCGTTGGCGCTTTACTGGCTCTTCAGAGTGCCGAAGGTGAGCAAGAAGCAGAAGGCCGAGTAGGCGTCGAGGGACGTGGACTACGGCGTTTGAGGAGTTGGGGCACTGCTTTCTGCGATTTTACTTCATAGACGGGAACACACGTGTAATTTTGCTTTCAGGGTAAGCCGGCTGCTCCGACGACAGTCTGATTAGAAGCATGCAATTAGATACGTACTCTATACTTCTGTATCTGGCATTGTATAGCCTGAGCATATTCGATTTGTGAAGAAGACGAAATATCGGGTGCTTTGATGTGTCGCGGCATAGTGTCAGCGGAGGAACTTCAGCGAGTGTCGAACCGGCCATTGAAGGCAAGAATGGTTGCCAGGAAATTTGCTGACATCGACATTATGGCTGCTATCCTTCACATGACGGCTCTGACTCCTACAAACCGCTGAAGTTTCAACCAAGTTCAACAATCGGTTGACCTCCTGCCCAATTAGGAAAGAAGCTGAACAAAACATGAAAAGAAAGTACGGCTAAATGGCTTGGAGTGAGAGCTGAGATGACGAGACGTTGACAACACAGCACACGCATCGTCTGACAAAGTCTTCTTGACTTCTTGCGCTTAAAGAAGATTTGAGGCTTCTTCTTGCCCTCCCTGGCTCGCACGCATCTAGATGCCTCATCCCTCGCGGTCCGCCTCCATTGGACTCTTGCTCGACCGGTTCGCTTCAGGCGTCGCCCCTCTCATCGGAATGACCACCCAGAAGAACCTGTGATCATTCTTCGTCCGTCGTCTCCAGAGAAATCCCCGTCTTCGGAAGCTGGGGGGAGTCCATAATCCTCCTCCTCCATCCACGCCCTCAGCCTCCCCAGCTCAATCCTCAATTCCTCCTCCTCCGCCTCCAACCCCTGCTTCAAGTCCTCCCACTTCCCACGAGAAATCTTGGCCTCTTCGACTAACCGCTCGCCCTCAGTGTACTGCTCAGCAATACCCACCTGGCCCGCCTCGACAGTCTTCTCCAGCCACTGCGCCAAACGCACATCCACGGTACCCATATCGAGCATGCGCCGGAGGTCCGCAGCAGCTCGTGGAGCAAGCTTGCCCACAAGGCGTCGTTCATTATGCGAAATGATCTGCTTGAGCCGCATTGAGCGCTCAGGGGTCATAGTGCCCATGCCCGTGTGGTACCTGAGGGACCGGGAAATGATGCGAACGTTCTTCGCCGCCTGGGCAAGGCTGCGCATGCGAGGGAGATCCTTGGGCCCAACGCTGGTTCCTAAGAACGTGTCAACCGTCGTCTCGAGTAGGGCTGGGTCGGTGACCAGTGTTCTGGGATCGGGCTTTGCGTTGTTCGGAGAGCGAAGACCCTCGGGGTTTTCTGCAGAGGGAGAATTGGTGCAGTAAGCTCGTGCAGAGGAAAGCGTGCCGGTCAAAATCGTTTGGTTTCGAGCAGTTGCGAACGAGCGCTTTTGGGTTCTTTTTGGATGATTGGCGTTGGAGGGCTGAGAGTCTTGCCCATGCTGCCGGCCGCCGTTCAATTTCTCTTGGTTTGGAGCGTCCTCGCTCGCAGCCATTTCTGACGGAGAAAGAGCATGGAGCTTTTGGCCTTGTGCCCTGAATGATCCTTCGCCGTACGCAAGTGCGGATTCATCGCGTCCAAGTAGGCGATGGTCGCCAGGTCTCGCCTCTACGACCTCGGCGATGACAACGACATGATCCCCCACTCGCACGCACTTTTCTGGGGCGAGATTTGCTCGTATGCGCGTCAGTATCCCCAGCTGCGACTCTAACTCCCCTTTGCAGCCAACAGTTGCCCCTAACTCCTCGGCTTGGCGAAATGGTTCGGCGGGATCCTTGTGCGGTTTCGTGAAGAGGTCCGCTAGACCGACTCCCTGGGCGTTGTTGGCGAGAATGTGTACAAAGAGCTCACTTGAGCGCATGATGGCGTCCCAGGTGCGAGAGGAAACTTTCAGATTGAAAGAGAGAAACGGGCTTGGCGGCCCCAACGTGACGGCGGTAAATGAGGAAACAGTGAGTCCACGGCTGTTAGCGCAAGGGTCGGAAATTTCTGTTGACCCAGGTATGTTTGAAGTAATGAGCACAGCTGCGTTTGTCAGCTTGCGGAGGCTTTTTCTAAGCGTCCCTGCCAGTTCGCTCAATTCGGGGGTTGTAGATTGCCGCGGCGTCGTCGTTTCAGCGATGCTTGGTCGGAGGTGTGGTGAGAGGAGATTCGCCGCGGCATCTCGTGGGAGATTGACCGGGGATGCCCCCCGGAGAACATTGTACAGCTCGGCGAGAGGGCTGAAGCCTCGTCCCTCTACCGAGACAGAGAATATCACGGATGTCTTCCCATCCTCGTCTTTTCTCGTGGTCCCAGGCCCCAGCTCAATCTTCACGCCATAGAGCGTCTGCAATTCTTCCAAGCCCGACCCATAGCTCTTGCGAGCCTCTTGGAGCTGTGTACTCGGCACTGCAATAGACAAGACCACGGAATGATCGGATCGAGAGCGTACAGCTACTTGCCAAGGTGTATGTGCTTCGAGGGGCGCATCCGAGGGCGACTGAATTGGTTGCGACTCCATCCACGATTGGACGCTTCGCCGAGCGTCCTCTCGAACTCTTTCTGCGACAACATCGTCGTTCGAGATCGCGCGGCCCCCCTGGCAGCGCACTGTAGTTGTGCCAAAGGTACGCCGGCAGTGGATCCTTGCCGGAAGTCCTACGCGACGCGGGAGTCGCGAGTGAGGATGGCGCGCATTGATCAGGTTCCAGTGGTAAAAGGCGTCGTAGAAGCGTGCAGCCGCAACATTGGGGCGACTCATGGCCAGGCGTGAACCTTCGACGAGTGAGACGTCACGAACTCAAGACGAGGTCGAGGAGACAGACGAGGAGGATTTGAAGGTTCCCCGTACATCTCTCTCTACGCGACATTAGCCGACCTCCTTCCTCTTCGGGACAGCCAAGCGTCGAGAAGCGGACTCCTCCCCCGAAGCTCCGCACTTCACCCCCGGGAGCTCCGACTTGCCTTCGCGCGTCCACTCGTTCATTCATTCAGGTACCATTGCTCGACATGTTACGCCTCGCCCCCCGCGCCAGTCCGCGCGCCCCCTCCATTCCCACCCACATTCACACCCAGACCCGCCACGCATCTCTGCTCCGTCGACCGAAGCGGCCCTATACCTTCACGCAACTCATCACCCTCTCCGACGGCAGCTCCTTCACGCACCGCACCACCTCGCCGCAGCCGATTTATCGCAGCACCAAAGACACCAAAAACCATGTTATGTGGAATCCGAGCAGCCAGAAGCTGCTCAATGTGGAGGAAGACGAAGCCGGGAGACTGAGAAGATTCAGGAGAAGGTTCGGCCGAGGATTTGACGTGGAGGCGCTATCGCAAGATGAGGAGGTAAGTCATGTGCTCTGGTCGGCGATCTTGGGCAGGACACTAACCGCAGAATTGCAGCCACGAGAGGGCGAGGAGGCGGTTGCGCCTGAAAATTCCGAGGAGAGTCTGCTGGACCTGATCAGTGGACAGGGACAACAAGAAGAGATCAAAGGCAACGCGGCGGGCACGCGAGAGAGCAAGGCGAAGGCTGGGAAGGGCAAGGGTGGAGAGAAGTGAACATCGCTCGGTGAGTTGAAGGGCACGATCGGGACGAGATGAAGATGACGGACAGGCGCATGCTTGATTCCGGGCGACAAATACGGTGAAATGGTACGCCAGGCCTTGCATTGGTCGAGAGAAAGCGCGCAAAAATCGATGGGCATCCCCCGCGGAACAACGACGAGAGCGCCGAGGTCTCAAAAGCAGCACGACCGGCGAGGTACTAGGGACGTGTACAACATGTGTAGATCTATCGCGCCATTGAGCTGGTACTCTGAGCCACACTACGTGTGAAGTGCGCATCATTTATCGAACTGATGCAATGCGCGCTGCGACATCGAACGGTGCTCGAAAAGCTGCGATGTTCCATACAACTCTAAACTAGACGCCACACGGAAGTCGCATGTCAGGAAAAAGACCCTCGAGAGCTGTTTACGCTGGATCCGACTCCTCAGCATCCTCAGCAATTCGCCTTTCCTCTTGCAACTTGGCTTTGAAGCCATCAACGACCTCTCTCCCAATCCAACGCAGCTTCTCATCGCCTTCTCCACTGGCCTTCTCGGCCCACGCAAAAAGTACTCTCAAGCCCCAAAGCGACTCCTTCTCTCCCCCTTTCAACGCCCGATTCATTTCCATTCGCGCGTCAATATTCGTCTCTCGGTCTTTGAGGTAGACCCCGCTGTGCGGGTCTGGGGGCAGGACGATCTCGATGTCAGCCTTGGTCATGAGCTCGCGGAACGCTGGCAAGGCAAAGATGGAGTGGTAAAGCTGAGCTGCGCTGCCTCGCAGTGGCGCGTTGACATCGTTAAGCGCCGCGAGGGTTGCGGAGAAGGCATTAGCGTGCGCTTCCGAAGCTGGGCAGCGGCGGACCAAGAGACGTTGGTCTTGGTTGAAGCTCCTTAGATGGGCTGGGTTGCTGGCAAAATCGAAAGTTGCGCGCCAGTACGAGGGATCTGACGTTTGCACTGTGATGATTGTGTCGAGGGATGGGAGCAGGCAGGGAGTTGACATGGATCTCGTAAAGCCATCGCGAGTCGTGACGGTAATTGGCAAGGGGATCGGCCGACGGGTATCAACGTCCTCTGTAACAAGGCATCGAGCCTCTGCCGCAAAAACCCACAGGTGGCGAAACGCTTGGAGGTGGACATGATTGTCCTGAACGTCCGTCGGGAACAACGGGTAGAAGGCGCAGATCAGTGAAGCGACGGCCAGATTGGAGGTTCCGAGCGTGTAAGTCCCGCCGCCCAGGAACAGCACGCCGATGGCCAGGTGCGTAGCCATGTGCGAACCATATGGGGTTTCCGCGTCGGTCCGTCCATGGAGACGGCGTAGGTAGCGGAAAGTCTTCAAGTCGCCTGTACCTGCCATCACCGTCGCTGCTGCAAGTGCCAGGATTTCAACGCATCTCCGAACTGTTGAGCGAGCCAGCTTCGCGTCGTAGTAGAAGGCGTCGCCGCCTCCCTTGACCATGGAAAAATGGTCGAGCACTGCGAGAATTTCATCTCGGGCATTGTGGTCCCCACTGCCGGCATACTTCAGGCTCAACGCCCAGGCGAGTCCAGTCGCGATGTTGAAAAAGGGCACATCAGAGCTCTGTAGCGGGTGCTTGCCCCTCGAGGCACTGATGTTACTGAAGCTTGATTGATAGCATGCTGGCAAATTGGCTTGAGTCCACGCCGGTATACCAAGAACGGGCTCCTTGGCTTCGATCTCATTCCACAGGATGATGTGCCTGGCCATTGCACGCAGCATGAGCATGTCGGGGCGGACGTGATCAAACTGGGTTTCTGTGTCAGGGATATCGATCTTCTGGGCCACAGTCTTGTCGCCAGTCTTCATGTAGACGAGAGTGATGGCGATCACCGCACCAGCAGTAGCTCTGTCGAACACGTGAACGGCGTTGACAGGCCGTGCCCCCACTGCCACAGCGAGCAATCGCTCTGGTAGGTGAATACCATACAGACCTTGTAGCTCGTTGCCCTTGCCGAGATTGATGAATCCGAGCGCGAGGCCAGCGGCAAGTCGGTAGGATTCGCCGCGAAGCGGATCGGGCCCGCTGTCTGGGTCCTCAATATCCATTTGTTCGACCTCCGACAGCATTATCTCGCTCATGCGACGGTGTTGGGTGTTATGGTATAGCAGGCCTATGCCCATCAAACCCGCTGTCTGAGTGACCGGCGATACGTTCAGCTCTGCGGCGCCTGCAGGCAACATCCTGGTGATGTGTACCGAGAGCATGCGAGTGATCAAACCGTCCATGGATCCCATATAAGACGCCGAAAGCCCCAATAACAAGCCCACTGAGGTCGTGGTATGTTTTGGAGTGAGGTATTTGAACGATAGCCATTTTGCCAGGTGTCGTAAATGACCACTCAGTCCGAGCGCGAGCAGCAGGCCTGCGTGCCTATTCGTAAGATCGTTCGGTTTGTTGAAGACTATCCATGAAGTATCGATCCCCCTCACATTGCGTGAGATCCTCAGGCCTGAGGAAACGCCTGCGTGGAAGTAGGCCCAGCTGACCTTTTCTTCCGTGAGTCCGCTGCGATCAGTGGTCAGGGTGTGCCCCATTGGCTGTATCAAGCACGAGCTGTTGAAACCAGGCAGGTGGTACTTGTCGGTGAGTAGCGGAGTTTGAGAGTCGAAATGGATCATGGCGTCCCCGGCCGGCAGCGATATCATGCGCGTCGTGACATTCTGCATCACGCGTCTCTGCTGCTCAAAGTGGTACGCGTCGCTCCAGTCAGGCTGTTTGGGACACTCAGCAACTTGTGGACTGTTGAAATGCATCAAGCTGGTCGCTTCCACGAGACGGCGGTCTTCGTTGAAGATCAACTGCGAAACAGCATGTCTTCCGGCTTCCTTGGTCTTGGAAGGTTGTGATTGATGGTCAAGGGCATGGCAAATTGTGTTGACATCTTTGCGTGTGGAAGCGTTGTGTGGCTGTATCTTGGATGAAAGCGACTCTCGAGCTCTGCCGTCAACTATCAAGTCTTCGCGACCTACCAGAGTAAGAAGCTCACGCGACCACGTCGTCGGGGGTGTACGCTCGCAGCGCGCGATTGCCTCATTAAGCGGGGCGGCTACCCCCTCTGGCAAAGAATCAATCATTTCCCCGGTGAGACCGCACTTGACCATGGCTTCGACGATCGCCACCGCTGGGGCGCTCAGGCTTTCCGTTGCCTCGATAACATCGGAAAGAGCTACCAGTCGCGGTGTGAGCTCTCTTGCGGTTGTCTTAAAAGCCTCATTCAACGGCTTGTCGAGACTCATTTGCGCCAGAACCGCGAGAGATGGAAAGCGTTCCACAGAACCTTGCTGTAGTGTATACTCGTACCACTGCAGTGCGCTGACCGGATCGTCCATCAAGGGCACCTGCAACGTTGTTGTGGTTCTGTTTCTCATGAATGACCAGTGCTTTTCGTTTGCGCCTTCTTGTGTGTAGTACTGACCAGACTCAGCGCTCCAGGCACGGAGCCCCAAAACAGTGCCCACGTGAGCGACCAAGACGGCGATCGTTTCGTTGCCCCCATCGAGCAGCGTGCAGAGCTTCCGTTCCTGAAAGTAGATATGCAGACCAAGCATCAGCTTGACCGCATCCTCTCGCGAGAGAAAGAGCGAGTTTCTTGAGGCCAGGTCTTTCAAGGACGAGTCGAGTAGGTCTGCGGCGACTGCAACGCTCATTGCCAACATGTCGTCTGTACGCAAAGCCGCAGGCCTTACCTGCGTCGATGCAGATCTGAGGCCTGACAGTGCTTCAGTGAGTCCAAATTTCCCCCATGAGCGTGCGCCGAATGAACTTCGTTGCGTTGATTCAGTCGGGGCTGTGCTGGCTACTTGAGTGACTCTCGCCGTCGCTACTGCCTTTTCATCGATCAAGGGCATGAGAAACAAGTTCAAGACCGTTGCAAGCGCCGTCCACTCCAGGTGCTCGGGCAACTTGGGGCGCTTCCCCGATTCGCCTTCAACCTTGGCATACGACATGTACCACAAACCATAGATCACCTGCGCCTGTCGTGACGGTAAAACGATCTGACAGACATGAATAAGATTGCGCAGATCGTCATTGTCAGGCGCCAGTTTAAGCTGCCTTCTGTGATGTTGGCCGTCTTGCGCGAGCTCATCGAACGCTCCTCGGGCGCCAGCATGAACGAGACCAGTTCCACCAGCTACAGGGTCGCTAAACATTCTGTTCCGTTCGACGTCTGTGTCCAAGGGACTTTGGACATGGGTCACGTTGAAAAGGTCGTGCACTCGATAAGGCCCGGTGATGGGGAGGACAAAAGGCATGTCGTCGTCCAGACCGCTAAGAAGATTGTTCTGCCCCAGATACAGAACCTCAGAAGGCCCCATCCGGAGCCGCACGAGGTCTTCATGCCGGCCCATTCTTTTTTTGAGGGTAATGACTGGGATTGCCATGCGTGGCGAGTCCGAAAGCTCCGGCCAAAGGCCTCGGTCGTTGACACTCATTTGTAGACACAGCAAGTCTCCACTGGATTTGTCGTGGATGTAAAGGTTGACTCGCTCTTCTCCGTGATCACGCGGAGGATAAGATTCTCCCAGTGTTGCGCACTTGATTCCCAGATCACCGGATGAAAACGCAGAAGCCATCAAGGGCAATGAATGCAGTTTCCGCACCACGAGCTCTCGTCTGAAGACGTCATCTGTACCGCCAAATACGCTGTCGGCGCCTGCGGTTTCGAAAGTGGCACGGGCGTGACGCAAGATGCTGTCCACTGCCTCCTCGCCGTCCACATCTGTCGCGCTGTCGTCCAAGTCCATGGTATCGTCGTCGACACCTATGCTACGGCTGAAGACGCTACCTGGAGTTGAGCCCCGACTCCTCCGATGACCAAAACTTTTGCGTTCATTCTGCCCACCAAAAGACGTATTGCGACGCCCGCCGTGTCCGCCTAAGCTTGCACTTGCATTATATTGACTTGTCCGCACCTCGGAGTTAAGGGAACTGATGCGTCTGCTTTCTCGGACCGCGCGTTGGGAAGCCCCGGGCTGGAAATCGGGATCCATCTGTGAAGCCATGGCGTCTTCTTCGTCCTTGCGGGTCGGATTCTTTGAAGATTGCGCATGTGCGGTTTCTCCCGGCACTCGCAGCGAGGCTGTGTTCGTAAAGCTCTCTCTGGGTCCGTCCCGACTTCGAACGGCAGGCGTAGTAGCGCCGGTGCCCATAGTAGGACCCAGAAAAGAGCTTCGCCTTCGTATTTTCGCAACTTTGTGGGATGCTCTCTGCTTGAGCAGCGCCGCAAGCGATTTGCCCTCGATATACCAGGCATGCCAAACAGTCAAAGTCTTGAGATCTTCGTTGGCTGTGACGATTAGCATGAGCTGTCCCGACTCTTTCTTTTGTTTCATCCGAAGCTCATCGCGAGCAGATGCATATATGACTCGCTCCGAAGCTTCAAGGGCTTCGAACTCGACGTTAGGTCCAGGCTGTTTGCGAGAAGACAACCGCGGCTTTTGTTGTTGCAGCGAGTATGTGACAACTCCATAGTCCGACAAAGGACCCGTCAGCGTATACAAGCCCGCAACTTCTTCCTGCCCGCTTTGATTGTTCTTGCCGAGCACTTCCTGGTACAGAGATTCCAAGCCTCCGTTACCACCCAGAGGGCTGGGCTTGGAAGGTTGTGTGCTGGCAAAACTTTTCAGAAAAGTGGGAGATTGCAAGTGGGACGCAGACGTCTGGAATTGGGTCGAAAGGAACGAGTTTGGAGGCGCAGACGGTACTTGAGGAGTTGGAGGCCTCAATGAACTGCGCGGCACCTTCCTCTGTAGTAGAACCCCGCGAGGAGCTGGGATCGCCCGTTCAATCTCAAAGGGCACATCGGCAATGTAGCTGGGACCGTGGATAAAGTGTATGTGCACTTTTGATCTCAGAAATATCGCCAGGGCGCGAGACGAGGACGTTGAATCCGCCGGCGACTTTCTCGGCAGGTCCCTGTCGTTGACGATGGTCGCCTGATCGTTCGAACCTTTCGGCAGCACGCGTGGAAGGCCCCCAGTCGAACATCGGGGTGTGGGTTTCTGGTTGACATAATCCTTGGTGGTATCGTGGCCCGGAAATTGGGTCAAGACTGCCTGGACGACGGTCTCTCCTTCGTGCTCGAATCTGAAGACGTGGCGTACAAACTTTCCTTGCGACCAGACCACGCAGGAACTCGTGGTGAGTATCTCCTCCTCCAAATCCTCGTCACCATCGTCGATGGCGTAGACGTCCCACTTGTAGGATTCCGGGCTTGAATCCGGAGGTAAGATGCCTTCGGCAATGAGGTAGGGTAGTCCGACCGGCGTGTGGACGCCCAAAGACTTCACCTCCGCCATTCAGAAGAGCTGAGCGATTGTAAAGCGGCTACCATTTTCTGAGGGCTGCCGAGGTCCATCAAACATTTGCTGTCAGACTCGGGGAATGTTGACACCGCGGAAGTGAGGTGAGGTTGAAGATGAGGCGGGGCAGAAATTTGGGGGACGCGACTTTCAACCACACGCGTCGCAGCTTCCCTTCCTCGCACCCGACAACAACATCGCACTTCGTGCCTCAACACCCTCGAAGACAGCTTATGGGTAGAGAACATCTGGCACATCCATCCTCACCTTCACACAATGGAGCCGCGCGTGTCAAAGCGCGAGAACAAGCTTCATCTCAGGTAATGGGCACCCGCCCATGGTGAACGAAGGAGGATTTGCTAAGTGACCGCAGTTACGAGCTCCGCCAGCGCGTTCATTGCTCCCAGATATCATCAATTCGCGCTCCGAATGGCTCGACGGTCATAGTCTACGGGCACGACAGCGGGCTGCGGGTTTTGTGGAGGGGTGGGCCCAGGCGGAAAGAGAGCAGCCAACAGCGGGAGGATCAGCGAGCAAGCGGCGTGCGTGAGAGCCAGGATGTCATCGTGATAGATGATGATGAAAATGAAGGCGGGCAGCAACTCACGAGTAACCATGGCGTACCCGCGGAATACGAGCAAGAGCTGGAGGACGATGAAGAGGATCCAGATTGCCCATACCCGAATGTCGTCGGAGACGTGGACATTGATCTTGGTACCGAGGTGCTGAATCTGGACATGCCCTCGACGACCTCGATGCTCGAATCGCAGCTTCCTTCTCTTATCAGAAGTCATGTCGTGGTCACAGTAGCGTGCGCCAACGGGAGACTGAGCGTCCTGACCATCCCTCTGACGCCACCGAGGACCGCCGACAAAGAAACATTCATACAAAAAGACATTGGCGAAAAGGTACTTCGGGAAGCCGGGGATGTCGCAAGCGAAGTCATCGTCAAGATCGTCTCACCCAGCGCCGGATCAGAGGCTACGTCGACTAGGATCAAGGGCAAGGGATCTGTACTCGAGGGCGAGCTCGTCGTTGCCACTGCCACGAACTCGCTCAATATCTGGTATCTGGACATATTACCTGCAACTCTCGCCCTGTCGGAGGATCATGCGCCGCGGAACGTGTACACTCCATTGCCAGCTCGTACGCTTTCGTTTCACCCTTTGCCCACCTCACAGCAAATGCTTTTGAGTGATCGCTCGGGAGCAGTGCGTATTTACGATCCTATTGCCGGGAGTTCTGGCAGTGGTGGGCGGCCTTCGTCGAGCGACTCAGTGTCCGCTCAGTTAACACACAACGCGGAGTCCGGGAAATGGATTGCCGGATATCTTTCACCTTTCGCCGCCACCGCCGAGGGGTGCACATTGGCTCGCCGAAAGCACGTGGTCGACGCAGTGTGGGTTCTTGGAGGTCGAGGCATCTTGGCCTTACTTGGAGATGGTGAATGGGGCATGTGGGACCAGTTGGCAGCACTCCAGCGCGACAAGTCAACCGAAGACTTTGCACTTCACGGCCTTGTTGGATCAAGCGCAGAGGTTGTGGACACTGCCAAGCCCAAGAAAGGCAATTCCAAGCTGGCACCCATGACGCCAAATACAAGAAAGACGCGGTCTGAAAACCTCTTCCGAGGGCCACCGAAAGCCCAAGGCATTGCTTCGAGAGGTGGAATATCCGTCATTAACAACAGCACGCGCACGGCGCAATCGGACGAGAGCATCATCATGTGGTTCGGTTCTGACATCTATTCCATCACCAGCATGCAAGCTTTTTGGCAGCGCAGCGCCAACAGCAGCGGTGGCTTTGGCTCCTTGTACGCCCCTAGGCTTACGCATGTCTCTGCCATCAATCTCATGAACGAAAACATCACCTCCGTCTCACAATTCTCTACCAGATCGACGACCTCTCGACTAGGACAGCTAAACACGCAGCGCGACTTGATGGTGTCTGCAGAGCACAGACTTGTCATTCTACAGAGCGTGCGGCCGCCGACCCTGAGCAAAGGTCTGTTCCAACAAGCTACTTCGGGGCAACTGTCTTCCCGCGATCAGGACATGCTGTACTCTGGCGAGCTTGACGTCGGCGGTATGGATCGCATGCTCGATGGGATGGATGGCGGCCGTACTCGCAGAGTGGGATTTGCGCATTGAGGCACAAATTTTCGCTCGCGCTCTCCAACGACTGTTTCTGTGCTTCTGGATACCCCTCGAAATATGATGGCTCGGAGCCTAATACCGGAATTGTTTCCGTGCCTCCTTTCTCTCCTGCCAATTTCCCTGCTCCTTTACACTGGCTTCCTCAATTTTCATCGCATCGGCATTCTCATGCCATACCTACCCTATCTCATCGCATGGCAAGGTGGAGCACTGTCTCAAGGCCCATGAGCCGTGCTCAGTATTCCAAGCGAAACATCAAACTCCGTCTCTACTGCTCACAAAAAGCCTCATGGTCACGTCTCCCTCGGGAGAGGTGGCTGCGAGGTGTACGGTGCACTCACGCCTTCCCGACTTCGAGCCCCTGCTTCTGCGCCCTCTGGGTGTTTGAGCATTGGCGCAAGTGAGGTTGTACGCTGAGAAGGGGTGGAGGTCGCAGTAAATCTATATCTCTTCGAGACTTGCCAGTCGTGCCGCCTTTTCTCGCAAGAGAAAGGGCTCTTATGGCACGTTGGCAGTTGAGAAGCCCAACACTGCTACATACGGCGTCTTCAAAGACGAACCTCCGCCGTGATGTGACCATTTGTGCGCACACGCGACTCTGGAACGAGAAATCGGACAGTCTTGATGATTTCCAGTGCCCCACAATTCTCAATAATCGATAGCTAATCAGGTGGCATGGCCTTTGGCATAGAAAGGCTGTTTCTCCTCGCCAAACACATCCCCGAGATCCACGAGCTGCGGATGAAGTCGGATTTCGATGTCGATCAGCCCGGCATCTTTCATGCATTGCTCCATGCTGTCCGTGGTGAAACCGGGTGGTCCCTTGTGATGGTGTCCAGACGAATGCCCGGCATGCAGCTTGCTTCCGCGGCAACTCTCCGCGTTCTCATCAGGCGTGACCAGTCGTGTACGGTCTTGAACCCATTCGACGACCACGACACTGCCGCCCTTGTGCAATCTGGCCGCCAGACGGCGCAGCATGTCGACCGGATCGTGCACATGGTGCAAGGCCATGCTCATAATGGCCACATCAAAGTCATACCACTGTGCATCTTCCATGGCTGGCGAAGGAATGTAAAGATCCCCTTGGATGGCAAACATGGGGTGCGATCGCGATTTTCCGTCGTTTTGAGCCGCTTCGTTGTTGAAGCGTCTGACCTGGCCCGGCTCTATGTCGATGCCCCGAAACTTCGCCTTCGGGGACACTTGCGCGAGCGCCTGATAAAGGAGTCAATGTTGATGCGTACGACGATTCCCCGCGAATAAGACGCACCCTGCTAAGTGCTCCATTCCCACAAGCGTAGTCTAGCACTCGCTGAGGCTGTTCATCACGCATGCCGATCCAGTTTCTATTGTCTTGAACGAAACCGGTCACCTGTCGGAGGAGGGCTTGCACCCATTCCTGGTTGTACATGCTTCTGTCGCACTCTTTAGCTCACAGAAGCGTCAGAGAGATCGATGTACCCGTACTCATAGTCGACGGAAGACTCCATGATTTCGGTGTGAGACATTGGAAGCTGGTGTTGGAGCAGCGCGAATAGGATGATGGGGATGCAGAATGAGAAGACAATAAGATGAGAATGAGTGCATACTAACAACACGACAGAGGAAAGGCGTCGCGCTGCTTAATATAATCCCCAAAACTGGCTCTTGCCGCACACATCTGGGGCAGGCGGCTTCAAAAGTCCCCGACAAAATGTCTCCGACCGCTGAGCACGTGACGAATATTCCTTGTGCTTTCATTGTTCTGTGGAGGCCTCAAGCCAGAAGCTCAACAAAGCCCTCAAAAGCTCCCATTGTCAACATCTTTTCCTGAGAAGCACACTTCGCTGGTGATCGAGAGCTCCGAACATGGAATGGCGCTACTCGCGAAGTTCTCCAGCGCGCAGCGACTGGGGACACGCTCTGCCGGCTGACCTGTCTGAATATCAAGTAGATAAATGGCGCCGTGGAATGCAGCAACGCACCGCTTTGTTGGAGTCACCCGACGATGGAGGGTCTTCAGCCGCGCCATCCTGATAGGGATGCTGAATGATGCATGCATGCGATAATTCTGATACGTCAGAACTCGCCGAAGCAACCCTACTCTTGGAGCCTTTTCGATCACGCCAAGCTTTCTGCGATATATTTAGTTGCGCTCTCTCGCTCATCCCTTGTCTCTTGCATTTAGATTTCGCATTACCTTTCGCCGCTGAAATTTTTGATCCCCCAACAATCAACAAATCCCACTCACGCGATGCAGAAGACCTACGATGCTCTCATCATTGGACCCGGTCCGGCCGGACTCTCATCCGCGTTGGGACTGGCCATACAAACCTACCCAGCACTGGTGTTCGATTCTCACTAGTATCGCAACGCGCCTGCCTCGCACGTGCACAATGTTGTGACGTGGGACCATCGCGATCCAAACGACTTTCGTGACAGCGGGCGTAACAATATCACTCGGCGCCATCCCAGCGTCCAGTTCAGCGATAGCACCATCACATCAGCTGCAGAACCTGACGATAGAACAGACTTCGAAGTGACGGACGAGAACAAGAAGGTTTTTCGCGGCAGAGAGCTGGTCCTTGCGATGGGTGTAACGGACATCATGCCAGAAATTCCCGGTTTTGCTGAGCTCTGGGGCCATTCAATCTTTCACTGCCTCCCAATCCGGCGCGTCGCCGTCATGAGAGCGCAACCTCGACCCGGTTGACCCGGCTTGGGGCGTATCCATAACTCCCCTCCTCTTCCTCTCTCGTTGCGTCGAATCTCGCTGCCTACACCACGACCTTTCGCACCGCCCCTCCTTCGGCCCCGGATTCGAGGAACGAGGGGGTCTCAGTGCTGGCGTGCCGGTCTTGGGCGCTATCGGCTCGCCCCAGATGGCTCTGCATGCTGCTCGCTTGGCCGCACCGCTCGCGAAGCACATAACTCTCTGTTCAAATGGTGATCCGAGCATGGCCAAGGGCATCGAGACAGAGATGAAGGAAAATCGGGTCGCTCTGGAGACGCGCAGAATACTCAAAGTCGACAAGCTGGCCGATAGTGGCGAAGCAGGAATTCGAATTCATCTCGAAGATGGTGAGGTGAAGGATGAAGCTTTCTTGGTACGCAGACCCATGCCCCTAGCTCGTCAAGATCTTTCACTCAGCTGGTCAAATTTCCAGAGTGCTATTCCTCGCACTGTCGTGAATCGGCCATTCGCCAGGCAGCTTGGTCTTGAGCTGGAGCCGACGGGTCACATCAAGATAAATCCGCCATTCCACGAGACGAGCGTGCCGGGCATCTTTGCCATTGACGACTGCGCCAGCACTTTCACAGCGGCGACAGTGGCCATGGCCGCCGGCACTTTCGCCGCTTCACGGATATCAACGCAATCAGCCAGTGAGAAGTTCTTCTGATCGCTGGGGCTTTAAAGATGAATTAGGCTGGGTCGTTTCTGTTGGTAGATTTGTTGAGACTGTATCGAAACGTTGCAATGAGTCAGAAGTGTTTCTCAGACACTCACGCAACCTTTTCTGTTTTCGAGGAGAGGCTCTCAACAAGTCCATCCAGTTCAAGATTTCATGCTGAAGAGCAAACGTGGAGTCAACGTCCGTTCTGACTCCTCCGTAGAGAGCACTCGAGTCATGCTGTATGTGGAGCACGGACGCTCTCCTCGGACATCTCATCCAGGGCCATTGCTCGCAACGTCACATCCCCTTAACCGCTACCTTGCTCTCATCATCTCGCGCATTGACACGACAACAAACAACATGATGGACAAGTCAATTTGAGAAAACATACTAGTCGATATACGGCCCCAACTCTGCGCCTTGCGCCGAGCAAATCACAATGTTCCAACGATCTTCCCAGCTCTTCCAGATTCACTACTGGCACACCACAACACGGTTCTTACAAGCTCGAATAAGAGGCGTACAAGCTTTGATATGAAAGCCCAGTAGTTTCTGGCTACAAGTTAAAGACGCGCAAGAAAACCATCCGGAAGCAAAGAGAGCACTGGAGGTGCTTGATACAGCCTGAGGGGTATTCCAGCACGCATTATAGAGGCCTGTCTACGAGAACAGCCTGTCGGGATCTCGATATTAGGAACAGAAACGAGGCAGGCACCCAGTGAAGGAAGCACACAATGGCTTCCATTTTCACCTACGACCCAGATCCTCCCCGGGTCGCGTCTCCATGGCTTCAAGATGGGACGACAAATAGAGGCGCGGCTGGCGCGCAGGCACCTACCGTCCCTCTCTCGAACAATTCACCTCCAGAGTTGGATCAAAATGCCAACAGGGCAGAGTCAAACTCCAAAGTCACCCGCCTTCAAGCCGAGCCACAGGAAGGACCCGTCGAATACAAGCTACACCTCCTTCTTCGCCCTCGACGGAAGTTCAGATCCACCAGCACCGGCAACCATGTTTCGGGATCCAAGCATTCCCGGTTTGGGCCACTTCAGTCCACTCGCGCCGTCTCTGAGTCCGCTTGTGACGCGAGTCCCGGCACGCACCCAGGCGGCACTTTCCCCCAAGCTCAGACTCAACAGACGAGGCAACATCGTCTAGAGCAACTCACGACGCAGCTTTTGTGGCGTCTCCAACAATCTTCGCCACACCATTCGTCGTCTGCTTCCAACTTCATCCTGCCATCTCTGCCGGAAGCGTTACCAGAGCTACAGTCCCCACGCCAGCCCGCAAAGCTTCTACACGGCCTAGAAGAAACCCAAGGTGCCTTGTACGAAATAGGAGTTGCGGATGAAGGCACCTTGGTCGGCTTGGCCGAAGATGAAATGAACGAGAGTCTAAACAATCTGCGAGCGATGGCCGCATGCTTGGGCTGCGTCGTCGAAGTGGTCCGGAAAGAGGTTGTCGGCGAGTGCGAATGGTTGGAGGACATGATCGCCGGACGCAAAGAGCGCAAGTATCGACGCACGGGTAAGCTTGTTGTTGTCGAAGCACTCATCAAGCCTCACCTGCAATCGAGGAGTCCTTCGACGCCTGACTTTAGGCACAACCCGGAGGGTCGCCGCACAGATGCGCAAGAACAGGGGCAGCA
Organism: Aeminium ludgeri; assembly: GCA_004216415.1. Lineage (NCBI taxonomy): Eukaryota > Fungi > Ascomycota > Dothideomycetes > Mycosphaerellales > Aeminiaceae > Aeminium > Aeminium ludgeri. The sequence continues at coordinate 127,682 of SGQK01000016.1, forward strand.
AGCGTTGCCAGCTACCGAGCAACTACGCATCACTTTGATCGGCCCCACCATGTGAGTCTCTGCGTGCTTTTCCAGGTAGAGGTATGAGTTGCTAACGGCAACCCCTTCTTTCAGGTCCGGAAAGTCTTCACTTCTTGGCACACTGACTACCTCAACACTGGACAATGGTAGGGGACAAAGTCGGTTGAGCATGCTTCGACACCGTCACGAAATCAATTCCGGCATCACGAGCTCCGTGACTTCAGAGCTCCTTGGATACAAAGACGGCCAGGACGGTTCAATCGACGTGGTCAATTACGCGGAGGGCGACATGGCCTCTTGGATTGACGTGCACGTAACCGCGAGTGGAGGACGACTGGTGCTGATATCAGACTCTGCGGGCCACCCAAGATACAGGCGAACGACAGTAAAAGGACTCGTCGGCTGTGCGCCTCATTGCATCCTTCTTTGTATCCCTGCGGACGACAGCAATGATGCTGGCGGAAAGCTGCGCAGTACGAATGGACCTCAAGTATCCCTTGGATCAACTGTTCTGGACGCCGACATCTCTGGAGCTCAGCTAGAGCTATGCTTGAGACTAGGCTTGCCACTTGTCATTGTGATTACCAAGCTCGATCTCGCTTCCAAGACAGGACTGAAGAAGTGCTTGAGCAAGGTTCTTGACGCCTTGAAGGCTGCCGGAAGGAAGCCGGAGATTCTCCGAAACACACCTGGGGACGTCTCTGCGAAAGACCTTCAGACTATCACAGCTGCGACCATAGAGGCCGGCTGCCACGCTTCTTTGCCCTTCTTGAACGATGGAAAAGAAGCAGTGCCGATCGTATTGACGTCCGCCGTGCAAGGCACAGGTATCAGCAATTTGCACGCTCTGCTGCACGAGCTACCGATTCCGTCGATTGTCCAAGGCAACAGTAGCAGCGCCGGGCAGATTTTTCACATCGAGGACGTCTACAGCAACGCTGCCGACGTCGAAGGTATAGTCGTCTCGGGCAGGCTGCGCTCTGGTCAGATTTCAGTGGGAGACGAGCGGACGTTAGGTCCCTTCTCGATTCAGTACCTAGAGGACTCCGAGGACTCGGACGAGCGACCTGGACCAGCAGGTTCATCGCATTTACCAGCATCTCGCTCCTTCCCAGGCGCGCTGAGGAACGCGCACCTCAGCCCACCACACTTCCAGCTGCCAAACCAAGAATGGAGACGGTACAAAGTCACGAGCGTGCGCAACCTCCGCCTGCCAGTCCACTCGCTCCTCCCAGGCCAGGTCGGGACACTCGCCATTGTTCCCGCCAAGCCGATGAAACTCGAAGCATCCAAAGCGGCTTCTGCTCGTATCCGCAAGGGGATGGTGCTCGCAACGCACCAGCCCCGCGGCACGCGCAGTTTCGTCGCGGAGTTCGAACGCGAAGACCTCGAGTCTCTCGCTGTCGGCAACCACGTCGTCGTCTACATCGCCAGCGTGCGCGCGTCCGCACGCGTGGTATCCGCTCGCGCGCCGGACGCCGCCGACGTACCAGCCTCGAACGGAAAGGTCGATACCAGCGAGCCTTTCGGATTCGAGGAAGACAACGCCGCCGCTAGAGCAGAGCCCTTGGAAACGGACGGCCTGAGCGAGAAGATCGCGGGCGCTACTACGGCGCCACGACTGCTCGTCACGTTCGGCTTTGAAGCGTCAAAGGAGTTCATGGTCGTGGGCGACCAGGTGCTGGTGATGCCTGGTGGGGGGCCGGGGCTGTACGGAGGGACTGAGAGGGGGGAGAAGGGGATCGCGGGGCTGGAGGGATTCGTCGGGTGGGTGAGAGAGGTGGGAGGTTGATGAGGTTTGAGAATACGACAGACAGCAGGAGGTAGCACTGATCCCTTGCAGCGTAGCAACGGCGCATTCCCGTTTCACTTTCAGCTCTGCTTCTGTAGGTCGGGCGCGATTGCAGATGTATCGAGTTCTGTCGCACGGGTTCCTTTGGCAGCCCCTCAATTCCTCCAGTCCCTATCTCAAGGACGTTTATGCATCGGTGCAGCCATCGATTCCAATCACTTCGAAGTGCTCCCCAAGCAGTCGCGCTTGGCAGCCATTCCTTCAATTCCTTCACTCCCTATCTCAGGGAAGGATCTTTATGCATCATCCCTCATCTGCATCCATCCAAACGCCATCATCGACAGCCGACCGCGCAGGATCCGGCTCCTACATGACGCCTTTTCGCGCCTCTTCCTCCGTGAAAAGCCTGCCGCTCATCAGATCTTCGTCGCATCCGCTGCCACCTACTTACTTCCGGTGTTTCGCAACTCGGTAGAGCGGCGTGTTGGTACCCCCGATGTTGGCTTGTTGGTTGTTGTTCGGAGACACACGCACGCCGCACAGTAGGTAAAGGCCGAACTGAACGCGTCCACCGCGCCACACACGTTATGTATAACGCCGCGATGCCGCCTCTTCTTCGCATCTGTCGTTTTGTCACCAGGGGCCACTACTGAGCGTGTCTCAGCGCGCAAAGGCTCTGACGCCACTCCATCACCGACAAAAAACGCGCCCTCGCCGCGCAACCGCCTACGCCCACTCCACCTCGAGTCAACCCCTTTCCCCCGTCTGCCCAAACGCGTGAGTCGCGCCGATGATCAATCCCTCGAAAAACACGTGCAGCCTCAGGCCAGCAGTCGCGCTCCCAGACAGCAGCAGCAGACCGTGACCCCCTTCAGCTGTAGAACCGCTTCCACCCGGCTCCAGCAGGAGGACGCTTCGAGACTTTCCAGCCTGAGCTTCTGGCTCGCGCGCGGGTGAACCCCACCGACGGAGCCGACGTCGTTCTGTCTGCTAGCGCGACGGGCGCGTGTAGGGCACGGCGGGCGGATGCGCGGCGGGACCGGGCGTCGAAAGTCTGTTCGCTCGCCGGTGACGGGGGTTTGGGGGCGGCGTTTGGGGGGGGGGGGGGGGGGGGGGGGGGGGGGGTAAAGAGTGCTACATGTACGTCGACTACTGTACGGAACGGTGAGGGGTTTTGCGATTGGAGGGGTTTCGCGATTGGAGGGGTGGGCTCTTTTTGGTGGCTCGAGGAGTTGTTCTGTCAGTGTAGTAATGAATATCGGTGTCGTCATTGGAGTCACGGACAGTAGTAGGGTACGTGCGATTCGCATGATAGCGGCATCTACGGACGATGAGGTGAGATGGGTTGTGCACCGATGTCGGCGAGCACGGTGATGCACGTGCAGCACGTGGAGGGCGACTGGGATGGTGAGCTCAAGTCGCCGGGGCAGCCGATCGCGCGGGCGGAAATGCGTGGGGAAGGAGAGCGGGTGATTGGTCGCATGGGTTTCGTGAGTCTTTCCCAATTTCTCATTTGATGAGCGGGGAGGCGAGCGGACATGTGATGGGACGTGGGGGGCGGATGCCTCGATGATTGGGAGGCCCCGATTGCGCTGCTGGCTATTTGTTACATACTCGTGCGCGGCTTTGATTGACGGGCAAACTATTTGGGATATGGATGTAGCTCGATCGCGAAGGGCAGCAGTAGCGGAGAGCTGTTTGTGGTCTTTTGGCCCCAAGCGAGAGGACGTCGAGGCACACGTGCGGCCGCTTCCGGCCACGACGGGGCTGGGCGGGCTAATGCGGGCAGCATGTATCGTGATGCCACCTTTCTAATTCCGCTAGTGTACATGGACGTGGCACAGGCAAGTAGGTAGGTACCTTGCACTCGAGTCGTCGCTCTTCACTACTCTGCCTCATGACGGAAGACTCCGTCGGGTCGGAATTGACGGTGTAGGTATGGAATCGGGGGTTTGAGCGCCTTGAAAGCCCGGTCCCGAGACAGCAGTCGCGGTGGGAAAGTTCAGGCAGTAAGTACCTAGTCTCAGGGCCAGCATGTGCGGGTGTTGGTTTTGAGTCGACGTGGCCAATCACCACCGGTCCCACGCGACTGGCAAGATGCAGCGCTGATCGAAATGCAGATTCGCGTGCACAGTGCACAGACACGACGACGGGCGCGGTCGGGGGGGGGGAAAGGGAGGGTGTGCAGGGTGTGCAGGGTGTTTGCTGTCGAGGTGCAGATCGTGGAGGCTGCGCGGGTACCGACAAGCGCGTACGTACTACTATTCTCGTCCTATACCAGAAGCGGCGGGCTGGGGCTGAAATGCAGGTCGAAGGCTGAGGGGGGAAGGATCATCAAGGTGCAATTTCTCGCTCTCGGTGACCGCTGTGCCGGTGTCTGTCGCGAAGTCATGGCTCCTTCGCGCCGGCTCCCACAACCCAGGCAGGCAGTCGTGATTCAGTGGCACTAGGAATGGAGATGTCCATATTGCATGGAGCCGGCTGGACCTGCTGATGATGACAGTAATGTAGTCTTTCGACGCACGTGCAGCGGGCGTCTTTTTTTGGGCGGCCTCTCCAACAACAACAACAACAGCAACAACAACAACGACAACAACAACCTCGCCGCCACACGCGCGCGAGCTGAGAGGACGGCTGAGAGTTTCGAGGACGAGGTACATAGGTCCGTGAGCGGCGCAGACATGGCTGAGGCAGACACACGGTGCTACTGCATGCGGCGTGGGAAAAAGGAGGGTGTCCGTCCCCGAGTCCCCGTCAACTCTCTCCAGCTCTCTCCCTCCCTCTCTCGCTCACCGGAGTTGGAGATGAGCAGTGGAGGAGAGGCGGCTTCGACGAGCTCGAGTAGGGCTGGCGCAGACAAGCTCCCGTCCCGGGCGGACGCGTTCGCCTACTGAAGCGGACGGTTCGTTCGCTTCGCCCTCAAGCTTTCCGCCGCCTAGCGCCTGCGCCGCACGGACCGGCCATGTCGGGCGGTGCTGGCCGATCTCCCACCACCACCTACAGTACCTACCTACCTTGCTCACCACCACCACCACCACCACCGCCGCTTCGCTACAGTACTGCGTTACTTAGTGTGCATTCTTCTCCCCGGAGTGGGGGATTGATCGGGGGGATCACGGGTCTGCGCCCGTATTCACATGCGCGACCAGACGCGACCGATGCAATAATACATTACTACTGTAATCTCCAGCAGCCTTCTTCGCCGCCTGGGGCCTGCCGGATCGCCGGGTATACATAGTACGCGATATGCGGTCGCGGTAACCCGCCGCGGGCCACATGGCTGAGAGCTCGATCGGGGAGGGGGATGGCTCGGATGGGTGGTAGGGGAAGAAAGCATCGAGGAGGAGGTGGGAGTAATCGTGTGTGTGTGTGACTCTGCTGCTGCTGACGGTCCGTACTCACTCTCGAGCGGCGCATCATCATCATCATCATCATCACCACCACCACCACATCGCGTGCTGACAGAAGAGTCGACGACCCCTCGCTCGCGATCCGCGCTTGCGCACACCACACGTCAACAGGAATGGGCGAGGCCGTTGTTGGTGTCGCGCGCCGAAGGCCGGTGCCGCGCAGGGATCCGCATCCTCTCACCGGCCAGCTGTTGCTGCTGCTGTTGGTCCCCTTCCACTTCCCCCCCTCGAGCCCCAATCCCAGCTAGCAGCGACCAGCCTTGCCGTACTACGGTACTGTACGGTACTACTGTACTGCTGGGCTGGCTCGCTGGTCGTTACAGCCCCCATCAGGGCGCAGACCTCGCCCGTGCTAAAAACGACCTCGCGCACTGTATCGCAACCTCTCCGTTCGATCGGTCGACGG